>WAAF01004831.1:158650-239784 GCA_013400475.1 Tricholaema leucomelas | reverse complement strand
GAGAAGGCTTCGAGGAGACCTTAGAGTGGCTTTCCAGTATCTGAAGGGAGCCTACAGGAAGGCTGGGGAGGGACTATTTACATGGTCTAGTAATGTCAGGATGAGGGGGAATGGGTTTAAGCTGGAGGAGGGGAGATTCAGACTGGATATTAGGAGGAAGTTCTTTACAGTGAGGGTGGTAAGACACTGGCACAGGTTGCCCGGGGAGGTTGTGGATGCTTCCTCCCTGGAGGCGTTTAAAGCCAGGCTGGATGAGGCCTTGAGCAGCCTGCTCTAGTGGGAGGTGTCCCTGCCTATGGCAGGGGGTTGGAGCTGGATGATCCTTGAGGTCCCTTCCAACCTAAACCGTTCTATGATTCTCTGATTCTCTCTATCCACAAAAAAAAAAAAAAGGTTATTTTGGATTTCAGAAGTTAAAAGATCAAGTCAGACTTTTAGAAAATTCAGACTCACCTTAACATTGTAAAAACAGATTCTACAACCCATAGTCACATTATCCTTTGCCTTTACAAATCGAATATGAAGCTATAATCTATTATGACATAAAAGTGTAGACAAACACTTGAAACTTTCCTTTGCCTTGTTCTAAAAGCCTGTAATAAGTAGGCTGTATATTTGAAGAGATTCACTACTTATTGCCTTTCATTTAAGCTTAATTTAATGTCAGAATTTATCACAGCAGCAGTCCTTTCATCTAAACAAACAGGTTCTTACAACGTTTCAGTTCAAAATAACTTTGGAAAAGCTCTGGTTGGTTGCCATAAGACTACAAAGATAGGCTAGGGTCAGGAGGAAAACAGGCAACACTACTTTCCCTGTACAACTGTACTACAATATCTCAAAATCTAAATGCATGACTGTTTGGAATAGTAATATTAAATGTAGTGATTCTACAGAAACAGAAATGTTGGAATGGTACAGCTGTTGGAATATTATACACTGGAACATAAGCCATGGACAGGCAAGAGTGCACAAGCTCAGGAAGTGCTGAGTTGAGATAAAGTGGGAGGTTGGAATGACCTTAGAGAATGGTGTAACAAATCTAAACAAATGTAAGGCTGGAGCCTGTGGTTTTCACCTATCTCTGCTGACTTAGACACAATGTAGGTGTTGCTGAGAGAATATGATGAATGTCTGGGCTAATTGGTATTTAATTTCTAACACAAGTACAGGTAACCAATTACAGTTCAATACAATTTGTAGCCTGCTGATGAAAGGTATAAAACCACATATTTGGAATGCAATAAAGAGATTGGATTGATTGGATTTGATTGGCTTGTATCAGGCCTTACCCCCATCTCTTCTGATACCCATGGTATTGCCACCCATGGCACATGACACACTACCTACAGAATATCAAGCCTTGCCTCAGTAAAGGACACTGATTCTATTGAACTCTGTGGCAATCCAGTGACATAGATACATTTACAGGAGAAGAAATGGGATGCTTCCCATTAACTAATGCAGTGCATTAATGTGCTGCACCATTCAATTCCTGGAGAGGATGGCAAGTGACAAACCCCCCAGATAGCAGATTTCATTAAATCATGTTCAATCTCTAAGAACCACAGCGATAAAAGGAATATACATTCCATATTTATGTAAATTATGTCAGTTGTACATGTTTTGATACTAAAATTAGTGCATTATACTAAAGTCATGGTGTTTAAACTTCCCATAAACCCTATGAGGAGAGGCTGAGGGAGCTGGGGTTGTTTAGCCTGGAGAAGAGGCGGCTCAGGGCAGACCTCATTGCTGTCTACAACTACCTGAAGGGAGGTTGTAGCCAGGTGAGGGTTGGTCTCTTCTCCCAGACAACCAGCAACAGAACAAGGGGACACAGTCTCAAGTTGTACTGGGGGAAGTATAGGCTGGATGTTAGGAGGAAGNNATTCTATTCTATTCTATTCTATTCTACCTTCTTCTTGAAAATTAGTATTATAAGCTTACAAGGAAAGACTACTCAATTCAAAGCAGATTTTGCTCTGTGCTGCTGCTTAAAGCAGCACTGTCAGGATTTTTCTTAGCTTGAAATTTTCTGTATTTGTATTAATTGGCCTTTAAGAATAAAGTGTGGTTTGGAAGATCATTGTCTGAAGTCAACTAAACAAAAGTTTAGGTACAGCATGGCCACAGCTTGTACTGAGGTTGATTTTGTTACACTAGCGATTATTCTCCCCAGCTGGACATGGGGCTTTCTCACAGGCAAGAGTTGCTTTGGTTTTGGCAGCACAATTTTGAGCTCTGGTACAGAAGTAAATAGAATACAATAGACTAGAATAGAATCAACCAGGTTGGAAGAGACCTCCAAGATCATCCAGTCCAACCTAGCACCCAGCCCTATCCAGTCAACCAGACCACGGCACTAAGTGCCTCATCCAGGCTTTTCCTGAACACCTCCAGGGAAGGTGACTCCACCACCTCCCTGGGCAGCCCATTCCAATACCAATCACTCTCTCTGGGAAGAACTTCCTCCTAACATCCAGCCTAGACGTCCTCCGGCACAACTTGAGGCGGTGTCCCCTTGCTCTGTTGCTGGTTGCCTGGGAGAAGAGACCAACCCCCACTTCGCTGCAACCTCTCTTCAGGTAGTTGTAGACAGCAATGAGGTCTGCCCTGAGCCTCCTCTTTTTCAGGCTAAACACCCCCAGCTCCCTCAGCCTCTCCTCATAGGGTTTGTGTATTTTGTTAATCAATGTACGCTGCAGAGGGAGTAATTTTAGATGCTGTTTTCTCTAATTATTTCAGTGGCCCTGAGATTTCATTCAGTTCTCTGTAGTCATAAGACCAAAAAATTAAATAGCTAAACACCCCCAGCTCCCGTGGGGAGGAAAAGGAGCTAGAAGACCAATTTAATTGCATTGCAGACAGCAGGTGGCGACTGCCAACATCAGCATGCCCCAGTCCATACATATATTAGCCAAATAAAAAACAGCACCCAGTTTCCAGGGACCTAAATTAAATTTGAAAACTTCTTCAAAATACTGAAGTTTGAGTACCTTGAAAACTCCCTAATTAAGAACCTTTAGACAGTCATACCCTGCACGCAGTCTTCTGCCTGTTAATATTCTCAAGCTTAAAACAGGATGGTTTTCCACTCTCCATTTTGTTTTGTTAGAACTTTCCTCAGATCAACAGTGGACAGATACATTACTCTTACAGTTTGCTCTATAACATTGTGGGCAGTTTTCTTTTTATGCAAACTCTTGGTGCTATTACTATTGCACTTACAAGAGGAGTTGTGCGTGGGCTTACACATGCATGTTTGCAGCCTCCTCTCTGGAGAATGAAAGTATGACCTCTATGCTCCTTACTTAGCTATTTTCCCATTTCATAACTGCAAAGTTAAGTTTGATGGCCTATAATCTAGTATGTGCAGTACCTATGGCACTGAAATACTTCAGTGCTTAACACACATGAAGCATAGAATCATAGAATGGTTTAGGTTGGAAGGGACCTCAAGGATCATCCAGCTCCAACCCCCTGCCATAGGCAGGGACACCTCCCACTAGAGCAGGCTTCTCAAGGCCTCATCCAGCCTGGCTTTAAATGCCTCCAGAGAGAAAGCATCCACAACCTCCCTGGGCAACCTGTGCCAGTGTCTCACCACCCTCACTGTAAAGAAATTCCTCCTAACATCCAGTCTAAATCTCCCCTCCTCCAGCTTAAACCCATTCCCCCTCGTCCTGACATTACCAGACCTTGTAAATAGTCCCTCCCCAGCCTTCCTGGAGGCTCCCTTCAGATACTGGAAAGCCACTCTAAGGTCTCCTCGAAGCCTTCTCTTCTCCAGGCTGAAGAGCCCCAACTCTCTCAGCCTGTCCTGCTGACATTTATACATGACCTTGAAAGGAAAGTATATGGTGTTTTGCTCCATGGTGCTAAGATGAGAGATAATACTTTTCGCTGCTGTATCAGTCTGTTAGGACTGTCAGGCAGCATATATTCCACAGGGGAGTTTCCACCTGTCTCTTAATGTCTGCAGCAACTTTCTAAAGGTCCTTTATTTTCTTAGTAGGCCAAGATGGCTCAACAACCCAACACCAGCATGGCCACAAAACCATCAAGTCCATTAAATTTCTAATTTCTCTATATAAACAGCTGCAAAAGCAAACACTGGATGGTGGACGTGGATATATGAGGCAGACTTTGCCTCCTTTATCTACCCTTTAACAGACCTATTGCAATAAAGAGGACTCTCTTCTTTGCAATTGCTTACTCTGTGTTGGTCTATCAGTGTACGCAAGGCTTCTTCATCATCTGGAAGGACTCCATGGAAACGAAGAGTCTGCTCTGCCTCTGCCAGCCATTCCAAAAGGACGTGGACAACAGAGTGGAATTCTTCTGCCTGTTAGAATACAAGTAGCAGTCACAGTTACTCATGAGGGGATCTGACAGATACACTGCAGCTTACACAAGGAGACTAAGTCCACATTTGGAGTCATCAATCATGAAGCAGTACTGGCACATTAACTTTCCATTAAAAAAAAAAATCAATGATATATTGTACTACATTTTCATAACTGTAAAAATATCTCATGCTTCTCAAAAAATAATAGGAAGTCTAAAAGCCTGTTCATGCTTTTAGCCATCTGATTTATAGTGTATCTGCAGCTCAGTTGAGAATGTCATGCCTTTATGCTGACAAATTGCATGGGAGGTGCTTTCATGCACCAGCTGGAGAGATGAGAACTGTATTTTCTGCATAGCCTAAATCACTGGTTAAGCAAAATTAACTGACAGCCTGTTGGTGATTAACCCTTTTATGTCTGGAGAAAATAAGAAAGTTCTCTCTCCAGGCAGAGTCATATTCAGACAAAACTAGTGCTTTGAGGTAGCTCAGAATTGTGCCTGCTGATAGGCTGGGGAGCTGGACAAACATAGCACCCCAAGAAAAGTAGGGCAGGAATTCTGTACACTGTGAAGATATCACAATTGCAGGAGCCCCATTCTAGCATCAACTCAGCTCTTCACAGAGCTGTACATCCATATTTCAGGTTTGGAAACAATCTAGATGGACCTATTTGTCTGGGATGAGTACCACCCAGCACTGACATACTCTGTTCTAACACATGAGTGTACTCAGCAACAACTTCATTTTTTCTGCAATATAGTTTGCCATGCACTGCAAGTATACCACTATAAACCTGTTTTCAGTATGCAAATTTACTTCTTTTCAGTAAGGCAGAAAAGGAATAAATAGGATGGTAACCTTCACCTGAGAAAGAACAACCCCAGGTATAAGTTGGGGACTGACTTGTTGGAGAGCAGTGATGTGGTAACAACCTGGGGGTCTTAGTGGATGGAAGGTTGAATGTGAGCCAGCAATGTGCTCTGGTAGCCAAGAAGGCCAATGGCATTTTGGGGTGTTTTAGAAGGTCTGTGGTTAGCAGGTCAAGAGAGGCTCTCCTCCCTCTCTGCTCTGCCCTGGTGAGGCCACATCTGGAGTATGTGCCCAGTTCTAAGCTTCTCAGTTCAAAGAGGACAGGAAACTCTTTGAGAGAGTCCAGCAGAGAGCCATGAAAATCACTTAAGAGAGTGGAACATCTTCCTTATGAGGAGAGACTGAGGGAGCTGGGGCTCTTTAGCTTGGAGAAGAGGAGATTGAGGGGTGACTTCATTAATATGAAATATGAGTAAATATGTAAAGGGTGAGTGTGAAGAGGATGGAGCCAGGCTCTTTTTGGAGATGCCCAATGACAGGACAGGGAGTACTGGGTGGACACTGAGACACAGGAAGTTCCATGGAAACATAAGGAGGTTTTTTTTTACTGTGAGGATGACAGAACAGGCTGCCCAGGGTGGTTGTGGAGTCTCCTCCTCTGGAGATAGTCAAACCCAGCCTGGATGCATTCCTGTGTGATCTGGTATAGGTGATCCTGCTCTGGCAGGGACCTTAGACTAGATGATCTTTTGAGGCCCCTTCCAAGTCCTAACATTCTGTGATCTTCAGCTTCCTGTGAACGGGGCATAGAATCACCCTCATGCTTGGCTGTAACTTAGGTGATTTCCTTACATGGTAAGGTCTTTGAAATATTTGCTTTGCATTTGTGGTATAGACTAACAATAACAGTAATAGCAACTGCTAAGAGGCAAGCAATGCATGAGCAAGAAAATCAGCGTTTCCAAATTAAGTTGAAGTGAATGACATAAAGTGAAAATGGAAATAAGCTTCTGGTAACCAGATTGCAAGATATTTTCACTGCTTCTCATAAAGCACACATAGCATCCAGTCATACTCCCTTACCTGCCGCAGAGCCTGTTCCAGTCGCGTTTGCTTAGATACTGACAGGGCACAAACTGTCTCCCAGCGAGTGCTTAGCTCCTGCATTTGGACTTTCACCCAGGAAGAGTCATCACGACTGCCTTCTATCAGCTCCCTTGCGGAGCGCTTCAGAGCCTGGACACTGCTTGTTCTTTTTCCCAGCTCCTTCTGGAAAACCTAGGCACCACCACATGCACTTTACATGTTTTAATTCATTAAGGCATAATTATGCAACAAATAACAAAAAAACAGTTTGTGCTAGTTTGAAGCTAGCTAGAATGTTTTGGTGAGAAGAACTAGATTACAGGCTGTGAAAGGAAAACAGTGGTGATGTCTGCTTCACTCATAGGCTTGCTGAGATGTATAAAAAGAAAAGCAAAAAACATAGATAAGACACTCAGCACATCTCTCACTTGGGCTGCTGCTGGGGGACTGGCTGAGCTGCTTCTTACTCTCTAACCTCACCCTCCATTTTGGACTAATCCACTTTGCTTTCTAACCCTTTGGCCAAACCTCTGTTCTTCTTTGGGACTGGGGTAAGGTTGAGAAGGGCAGGGGGAAGGTGAAGGGGTGGTAGAGAGCCCCTCCCGGGGACTCAGGTTTCTGGGAGGGCTGTTGTGTTTCTGTATTCCCTTTTCCCTTGTCTATTTCTGTCTATAACTGTATATACTGTAAATATCTGCTTGTATATTGTGCTAGCTGTAAATATAAGCTTCATTCAGATTTCCAGAGCTGGCTGAGTCTAGTCTGGGTGATTTCTAAAGTGTGGGGGGGTGGGGAACACCCAATCCACCACAAACAGATATAGTTCGGTCAAGACTAACTTCACCTTAGCGATGCAAAACATACGAGTTCTGCTTATTAGATTCCACATGAAGATATTTACACTTTACCCTGTTCTAACCAAAAGGAAATGGAATGTGGTAAGCAAATGCCATGCAGATCCTGAGAACCCATTCTGATGCAATGCATGGGAAATGGAGGCTCCTTAACACGCTGGCTTTGCACCCTTGATCAAAGTAATCGATCCGACACACTGATCAATGCTCACAATTGCCATGGCAGAAAAAGATCAGATAAAATGCTCACAATCAAGGAGAATCAAATCATAAAAAGCAGAAATAAAACTACTTCTGGGGGTTTGATTGTAAGGCTGTAGAGCTGACCACATAGCCATATATTATGTGAGAGTATGTTCACATTTGCAGATGGAACAGGCTCCAGTTACAGAAAGCAAGCTTTTAAAACCAGATATGACAATTACAGTGCACTCTGCCACTATGACTGACTCGTGATATAGAATGGGATTTCAGAAGCAATTCTAGCATGTTTCATGCTGATTTTTATAGACAACTCATCTTTCTAGATAGGTTTTTTTTCATCAGAGGCAAAGTCTCCTCCTCACTGAATAGTCTTTGGAAGTCACTGGTGGATGAACAAAGGGACCTTTACCTCATAAACCTCCCAGGCTCGGGAACTCTTGACTGTGTGTAGCCTTTGCAGTACCAACAACTCCCAGTCATTTCTTCTGATACATTTAACTGCAAAACTGGGATTCAGAGGTATAGTCCTACATTCTCCTGTTTGCTTCCCTTTCCCAAAACACTTCAGTAACAAAATATGGCAGCGTGCCAGCTTAGGCTTTCAGTGCCATAATCCAGTTGTAGACTCCTCTGCATACTTTAAGCATTGCAACTACATTTCTCCAAGAATATACAGCAGCTCTGCAGGTTTGGAAGGCTGCTGAAGTCATGAGTGCACTGGACACTTGGTCAGCAGATGTGCTAAATAAAAAAGCCCTGTCAACCCCACAGACTTAAATAAAGTAATTGTTGCCAGCTCTTGTCCATATACACACATTCATAAATGCACACCTGTGATTTTTGACACAATACTCAAGCAGGATAACAGTGTGAAACAGAGTATCTCAACACTAGCTGGTGTCAATGAGTAGTTGTTTACTTCCACAAACATTTTATAGCACTTTGCATTGCCAACAGCAATTTTGTGTTATTAAACTATTCTGTGTTTCTAAAAATAACATAGCCAAGGGATAGCATTCCAATGCCACACTTATGAACTGCCTAGTAATAAAAAGATTAGTTTTGGAATTACCTTGTGATTGTCAATCAGATTCATCACTAAATCAATGTCTCCATGTACTGGCTGATCTTCTGCTAGCTGAGGTTCAATTTTGTATAACCAGTCAATGAGAGCTTGTAAAGCATCAGTAAATTGTCCAGAAAATAACAGGGCTTCCTCCAATTTATTTTGTCTGGAGGAAACAAATCAAAACACAAAAAAAAAGCAACACAGAAAAAAAACCAACCAACCAGTCATTCATACACTCTAAGTAAACACTCTGAACATAAAACCATAGTGTGCTAGTTTGAGCCTAGCTAGAATGTTTTGGTGAAAAGAACTAGATAATAGGCTGAGAAATGAAAACAATGGTGAGATCTACTTCGCTCACAGTCTTGCTGAGATGTGTAAAGAGGAAAAGCAAAACAAAAGATAAGGTCACTTTTGCTCTGCACTTTGCTTGGGCACTTCGTGCTGGGCTGTTCACTTCTGCTTTGCCTGCTGGGGAGAGCTGGGGCTGCTGGCTGAACTCCATCTTGCTTTCTAACCTCACCCTCCATTTGCTTTGGCCGATTTCACCTTTGCTTCTTAATCCTCTTGGCTGAACCTCCATTCTTCCTTGGCACTGAGGTAAGGTTGAGAGGGGTAGGGTGAAGGTGAGGGGTAGTTGAGAGCCCCTCCTGGGGACTCAGGTTTCTGGGAGGGGAGTTGTGTCTGTATTACCTTTTTACCTTGTATATTTCTGTATATATCTGTATAGAAGCAAGGTGAAGCAGCAAAGCAAATAAAAAATACAGGTATATACAGAAATATATCTGTATATACTGTAAATATCTGCTTGTAAATTGTGCTAGCTGTAAATGTAAGCTTCATTCAAATTTCCAGAGCCGGCTGAGTCTAGTCTGGGTGACTTCTAAAGTGGGGGTGGGGGCAGGGGACACCCCAAACCATCACATCTTTTATTACTAAGAGCTTTAAATCAGTGTTTCTCTTTCTAAACAGTAAGCCACTCTCCCACTTGCCCAGACCTCTTCCACACCATCAGTGAAGTGCTTTATAGCACTCTTAATTATCAAACAAGCCAGCCACTCCCATTTTATGCTTACATAACAGAAGCCAAAAGAATTCTAAGCCTTTTTCTTATCTGCTGAGTAATTAGATTGGTTTTCACTTACCTTTCCACTGACTTTCCACAGATTGTATCCCATTTATCCCTTAGTTCACTCAGCATATCATCGAGCTTCAAACTGTCATCAGCCAAGGTGGTTTTCTCTTTCAAGGAGCGTCCAGTCCTATTTGTGGTATCATACACAGAGTGTTTGGCACCAAGAGATTTTTGGAATTCCTACATATATGGCAGAAAAAGAAAACACCCATATAGCATTAACTGCCTACAGGCCACAGAGTTACTCATCTTTAATGTATTATTTGCAATGCAAATTGTAAATGTTGCTGAAAGAAACTTTCAAACTTCCTGCAAAACTTCTGGTCTGCTAGTACCATGGTGCACTTGACATTATATGGGGCTTGACATCAGGAGAATCCCTGTCTTTTGTCCTTTTCTGGGGATACAACTCTACATCTACTGGAACAACTGCCAGAAAAACCTTCCTGCCTATGGTAGGGAATGATTCTGGGCCTAGAATAATACTTTCATTTCTATAAGAGTCTGTATGGTAGTCAGGACAGTGTGAAAGAACTGCTACTTTGGGAACCATGAGCTGAGCAGTCTTCACACTGCATTTTTACATACTAAGATTTCAAGCCAGTATGGAGTACTCCAAGGGTTATTTATTTTGTTTTAGTTCAGCATGGTCAAGCCAGGAAACCTACAATCACAATAATTTAACCCTCCTAAGATTGAAGCATGCTATTACTGGGAAGAACTGTATGACAAAAGTATACAGGTCCAGGCACAAGAAGCATCTGGGTGACGTTCCAATAACGCAGTCCAGGCTGAAAGTCACGATCACAAGGAGGTTTCTATGATCCAAGACTTTTAAGATGACTGTGATAGAGCAGTTACATCTGCCTGCCAGCTCCTTCTGCACAGAGTCTCTGGAAACTTTAAAGATGCACAGAGGAGCACACAGAAACACAGCTCATCTGATACCACAGGGGAGTTAAACACCTGACAGACTAAGTAACTGAAAGAACCCAGCCAAAATCCAAAATTCATCTCTACACAGGAGCTTTTAAATGGTAGCAATGTTTAAAGCATTTTATTTCACACCTTTTTGAACTGCTAGGAGGAAAACTACTGGGGAAAAAAAAAAATCACCAGTGTGATTTAGGAAACTCATGTAGAAAGAATCAAAAAAAGACTTTTTTTTCTTTGTCACAAAAACACATTAGGTCAAAAGATTTCTTCCTCCACATTTGCTGAATCTGGTTCTCAGAGCAATGTTCAGTATCATCACATCCATCAAGGAAATGATTACGACTTACAACTTCTAGTAATTCCTCCTCAGAGTATGTAAAGATTGCAAAGAATCCTTAGGGTGGCTGCTGGCAGAAGCATAGCTGCTTACCTCCAACTGGCAAGCTGTTCCCAGCTGGCCTGCACCAACCTGTGCCACAGCAGCTCACAACTCTTCCACCAACTATGCCATATGTCCACATAGTCATCTGTTCTTTTTAGATGTGAATGTGTGTCAGGGAAAGCTCAAGTGGAACAGAGTTATTTTAAGGAGGTAGACATTGGGTTATGCTATACAGACAGTATGACAACTTCACCCAGGGTGATTCAAGGTTCCCTTCTTGGAATATGCTTGGTATTTTGCACTGTAATGTCCTTATTTCAGGGTTATTCCAGGATTTAAAGGGAACTGAGGATCAAAATCCATTAGCCAAAAAAACCCAACCAAAAAAAAAACCAGCATTTACTTTGATTCAGTATTTGATTCATGTTTAAGAAAGAATACAAACACCATCATCAAGGTAGAACTACAATAAAAGACAAATCATTTCCAACATTCAAACAACCCATTATTTATAACATTTCCTTCAATACAAACAATCTATCTGACCTCCTTTGATTTGATGGGGTTTGTTAACTACCTAACACTACACACACACTGCCACTTGATATGCACGAAGAAACACAATGACATTGCTGTCTCAGAAGGATCACACAGGAAAAACAAATTGAAATTTAAACAGGTAATTTAAAGGTACACAGAGGGCTGCAGTGAATTCACTCTTTGAGAGACTATGCATACTGCACCAAATTACTTTCATTTGATTTCACAGAGGTGCAACGGAGAGCAGATTTTGGTTTGAACTGCCAGAAGCAGACAGGTAAAATGAGTGAAATCTCAGCTTCCTTCTAAGGAAGATGGGAACATAGAGGTAAAAATTAACTAAGTTCATATAAACATACTCTAAGGAGCATTCAGCATTAGCACAAGAATGGACTAGGTGACCTAGGAAGGCTTCTCCCATTCCCGACTTTTAAAAACAAGAAAAAAATGCTGATAAACAGACCATGAATAATCTCCAAAAGTCCCTGGCAACACACTAGATAAAAGTGAGAGAGAAAACATACTATCTTGGCTTTTTTCTTTCAGGACCTTGTTTGGGGTTTTTTTGGCAGTGACAACTGGCACAGAGCAAATCCAAATTGCTTACAGCACACACAGAGCACACACTCAGTTCAGATAGCAAAACAGTTAACTTCAAGGAGCAAGGAAACCTTCAAGGCTGGACAAAAACCACCAAGACAGACACGAAGGGCATATGTGGGAGTGGAAGGAAAAGACTCAAAATACAAGGAAGGACATTGCAGTGTTAGGAGGTTTGACAGCTCATTAAAAAACAATTGAGTCGATTTCTTGGTGGGGGGTGGTTTGGAGTTTGAAGTCACAAAGTTCACAGAACTCCCTCTCTCCTGCACATTCATCATCTTCCTCCAAATCGCCAGTTTCATTCCTAATGCCCCTGGTGCCACATTCCTCAATGAGAAATGAGATTCAAACTCTAATAGCTATTTTCTGTAGGAATTCTATATAAAGTAAAGCTGGAGAAAAGTTATCTTGTGGGAAGTGATGAGTCTGCCAACCCCTGTGAGGAAACCTGGGCTCATGAAATGTATTGACCATAAGTATAAAGAATAAGTGGAATTATCCAGTTTAACGTTTCAGAAGAAGTGAAGAGAATGAAAGGCTGAGAGTGAAATCTGAGGACCTGAAAAGATGTCAAAACACAGTCACAGTCTTGACTGCAGAAGAGTGGAAGGATTAAAACATTGTCAGTCAGAGAAATCAAAAAAAGACTCCTCTTAACAGAGTGATTTCCCTGCTCCCCAGTTCTCATCACTGACTTCAAATCCTGGCAACAGCAGCAATCCCAGATCTAAAACTGCAGAATTAGCTTAACAGAATGTTAATGTAGCTTTCATCTAAAAGTTTTAACTGCAAACATAGGTAAAACTATTTTTGCTTGACCAACAACCAGCTTTCCCATATTAAAGGAGAATGTTTTCCTGGTTGATAAACAACACTTGAATCATCACATAAACCAAGAGATGATAAAACATGTAAAGTAGACAGATACAGTAACTCATCATTAGTTATACATGGCAAAACTTGTTGGAGGTAAAATCATCAGAAACTACACTGAGAAATAAAGATATGTGAAGCCTTGGGGATATTGTGCAGAATAAAAAACTAGGAGTAAATAGAGAACAATAAA
Organism: Tricholaema leucomelas; assembly: GCA_013400475.1. Lineage (NCBI taxonomy): Eukaryota > Metazoa > Chordata > Aves > Piciformes > Lybiidae > Tricholaema lacrymosa > Tricholaema leucomelas. Next base: position 226,745 of record WAAF01004831.1, on the reverse strand, counting down.
ACTGACCTAAGACACAGAAATAAATGTATGCCAAAACAAACAGCTTTTCAATATTCTGTCCTGATGAAAAGCCTCCACAGTAAATCTTGAGACACTGCCTGTCTACTACTCACCCACTTGATCCTCAGTGATGTACTATTCTAGGCTCTTTACCAACAAAAAAATGAAGTCATGGACTTCTCCCATTCTTACTTTTGCTCTGTGTCTAACTCATGGAGCTTTTACATTATCATTGTTTAAAAAACTAGGGCAGTCAATGAGGTTTTTACATTTTCACCTATAGTAGCTGGATTCACGGAAAGCTGGTCCTGGAATTTTGAATCCCCAAAAGAGAACCAATCATTGCCACTAATGGTGTCATTGTACTGTCTAGAAGAGTTCATTAATATTTCTACTTAACATAAAAAGAGTCTGCCAGTCAAAACACAAGCTTTTCCAGGTCTGAGGTGGTCCGGTAGTGTTTGGAAGGAAAATCCCAACCCCAATAGATGGTAAATTTATGGTTTAAGGACTGACAAAAAGCCTCTAATAATACCTCTTCCCAGCATCCTATTCTGAGACAGTGTTACTTTATTTTGTAAAGTTTCTGTGGTGCTGTATTTCTGTCTCTGTTATTCAGAGTTAACCAATCCCCCAGATATTTGGACCTGTGAAAAGTTTTCTGTCACTCCTCACCTGTAACAAACTACTATTTAACCTGTTGCTAACAAGAACTCCATTGTAGTGAGGCCACATATCTGCTTCCTTTGATGACTGACCAGTACAAGGCTGATAGACTTACCTACATCACACTGGAAACTTTGCATTTTATCACTCATGACTCACCTTATGCTGTGCAAGCTGCGCCTTTATTTTGTCAGGGTCATTAGCAATTTCAAGATCTGAGTCCAAAGATTTCTCTGACTCGTCCAGCCATTCCATAAGTTTGTGCCAGGCTTCATGGAACTGCATCACAGTGAGATTTGCATGGATTTTAAAATTCACTGGTTCATGAAATAGTCCAAAACCATTAAACCCCAACCAATTCTCTGCAGCCCAAACAAGCAAACTTCAGAAAGATTTGGTATGCTTTTTCTCCCTGGTATCTTAAACAAGATTAGCTCAATCATGTGCCCATTGGACTTAGCCTCCCTTCTCCCAGGTGAATTAGTAACCTTTTAAGGGCATGACCTGGCACACTTACTATGAATCTTTCTAAGACATAATTGCTAACTTCTGTTAATATGGTCATTTAGAATCCTGTATTTTTAGTAATGAGTAGTCAATCCAGCAAGAGTAGGGCTTAGACTATAAGAGACAGCAAACAGAAATCACTAGGGAAAAGTCCTATCTGGTTGACTGCCCAAGATTTTCCCTGGGATGCTCATAAATGCTCCCATTATATCAAGCTGTATCTTGATGGGCAAGGAACAGGCTCTTGATCTTCCTTCCTGTTTCAACAAAGACTGCTGCAGGGAAGGAAGCAGGAAAAGCACAAGAATTTGACCAGCTTTCACAAAGTGCTATCCCTTTGGGATTCAGTTTTTCTAAGCTGGTCATTTTTCTCTCCATGTGTCTTTTAAAAATGATTCTTGCCTGGGCTGCCTACACATGAAAGCACCTAAAACCAGAGCTCCTGCACCCACCACGTTCAGGGCTGTGGATCTGGCCTAAATACTAGTATCCTTTTCAGTACTGCTTCCATTACTACAGGATGGCCAGCGGATCAGACCCAGCCAGAGCAGATTTAGGAGGGGCAGGTCCTGCTTGACCAACCTCATCTCTTTTTATGACCAGGTGACCTGCCTGGTGGACGTGGGGAAGGCTGTGAATGTAGTCTACCTGGACTTCAGCAAGGCCTTTGACACTGTCTACAATAGCAACTCCTGGCCAAGCTGGCAGCCCTTGGCTTGGACAGAGGCACTCTGTGCTGGGTTAAAAACTGGCTGGTGGTGAATGGAGCCACATCCAGTTGGCAGCCAGTCACTGGTGGTGCGCCCCAGGGATCAGTACTGGGCCCAGTCCTGTTTACTATCTTCGCTGATGATCTGGATGAGTGGACTGAGGCTAGCATCAGTAAGTTTGCAGACAACACCAACTTGGGAGCATGTGTTGATCTGTTAGAGGGCAGAAGGGCTCTGCAGACAGACCTGGACAGGGCAGATGGGCACAGTCCAACACCATGAGTTTTAACAAGACCAAGTGATGGGTTCTGCATTTTGGGCACAATGACCCCATGCAGTGCTACAGGCTGGGGACAGAGTGGCTGGAGAGCAGCCAGGCAGAGAGGGACCTGGGGGTGCTGGTGAACAGCCAACTGGACATGAGCCAGTGGTGTGCCCAGGTGGCCAAGAAGGCCAGTGGCATCCTGGCCTACATCAGGAATAGTGTGGCCAGGTGGACCAGGGAAGTCATTCTGCCCCTGTACTCAGTGCTGGTTAGGCCACACCTCGAGTACTGTGTCCAGTTCTGTGGCCTAATTTATTGCTTAGAGAAGTTCTTACTCTGAGTTCAGCNTCTTTTTATGACCAGGTGACCTGCCTAGTGGACATGGGGAAGGCCAGTAACAGTGAGCATGGGAACATGATTTGGCTGTGAACATGACCAAATCTTGAATGGCCATGTTCACATGAGTAAGAAAAAGCTAGAGCTTCCTACTGTTATTTAAACATGCCTTTCACACATTTTGCATCTTATCACTTATGGTCCTCAGTGAAGGGAACATGAATCTGAGGGGTAAAAATAATGTTCCTTGGTAAGATAAACTGTGTGAAAAACCTTCCCAGGCTTTTAAGAAACTAAATGCAGCTGTCTTACCACACAGAAGGTATCAGAAGAGCAACTAATTAAGAGACTGAGGAAGTGATGAGTACTTATCAAGGCACAATGTAAACCCAAGAAAAAAAAAATCTAAGGAACGCTCCCACAGCTTAGTGAAAAGAGTTCATCACTTTCTTTAAAATACAAGAGGTTGATTGTGAAACTCCTTTTTGAGGACAGATGGCTCTACTATACATCTGGAAGCCATACTGTAACTTTCTTCTTTCAGACTATCTGGTATTGCAGACAGAAGTCACTGCTCAGGTTGAAAATGATGCTTTCATTTCACAAATGAAGTGCTCTGTGATCGAATCACAGAAATTGCTCCACTAACTCATCAGTGTCTGTTACACTAACCCCAGGCTTACTTGAAAGTACTTTAAAGCACCATATTCTTCAAGGGTCTGGATGTAATTACAGCCAAGTTCAAAGAGCTGTACAACAGCTGTTGTACGATTACCTGTTTGGCTCTTTTCCTTGCATCATCCAAAGCTCGTCCCCTTTCAACTAAGCGCTGAACGACTTTTTCCCATCGACTCTGTACACTAATCAGCAGATTCTTAATAAGGACAACATCCTGTTTCTGGCTGAAATATTTCAAGTGGGTTCCAGTTTTGTCCAGCTCTAGGATCTGATCACGATGAGAATTCACTTCTGTGGCAAAAACCTTGTAAAAAAGGGGAAAAAAAATACTCTGAATACTAGTGGCTCAAGAACAGGGTAAACACTGAAAAACGTTCAGTCTAATACAGAATGATGTAGCAACAGAGACCATAAAATGTAATTTTAAGACAAAGTAAATGTTTCTTTGAGTGCTAGTGTTACAGGGACATTGGACATTGTTAGTGTCTCCACAGAGTGGGAGAAAAACATCACACATCTGTTTCTTTACATACCTTGTGTTCATCAATTTGAAACAAGACAGTGTCCAAGATAAGACTTGGCCGAGAAGCTGCAGTTAGAGTCTGCTCAGCCTGAGTAAGCCAATTGATGAAATCTTGAAGAGAGTTGTGGAACTCCATTGCTAAATTGAGGGCTTCTTCCAGTTTGGTCTGCAAAGATAGGTCATGCTTTAATGGCAGCTGATACTGTGCATCGGCTTCAGCCAAGTAAATGATTTTAGTTGAGCATTGTGAAGTAAATCATTTTAGTTCAGTATTTAGTTCAGCATTTAAAAACATTTATCCAACTGAGAATTTCTGAGTTTTAAAAATAACAGCCTACATTTGAGCATATAAAAAGAGATGAACAGAAGAGTAAAATTACATGTAACAGGTGAGTATAAAACACCTCAAGACAAAATATTCCACGTTAGAACACTATGTTTTCTACTACGTAATCCTAGGGGACATAGGGATTTATCAATTTCAAGACAGTAACAGTAGAATCCCATAAACCCAAGATGCTAGTGCACTCGAATGACCCTCAAAAGGTCATCTAATTTATTCTCTTATACTACATTTGTCTAGACCACTTCTTTAAAATAAAATCCAACTGTCGTTTTGGTTGCCTGAACCAAGACTCATTTAGAATACATAATTTTTGTTGATCCTAAGACAGCAGCCTCAGACATCAACTTTGAAACAAACTTTCAAACCATCCTAAGCTGAGTACTCCAACGTTTTAAGTATCTTCCTGCAAGAAGGTGCTCATGTTGACTATTAATGACACTCTTTCATTATACAGTTACCTTAAGAGACACAAGCATTCTTACTTTAAAATGTAACTAACTTCCGAGTTAAATATTTGTGCTTTATACACATTAGGGCTTTATAGAGAACTCCTCTGTCTGTATTTGTTAATATTCTTCATTGTTTGCTTAAGGTAGAACAAATGGACTGTACTTTGTGAAGGAATGAAAGCAAAATGAAGATAATAAAGAATCATATGCTGCAGATCAGTGAAATCATGCCATTGCTCTACATTAGAAGTCACTTGAAGTAAGTGGCAGAAGGCAAACTGTTTGGGAATTCAAGGAAAAAAATGGATAAAAGCTAGGAAAACTAATACAGTTCTTCTGCACTGAGAAAGACATAAACTTGAATGATCAAACAGTTTATTCAATCTCTCATATCTATAATTACTGTAATGAAAACCAGAAAAGCCTTCACCACACCAAATAAGCTTTATCAGTAACAGCTAATGCATTTCTGTAACAAGACTTCTGTGATTCTTGCCACCCTCCCCAATTATGGATAATCAACTTCTTGAATCCCACTTTTTCCCCAGTACATTCTAAGCACAACAATAAATTCTGTGTGTCTCCACAACCGATTTTAAATCTGAAAGATGAAGCAAGTAAGTCTGCATAAAAGGACTGAACATTAACATCCTTAAATACATGATTTACACTTCTGTTTTTAAGTAAAACCACATACTTTTCTTTCACTGAGCTTTGTTTGTACTGATTCCCATTTTTCTTTTAAGTTATTTATGTCCTGCTCAACGTTTGTCTCAGAAGACTCTGGGCATCTTGCAAGCATCTGCTGGCCTTTCTGCATTAGACGCTTATATGTCTCCTCTTTGGCTTCAAAGGCAGCACAGAGTTCCTAAATAAAGCAAGCACCAGAAAATAAGTCAGGTAGAAATTCCATATTCTTTACAATAGCTACTACAGTATTTATTCCTCCCTCAACATTTAATGGGCATGATTAACACTAATAAAGGATACATATGTAATTCATAAAAAGCCAAATGTGCAAAGAAAGGGCCCAATTCTACAGGAAATGGGGACTTGTATTGTCTGTCAGATGTTTTCTCTGAGATCCAAAGCTTGGCAAGAAAGTAGTATGCACTTATTGCACAAGACTTGCTCCAGTTGGTTTCAAGTCCAACTGGAGCTGAAATACAAAAAGTGTCAGAATTACACAGCATGCTGAAAGCCCAAACCTACCCAATATACCTTCAGAAGTGGGTGAGACAACTTGGAAGGTCTGCTTTATTGTACACTACCTAACTATTCTGTATTGTACAACTAACCATGTTAAAGATCAAGTGGCAAGAGTTCCCATACATCCCTCTGACTCAAAAGGGTATGTTCAATATTTGAAGCAGAGAATTCAAAATGTACCAATGAAATTGTGCAGACTCCCAAATCATAGAATCAAATGAGGAACATCTTCCAGGAGATAAGCAGTTAGCGGTTTGCAAATAGGAGGAAAAGAACTTTTCCCTCCAATTCCCAGGATGAGCAAAAACCCAGCATTTTCTTTGTGTTAAGAGATGCTCTACATAGGATTGTAACCAACCAGAGAGGAAGGCAAAGCAGGAAGTGGATTCAACCAAGAGCTAGGATTTTACCGGAACAGAAACTTTCCTTGCCTTTTTCTGAGGATTATGGAGGGTGGCCTCACCTAGCCTGCTTTTTCCCTACACTATTTCTGGTTTCCATAACTCCCCAGTGCATCTGATTTTACTGCAGTTGAAGAATTCCTCAGATGTAAACATAAGGAGTGCACAATAGATGAGACACAACATGGCAGCAAACACTGGGGCTTGGTCAGTCTAAGACAGGGGCTCATCGCAGTGGTTAATTCTGCAATACAGTCACAAGACTGTAGAGAGGGCAGGAACAATTAAAGTTCTTTTAAAGGAGGAACTAAGGAAATAGATTGTTCATTTAAAACATGGGACAGCCAAAAATGCCTCTTTTTATAGCCCTTTTCTTGCTAGTGCCCTGCAATGTTTCTTTGTATCTTTTGTTTTCCTGGAACTGTCTTAAGCTGGAAATGCTGCCCAGACTCAACTCAATTTGCAGATAGATTATGGTTAGGGGCTCTTTTATGCATGTCTGGAGAAACAGACTGTACACTCAAGAAGATGGGTCATAACACTATTTCCAATGAAAAACAAATAAAAATCTAGTGCAAAACTGTCTTCTTCAGTTTCACATCATAAATTAACATGCTTCGTATCACATAAGGGCAAGTTTGAATTTGGAAGATATGATAAATAGTACTAAGTGTGACAACTGGCCTGGACATTTGAGAGAATTTACATATTCACAGATTCACTGAGGTTTAGCTGAACTGAAATCAAGTCATATTTTTTAAGGGTTATATATATTAAAGGATAACAAGTCAGTGCAGTTATATGATGGCCTACAGCATAATAAAAATCTGTTAAAATCACAGAATCAAGCAGGTTGGAAGAGACCTCCAAGATCATCCAGTCCAACCTAGCACCCAGCCCTATCCAGTCAACTAGACCATGGTACTAAGTGTCCCATCCAGTCTTTTCTTGAACACCCCCAGGGACGGTGACTCCACCACCTCCCTGGGCAGCCCATTCCAATGCCAATCACTCTCTCCGTGAAGAACTTCCTCCTAACATGGTTAGGAGATGATTGTACATAGAGCATGTATGTACTGGGGACATGTTCTAGTTGTTCCAGTCATACTACTAAAGAATCTTTAAACTGAAAGTAATCGATTCTCTTGATGTGCATAGTTTACAAAAGGCATCAAAGGGTATCCTGATCTTCCAGGGAAACTATTTAAGTCTTGCTTTAACTTCAGGATCAAAAAATGGAAAAAAATAATCCTACTAACTCCCATGGAATTGTGATTATGCCTCAACTCTTCCAGGGGAAAGTAATAATAATAAAGCCTTTATTTTTGTTTCTTTCTTTCTGTCTTTTAAGACAAAAGGGGTCTGTGTTTTATCCTAAGTTTCTTGTCATAACTGATTTTAAAACTGTAAATTATTTTTCTCCTCAAAAAACCTGCCCTGTATTGGTGGGTAATGACCTTTAGCATAATTCCACAATCAAATCTGATTTTTAAAGCAATGATAATGCAGTGTTTTAATGGAAACTGTGCCAGGCATATTTGAGTTCAAGGATAGTTCAGTAAATACCACTCTCATATCTGAGCCAGGAGACCAAGAGTTCAGGTTTGGGGTTACATCCTGGTCTAACAGCACAGCATGATTTTATATAAATGGAGAACTGTGAATCACTTTCCTTTGAGGGAAGAGATTAAGTTTAAGGGTGTTGGGGGGTTTTAAGCTTTATGGTTCTACAGGGGTGGAGTAATCCATAGAATTTTTCTTAAAAAGAAAGGAAGGGAAGGAAGGGGCTAATTCAGGCATCCTGATCAGGATGGCAGTTCTAATTAAAGCAGAGTGTCTACATGAGCCAGTAGTTCTTATCACATTTGTGCTAGTGAGGATTTTACTGTCAGCTTTCGTTAAAGAATAAAGGATCAAGTTCCTTAACTTATGGTCCAGTGAACCTGAATCACTTTTAAAGACCTTAGAAAATGCCTAAATGTAGTTACAGGAACAGAAGCAATAGGAATAACTGAAAAATCTGTAAACTCCATTTTTCTTTCTGAGAATAAGGATGTCTCAACACTACTAATGGTCTGGTTTTGGGTATATCCCAAATGACTACTTTTCCTGCATTGAAAATAACAGTGTTGTTTTGAAAGCTATTAAAATTTTCTAAGATACTGTACAGATGTGGTGATATACAGAACATGCTCTGTATTTACCATAAACACTCTTGAAAGACAGTTAGTCCTGAAATGCAATTTGCAAAGCATTCTAACACTGATACTTACCATATGTGTATTAAGCTGTTCTCTTGCCGTTTCTGGTAAGCCTCCAACAGGTTTTGATGCCAACAGCTGACGTTCAGTGTCTGTTAGCCACTGCTGCAAATCTTCAACTTCGCCATGGAAACCTTGGGCCTAAATTATATCATAACACTTTAAAGCTTATTTCAATGTTCTCCATTTGAATACCAGCTCAGACACAGAAGAATGCTGGCAACAGATTTAATCAGACACTTCAAATCATCAAAGGAAATGAAAGTTAAAAACAAAACAAAACCAATCAAACAAACAAACAAAAAAAACCACAAAACAACCCAAACAAACAAAAAACAAAATGCCCTCCAATAAACAACAAAACAACCCTAAACACCTGCCCCCAAAATGAGCAAACACAGTCCCCCACAAAAAACAATCCACACAACAACAAAGGAAAAAACAAACTCACCCAAAATTTAACTAGCTTAACCCAATCTAAATGATGAAAACAAACCCAGAAACCAAAACCATGGAAATTTTGAAGGCAGCCTGAATGAGTTGCTGAGAGATCAGTGTTTTCCCTGAATAATATACCTATACAGACATTTTATCCTTTTAGAACATTTAGGCCAAAAGCTAAAGTCTAGATTCAGCAATATAAAAGGCAGTGGCCACCTGTGGAAGACACAGACTCAAACTTTCTCCAAATTCAGGAGTGTCTGTGTTACAGTTTTGATTTAGGACAACTTCTAATGCATTTATCTATGTATTTCATGTAAAAACACACTTTTTGGAGTTATCTCTTTATTCAATAATTTCCTGTTCACCTGGATCAAGGCACTCTGCAGCTGCTCTTTCCTTTGTTCTGTTTTTTCCAACACGTTTTGCCAGCGCTGATTCAGAAGTTCCAACTTGCTCTGTAAATTACTGGCTTCTTCAATAGCACTTGACTCAATCAGGTCGTTTCCTGCTTTCTTAACTGCTTCCACTGTAGACTGATGAGCTAAAACATCATTTTGCAGCACCTACAATTGTAACACAGCATGTATGACTGGCCATGTTGCTACATTATTGAAAGGCGGCAATCAGAGTGACTGATCTAATCCAGTGGCAAGGCCATGATTTTACATCAACACAGGCAACAGCAATTAAAGCTAATAATTAAGGTCTCCTCAACCAAAGGCAGTAACAGACCATTCCAACAAAATCCTACTTTTTATACTGATACTTTGGAACAAACAGTGCATACTTTCTGAATACATGTATCTGCATCTGAAATCATGAAAAGTTTTCTTCACTGATAGTGAAGAATTATTTTCTCCACTTTCTTTAATTTCCTACCTACTTTCCTTTAATATGATTCTTTAGTTTTGAGAATGAGGCATGCAAACTGATAGTGCCAACATGACTACTATGTGCATGCTGTGCCACATAACCTGGCTCACACAACAGCTTTTCATGGATTTCAGATCTATACCTTCTTTCGTGTTATGTCAGTCTACCAGGACACTTCCGCTGTGGTAAAAGCTGGGGAATTATTGTAATACTCACACCACAAGACCTCCTTCATTCGGTTGAAAACCTATTATCAACCACAGTAACACCACAGAAACAAAAATTGTATTTGGGAAAAGGATGTTATTTTCCAAAATATTCTGATCTTGGTCTTTTTATCATAAAGTAATGCCTTAAAATATCAGATATTGAGAATAGAAAAAATAATGCACAATGGTTGGGAAGGGAATGGTAAATCCAATTTAAGAAATTCAAGTTCATGATTGTTGGTCTTATATGAGGTCTGCTTTGAACTCACCTCCCTCAGTATGGTAGCAGGTGGAAAGTTTAAATCTAGATACAAAGGAACTTTCATATAGAAAATACACATTATATTTGCTTTAATTCCTATGAGCTAATCACTTAAACATATTTATTTTATTCTCCTAATAGTGAAAAAAGGGATATTCACAGAAGCAGAGGCATCTTATTCCCTCTTTCCTGCTGAGCTTAAGAATAAGGTGTATTTTTTTCCCAAGTTATTCAAGAGATGGATGTTTTCCCAGGCTACCACAGGATGCACTGCATGAACTTTCTAACCTATAAACTCTGTTCCATGAAAAGGAAGTAGATTCATTGATGTGTTTGCTGAACTCCTTCAGCACTGAAGGCAGATGAAGTCATAAACACATGGATGCTTCTTCAGTAGTACAACATTTCTGTTTGATCAGAATATAAGGGGTTTATGGATTGGAAGCTGCATTTGTAATAGTGTTTTTTAAGGGGCTTGTTTCTAACAGAAGTCACATAGGGCACGTAGATATTGTACTCTGGCTCAATTACCAGCTGACCATACAAAGGGTTTCAGAAGCTGCAAAACTGCATTAACACAATGAAAATGCCTTCATTATCTGTGTGGTATCGATTTCCATCAATTATCTCTAAATCCAAAATGGACTCTGAGTACTTTTCACATCACATGCAGGCCAAAAATGAAGTGGGAGATTTAAAGAAATGAGGAGGATTTATGAGGTTAGTTTGAAATGCTATGAACAGCATCATGTCACACACAAAGAGGCAGAGAACATCTCCTGATCTTCATTCTTTAAAATAAGGGTGCAATGGAAGCATTCTTACTTGGGCTCCCAAGTGACAATAATCAGTAAAAATACTAAAACAAACCAACAAAAAAATTAGCCCTGTGTAGGAGAGAAAAAGATGGGGACACATGTGTCTGAACTTTGCTGATATTTTCAGAGAAGCAGTCCCTGTGTCAGCTGGACCCAGCTGAGGTACAGTTTTGCAGAATTCAGCACAACAAAACCCCATTTTCTGAAAAGAAAGAAACGGGAAGAAAAGATGTGTAATGGTCACATGCTTTGTGAGAGCTGGCCTGAACGGAACTAATCAAGGAGTTTATTGCTTCAAGGTGTATAGCAGGTTCAATAACTTTTGAGTTCCTTGGGTCAGATGAAGTTGAATAAAAGGTGGAGACTAAGGTGAGTTGCTGTGAGCTGCTCTTTTTAGCTAAATCCTGTATCACTTACATGGAATATGGAAGGAATATAGATGAGTAAGAAGAAAATTATTAGTTACTCCAAGCCTGCATTTCAACTATAATCTGCTTCTTGAAAATCACTACGGAGAATTATTTATCAAGTGTTAAGTTTTACTACAAGGCTCACCACTAAGATAAACATCAAAAGAGCATTACAGTTAATATTCATTATAGTTACATACATGATGTTTGGCAAGTTCAATTTCAATAGCCTTGGGGTCTCCACCCACAGGTTTCTGTTCATTCAGCAAGTCTTCGGTATGCGTCAGCCACGTTAGTAACTCATCCAGGGCATGCTGGAACTGCCCCAAGGCTAACAAGGCACCTTCCAGCTTGTGCTGTAGTGAAAAGAAAATGAACAATAAAATGGTTTCACAATGCTATTGAATTGGCTTACATTAACATTAGTCACCATAATCCAGAGTGGAATCCATGTATATGATAGCATAAAAACCCAACACAAGCAAGTGCTTTATAGTAGGAGCTTAGTTAGCAATTTCATTGTAAAAGCCCTACATCCCAGACTTAAATTCCTTACCTTTGAAAGCCTCATGTAACCAGAGTGGAGATATGACAGCAGTTTTTCTTTATGTTAAATGTAATTGAAATATAAATGCAATTTGGTGCATTATATTTTTATCTTTTGTTGGTCAATTTTAAAAAACCCACCAAACTGTTTCAGGGTACTGCATCTTTAAATCTCTTCTTCACTTTCATAATTTAAGGAAAGAACACTCTAACAGTTTAATATAAAGTTGTTATGTTTTTTTCCCAAGTGCTCAGTTCAGCACCTAGCATTACTTTTGCACTTAGATGTTTTGAACAGCTATTTAAGATGTCATCATATAACCAAAATGAAAGAATAATGATTCTTCCTGGCACTGCTGGCAGAGGAAGTGACAAAAAAACCCCACTGCTAAGGGTTTAAGAAACATAGAACCAATTCAATAAACTGTAACATTTAAACCCTACTATATATAGTTCTGTAATTTCAAAACTAAAAAGAATAGGCAAATTGATACAAACATTAATACCCACTAAAAAGTTTTTCTCAAATCCAAGTCACAAATAAATTCCACATCTTCAAGGTTATTTACCTGTCTACTTATAATTTTTTCTTCTAGGGTGTCCCACATGAGTTTGAGCTCTGAGAGAGGGTCTTGAACAGTGTGCTTGTCACTCTCCTGTGTTACCTTCTTCAGCAATAGTTCTGCCTGATGGTTCAGTCTCTCCATTTCTATCTGCTGCTGATATGCTTCTGTTTTAAATTGCTATAGTAAGTAGAAAAATTATACAAATAAACACAAGTTATGCTTGAATAAAGTATAATACAGCAGCTTTTACAATACCAATGGATCACTGTTGATTTCAACTTGTTGGCTTGTTGAGTTTGTTTTCTAGAGCCAAAAGACTTGTAAGACGTTGGTGATCCTGACAGTCAGCTAACTGATAAAATGCACCATTACCTTACTATTCTAGTAGATTCCACTGTGACCAGAGAACAAAAAAGATGCACAACAGGAAAGCATTCTCCAGTTGTCTCCCTGGTCTACAAAGATGACAGTAGTTATCTTGACTAAGTTCTAGTTTGTGATAATACTTCAAACAGAATTATTCTTCAAAAGAATTGAAAGCAATTTTTCTTTAGCAGCCCACCCTTCTGTACACACAATTAAGGCAGCAGTCTAAACACAACTTGCATACATGCAACTATGGAAGACTATGGTTCATTTGAAGTTACATCATTAAGTAAACAATCTACCCACAGCCAAAAAAGCATAGAAGTGAACAACAAAACCAAGGCCATGGCCTGACTGTTATACATCCCTGTTTTTTATATATAGCACAACAGCCTGCCAACATCAGGAGCACACTCCACCACAGATCCATACAGACAGGTTTTTTAGTCTGAAATTTCGACTTTTTTTGCTTACTCATGTATTGGGAATGTCATGATCTGTATAAGCATTTAATTGAAGCCTGAAGTGGCAGAACTGCGGCTTTGGAGGCATTCTCTCAGAGCCTTAAGGAAGCCGTTCATGGTAGAAACCAGAAAATGTGAAGGTCGTTGTAAAAGAACCTTGTACACAATATAACCTTATAGCCTCTAGAAAAGGAGTGCTATTACAAGTAACACTGGACTATCAGAATATATTCACAATGCAAAATATAGTCTCACTAAAACTTGGAATGTATTTTCCAAAGGAAATCTTGCAATTAAAATGTTATTTGACATTTCCACACAGATTCTTTCTTACTAGAAATTGGTAAAGGCTTTTGACTCTTGAAAAATACTGAAGGACACATTAAAATGCAGACAGATTAAAATATAAATGAAAGAAATTGGTAGCTCATACCTTAAGTTCTTCAGTTTGTTGCTTCACAGTCTCTAGATCTGTTCCAACCGGGGACATAGATGCTAACTTGCTGCCAGCAATGTCTACCCAGTCAAATATGGCCTGAAAATCAGTTTGAAATTCTAGTGTGAGCAGGGAAATACTCTCATGTTTGAAAGCTGCACTAAGTAAAATATTAGACTATTTTTTTCATTCCAGAGAACAATATTGCTGAGTTCTTTGAAAGAAAATAGTTTTCTTCAGCAAAACCTAGGTTCCTTTGAAATACAAGGAATCAAATACTAACAAAAGTATTCCATGTAACAGTTATGGGAATGTACATGCTGCAAGACTGAACTTCTATTAGCAGCAATATTCTGCCAGTACCATTCAGGATGAGTAAGCACTCTACTCATTTTGAGTAACATCAGCAATTTTTATGAATAACCCAAAAGGCAAATACAAGACAAAATTTTCTGCACTCCTCTGGAGCAAAAATGGAAGGCAGTAGTTGAATAACACAATTTATATTATGATTACAAACAAATGTCTTTTGAGGAATAATGTAATCTACGTAAGGAACATGACCTACGCAGAACACAATCGGTAGGGAAGGGCCATAACTGAGCTTAATTGAATCTCTGTAGGATAATACAGTCATAACTTTAAAAAACAAATGAGGTTCTTTTGTGCAACAACCCCAAGAATACTGCACTTTCAGATTAAGAACAGCTTTACCAATCTGGGTAAATGCAGAGGAGAAAAACTTTTCTTCCTGCTGGCAATCTGTGATTTGTCACAGAGAGAGGCTTAAGACAGGCTTGTTGGAGCTGCCCACTGTTATACAGCTCTTTGATGAAAGGACAACTACCCCAGCATGCTCATTAAGATGAGGCAGTTACAGCTAACCCATGATACTTTTCATACTCTCTACTGAAATGAGCATAAGGCAGCACTTAAACACAGTTCTTTCACAAAGTACTGAGACTACAGAATGTACTACGTACAGCCATGGCAAACAAGGAGCACTTAAACCAATGGCAATCTATGATTCTACGATTCTGTGATAATAGAACCCTGTAGGTCAATCTCTGGGCAGTCTGAATGTAAGTGAACGTGGAGAAAAACACATAGTGAGAGTGTTGTGGAAAACAGGCACGTTGCATTATTAGTAAGGAGTGTTCTGGTGTTTGATCTGCACTGAGCACACAAGCAACTGCCCTCAGTGTCATGTGAAATTCTAATTTTATAAACATATAAACGTTTATAAATGTATAAACAAGAAAGACAATAGTTCCAGTGAGTAAAAAACAGTTTTGCAAAATCTGATGATGTTTGGAGCCTTTTCAAATGTTTCAATCTTCTAGCCATTCACTCACAAAAGACACGAGGTGTGCCACTCAGCCAAAACATGCAAAGAGTATGGAAAAACACCAGCACATAGAAGAAAAAGATCATAGGACCACAGAACAGTTTGGGTTGGAGGGGTCCTTTAAAGGTGATCTAATCTGTCCCTTTCTCCTTCCCCACTTTTTCTTTCTTGTAACTTCACAAATTGTAGGAGGTACATTGTGCAAGGTCTCTTACAAAAAAAAAAAAAACTGCTGGAAAATTTGCCCAGAGATTTAAAAAGGGAAACAACTTCTGAAGTACTGAGATGGGATAAATTATACTAAGAATCAGCACTGTAGGCTAATAATATTATGCTGATTTTTTGTTTGTGACGTTCAAACAAATATTTGATTTATAAAAAAGGTGGAATAAAACTGAGGTTCTCTGACTGTCCAAAAAGAAAATAGCATTGACTGTTCCTGTGGATTCTTTTGAACATGTAGATGTATCATAACTTCAGCTAACCTATCATACTAAGTACTGACTATGAAAGGAAATGTGAGCAGAATTACTGTGAATGTGGTATCATAAAACCTCTGCTTTTATCAATAAACAAGTGGACATTCATTTTGAATTCTAAGTATAGTGAAATGCTTAAAAAACTACAAGAACAACCCAAGAGATCTACTCTTCAATGCAAAAAAGTAACAAATTCAACTAATCCTCCCCAAAATATCAACCTGCTGAAGAAAAGTCACCATAAATCAGTGATCCATTACTTGCAACCTACCCAACCACATGACTTTTTTTACTATAACCATCTTAAATCCTATCAACTCAAGACTGGACTAAGCGTATCTCAGCATCTTACCTGCAATCCATCCTGGTATTGAACAGCTGCCTGCATAGCTTCAGCAAGCTTGTCCACTCGTTCTTTCCATGTTTTATTTAAGGCATCCCAGGCAGAATTCAGCTGCAATTAAGTGCAATTTATCCCAATGGATAAAATAATTCTACTGCTGTATGATGTGTATTCACTAGTCATTCACTGATCAATAACACCAATAAACTAAGCATGAGTAATTCATATTCAGTCCATATGGATGCTCTTGTTCTCTCTATCACTGTATACTTAAATTTCCCTCAGAATACACTACAGGGTCAGGACTATAAAAACTGCCAACTTCAAATATTGGTTAGTAAGTATTTAAAATAGCGATTGTCATTAATCCAGGCAATATTATTTAGAGATGCATCATAGTAATAAAGGTAGTTTAAAAGAAATGTACATTGATGAACATGAGAGATATTAAAAGCACTTTTGATTGTCTCAGTTAAGATGTCTTCCTTGGCACAAATCAGATATACCTGAAATTTACTCTAGCATCAATTTGCAAAGAGTAGCCATCTACTAACCTGAGAGAAGATTTATTTATCTGAAAGGCAAACCTTACTTTCCCCTGAAGGCTTCACAAGCATCTCACTTATGACAACTTCTTTTAATACAAAATTTGTTGGGGGTAGGGTGAGTAGTAAACCAATTCCAACAAGCATCTAATAGAATAAATTTAAGCATCTGCATTTCCCATACCTCATCTATACTCTTGTTGACAATAGGTTTGTCAGGCTCTCCACAAGCAGCTCTAAGTTCAGAGCCAAGGCTCACAACTGCTTCCAGTTCTTCTTGTAGCCCATCAATTTCTTCTTTAGCAGCCTACAAAGACAAAAAGATCCAATACTGCCCATCCTAAATTTATAATTTATGTACAATTTGCTTTCAAAATAGATGCTTAAAATATAAGTATCTCTTGGCAGTGTCAAGAGTGAAACCAACTGACATCAGTCTAAACTCTAACAGTGGCTTATGATGTCATTTTGCATGAGCTGGAAAAAACAAGCAGCAAGTTCTAAACTAGATTTCTTTAATTAGTGTTATCCTTTGTAGAGGTTATCATTCAACCTTCAAATCTTTAACTATCAGCATAAGTAATTACAGGCTTAGAGTATGCTACATCTGTCCACCTTTCATTTAGATGTTACAAATCACTCTGGGAATCTAAAGCATGCATAATTTCAAGAGTCCCTGTGACATGCTTACTATATACAAGATCATAAACAGATATGTAAATATAATGACAGGCACATGTTACATGCTGATTGCAATTAAGCACTGATACATGTTATTTACCATAGTCTTGAGATATCATTATAGTAAATTTCTGTACAATTATCCCTCTTAGTGTCTAAAAATCAATACATACATTCTTCTGTGGTATTTCATAGTAACTTTGTCTTTTCTTTGCATGCTGTAAACAAAATACTTCAAGTCAACAAAATACTTTCTACCGACCTCAGTGGCTTCTTGCTGCTGCTTGACTACAGATGGGTCAACCCCAGGTCCCTCCAGCTCTCGAATGAAGTCCTGAGTATCTTTAATAGTAGCTACAAGAGCCATATGATCACACCAAAACTTTTCAGCTAGTTCCATTACATCCAACAATTTAGCCTCCCTTTCTTCAGTCAAGGTCTGGATATCTTCCCAAATAAGGACCATTTGGTCTAGTTTATCTTGAACAGCTAAACAACAAAGAAACCAGATTACTACCTTGGCAAACAATTCTTGTCCATAAATCTCTTTACAGTTGTATAGCAGAAACATATGTGTACATTTTAAAATTTAGACTAAAATTGTTTCTTTAGAGGACTCTTTACAAGGTTAAAGTGGAAACAACCAACATGGCCTTCAAAAACAAAACAAAGGTTATATCCATGATGAATTACTTTAAATGATGCTTTGCTTTTATAAATCTTTAGCAGCTTCCCCTGGAAGAACAAAACCCCCAGATTGGCAGTCATCAGAAATGATGCAGCCTGCTGCACTCCCAGTGAATGAAACTTTTCATAGTCCTACTACCTTTAGCAGATATATCCTTGTCAGCTCCTTCTGAGCGAGCAATCATTTCCTCCCCTCTCTGCTTAAGTGTTTCATACACTGGCTGAAGTTTTTCCAGATCCACTGACAAGTTCTTATTTTCACTGATTTGCTCTTTAATCTTCTCAACCTCTGCTGAGATTGAAGGTGGCTGCCTCAGACGTTCAACTATGCGTTTCAGACTCTCAAGAGTTGGATCTATCTTGTCATGAAACTAGGAAGGTGATAAAGGACAGAAAGAAGATGGAAATTAGATAAAAACAACTGCAAAAATAGCATCTGAAATTGAAAATTCTCTTGGAAAAACGTACTTTGACCTATCTGTCCAACATATAAATGTACAACTGCCATACACCTTCCCCCATGGTTCTTCCCCTCTTTTACTATCTGAACTACAAAAATTACGTTGAAAAATGGCACTTCCTCTCAGATTTAAGACTTTTACTATGAAGCCCAGGGCTGGTCCTGAGACATTCCATTTAAAGGTACTACATATATGGCAGAATCCACATGCATTTAGTTCTAGTTCACAGAAACTTGTATTTTATTTGGGAGAATCATGGTCTCCTGATTTCACAATTTCTGAGAGTTATTTACCTTAAATACATACATTTCCATATCTGGACCAATATAATGGCATATAACCACCAATTAAGACTGATATTTAAGGCAATTCTAAGAGATAGATGTTATTGCCCAGGTGATAACTTGTTGGTGCTGCAAGGGTATGCTACTTCCTGGAACTAACAATACACAAAAGCCTGTACTATGTTCATACATTCGAATGAGGCAAGATAGATTCCCAAGAATTCAATTGCAGCTGTGTAAACATTGTTCATCCTTTGGCACAGATCTAAAGTTAACTTTTACTATATGCTTTTAGATCTATAGAGATTGCTAAAAATATCCCATCACCATGCCCTGTTCCAATTATAGAAGCTAATAAATTGTGGGTGCATTTAATGATCCTTCAGGATCTAAAGTAAGCACTCTTGAGTACACTTGGAAAAGGTGCTAGAAGGAGCACAGCATAACAGGATTACCTTACATGAACAAATAGCTACATCCTTTCTACTCAAAGGAGCGTAGGCGATACAAAATGTGACTACCTTTTCCCAGCATTACAACCTACTTCAAATCAGACTCTGTGACTAATGTTATGGACTCAGTGTTTTTGTTACAAGTGTGAATATCATAAAAGCCAAGAAAATGTGTTATGAAAGATAAGCAACCTTCAAATTCAAATTTGTGTCAACAAAACCTGAAACTGGCAACATGCAGGTCTAATTTGAGAACATGTGTATGTGAAATTGTTGGTGCATTCAGTGGGCCTCTCCCTGTACCTGTGCTTCTATGAATGAGACACAGTGCTTTAAAACTTAGAGAAGAAAATGCAAGTCATTGCAACCTCTCCTTCTGGCTCCATAGGTTACATCCTGCCTTTGATACACAGTGCAATTTAATATAATTTAAAGCTTGAAGAGTTTATTATTCTTCCAGGACTGTCTAGACAAACACTGCCATAGCTA
The DNA here is from genome assembly GCA_013400475.1 of Tricholaema leucomelas. Lineage (NCBI taxonomy): Eukaryota > Metazoa > Chordata > Aves > Piciformes > Lybiidae > Tricholaema lacrymosa > Tricholaema leucomelas. The sequence goes on along the minus strand of WAAF01004831.1, from coordinate 207,231 downwards.
TTACAGGTAAATATATATTATCAAGGCTCTGCACTATCTTAATAAAAAAGAGTAGGTTATATAAAACTACATCCCAGGTGTCACAATATTTTGCTTTGCCATCTGCATACACATTTACATTACACATAAAATGAACCTTAAAGCATTGCACAAGTAATTAAGTTTCTTCTCAACATCTGATTGTATCCAAGCTGTTACCAAATAATGTATTTTTATTCTTGCTTTCCATTCCTTGCATTTACAACGTGTTAATGTCTATCACATACAAAGCAGGGACTTGAATGCTAAGTATCCTGATTTCCAAATGTGCAGCTCCAAATAGTGAGCATTTATAATAAACACTGAATCTACATAATCAGGCACCTTTTAGAGGCATGCATAAGGAAGGTGTTTAGAATGACTTGAATTATAATGTAATGTCCATAACCAGTTCAAAAGCAGGCTGATATCTGATGTCACTTTTTTTTCCCCCTTCAGCTTCTTAAACACAGTCTGCAGGGGTTACGAATATCATATTAAGTACACTGACCTAAGACAAAAAAGATTTAGAACGTAGACTTGATCAAAACTTTTAAGGTGTGTTTCTTATACTTATGTACTTATATGCTTATATACTTATGTACTTATAGAGCTGAGCAGAATATAGTACTTAATTTCCAGCAAAGGGAGAAAAAGAGCAATTTCATAAAACCAGCAGTAATGAACAAAGTATTTTTTTATTCATTTTTTTGTATGAGTTGATGTAGACAACGTTCCTGAGTTCTTTCCTGAATTTGGGGTTGAGTACACTAATTTCAGTTTGGGCTTAATGATTATTAAACCAGTATTTAAAAGTCCCTAAAATGTGATACCTAACAATAGTCTATTGAGGTTCATTGAACTTAAGGTACCCAGCTTTCATGGGCTTGATCTGAATTTTACGCTTATGACATTTTATGAGGTCTAAATTTGCTCACAATACTTTTACATAACAGCACAGGTTATGTTCAAGCATATGGTAAACTCTTGTGGGATGGCAATGAAGACCAAATGCTACTACCATTGCCAAGCTACCTCCAGTTCCATTGGTAAGACTGTAACTAAAGCTTCTTAACTCAGGATACAATTACACCCAGGTTGACTGATCAACAGAGATATTCATGTAAAAACAAAATATGACCTAGTAACAGACCAGCAAGAAAAAAAAAAATGGAATAAAATAGAAATAAAATCCCAGAGTTTCATTTTACTTAAAACTTAAGTTGTAGGATTTTCCAGCTACATTCATAATACTAACCAATATATAAAATTATAAATCCTCCAGAAATAGAAAAAAATGTCATAAGCAGTGATATGAACATTCACAGGTGATTAAGTTGAAAAATATAGATAAAAGAGCAGATGACAATGTCTGTGTATCTTTCCATTTGAACGAATCCAATTATACTTTAAACTTAAATTGATACCTGGGTACACTGAGAAATGGCTTCATCCAGTGCCAGTGCTCGCTTTTTGACATCTTCCTTTATTTTACTGTAAAGGGTGTCAGCTGCCACATATTTCTCCTGGATAGAAAAACCTTCTCCTGGGCTCAACTCCAGCAGCTGAGGCCCAGTTTTGTTCATCTTATCTATATGAGGCTTGTGCTCAGCAATCAGCTCACGCAGTTGCTATAACAAATGAAACAACTTATCAGTATCCGATGCTTGCACCACCACGTTACAACTGTCCACACTTCTAATACATCCAACTGGCAAGAAATCCCAAACAAATACCTTTCACCCTAATATAAAGTGCAAATAATATCAAATAAATTTAATGACTGCTCTGCCAATGATGGCTCCCATTCGAATGCAGAGCTATCCAGGCACAAACTGTCACAACTGGAGACACACTGGGAAGGTCCACGCAACACTCCTGTATCACCTATGACTGTAGGTAAAATAAAAGATGGTTAACTATGCATATGGTGCTAGCAATGACACTCCCCCATCAAATTTAGTACCCATGACAGCAACAGCAGCAATACTGCATACATGTGTGCAACACCACATATATCCTTTTAATATTGATATTTGTCACTATCTGCAAAGTCCTAAGCTTCTTCCATTGAAGACCATCACAGAAAAAGGTATGGGCATTGCAAGAACATCAATTCTAATTATTCTTGATTTAAGGAAAGGAAGCTAGCACAAGGGAAGGTCAAAGAAATCAAGGACAATGAAGACTTATCTGCATAGACTGAGCAACCGAGTTGAGCAGTCTTCCCTCTGGCCACAAGACCACTTTGTCTTATGACACAAAGCTCAACAGGCAACTTAAGTAAATTAAATCTTATATCAGCTGTCTACTTCCTCTCATCATCCATCCCTCCCTAAAGTAAGTCAAAACTGTGATGAAGTCTGTGCAGAGGCTTGTGGAAGCGAAAGGTCACAAAATACCTTTCAACTTGCCTAAGGATTTGGTTTTATTTACTTGCACCCATAGGCATGACAAAAAAGAAAGTTTTTTTGTGGGACTAGCCTGATCCTTCCCTCCAGTTTTATTTATTCTTTCAGCTCATTCCTCCCTTTTCAGAAACACTCTGCCTCATGAGAGGCACACTTTCTCTCAGTTCTGTGAACTCCATATACTTCTATCATACAGCTCCTGTGAAGGAACATGAGAGGCACATGCTCTGTTCCTCTCAGCTCAGTTTGTTTAGATTAATGAAGACAGAGAAAAGGGCCTAATATCAGTCTCAGTGTAAATAAATCCTCCTCTCTTCAACTAATGTCCTTCCCTTAAAAAGAAATCCTGATACTGGCTTGCTTACTTGCTCCTCCCCATAAGAGAAGGTTGAGAAGACTGAAAAAACAGTGACCATGACTCTCCAACAGTCCCCTCATGGCAAAATAACAATGAAAACACAAAAATCCCTGACTCTAGTTACATAGTGAAAATGTAACTCTATTTCCATGGCTTACAACAAGGAAAATAATGTTGGCTAGTAGAAAAGAGGAAAAAGTGAAACTAAGTTGAGCTTGAAAATTGTAGAAAATAATTTTGTGTGTTTTATTTTGGTGCACAAATAGACAATTTGACACTGGGTCAAAAGTGTATGTATTACTGGGTCCAAAACTTAGGACAGTAGTTTGCCCACAGCTCAGTTCAAACCAAACCGACTGCATGTTACACAGAATCAACTCTGCATTCCATGACTTGGAACCAACTAGCCATCAGGAAATATAAGTGCAGAAAACTCTTTTCAATTCACATTCAGAAGTACCTTCTTTTTTTCCTCTTTTAATAGAACAATAAGTGATTTGGTCTTCTCCATGATCTACTATTGGGCAAACAGTTCTAGTAAACAAGTATTTCAGATCAGATTACATGTTAAAATGGCCTGACATTAATCTTGTACTTAAACAAATCTCAGCTAATGGCATAGCCCAGGGAAAATGCAAAAATAGAAGCTCATCTGAAGGGCCTCTCATGCAAGCAGAATGATTAAAGCAGATGGAAAACAATCTTATAAGTAAAGCAAGTATGATTTGGTTCACGGTGACTAATCAAGATTGTTTGTAAAGCTCATGTTACACAGCTAGTCTTAATAGAGTGTGTTTGTTCATTGTGGACATAGGAAGACAAATGCATGAACTCAGTGTTTACCAGCACATAAGAATGCCATAACTTCAGTAACTGGTCTCAGAAGAAATGGACTTTGAAGCCAGGGTTCATCCTATCAAACTTGAATCATTTAATCGAGGTAGCTAGAAATAAAAGCTCCAAATCCTAGTTACTCTATGCTTAGCAGGGTGAGATTAAGTATCTCCTGCAGTCATATGGACTTTGCATGTGCCAAAACATGAGGGTTTTTTCATCTCAGTGGGATACAAGTGATTCCATGTGATACTAGTAGCCATACATGAAACACACTAATTTTTATCCCAGCTGATTATTCCTCCATGTAAGACAGTCCTTATGGTGGCCAGTGTACAGAACTGTTGTCTCTATTTTGTGAAGCTAGTATTTAAGGTAAACAATGGCTTCTTTTAATTATTACTTAACAAACATACTTGACATGAGAAATTACTATGGGATTGGCAGGAACCCAAGCAATCCATTCTTGATTCTCTAATTGTTCATCTTCCTGGCCCAGCTAAGTTTAGCTCAAATGATACCAACAAAACAAATGCCAATTTTTTTTCATTAACATAAGACCAACAAATGTGCCTATCTGTATACAGACTGTACACAAAAGCAACATTTCACTTTCAGCATGCTGACAGAATGTATTCCAGTTCTTTAGACAACCATGTTTTACCTTCTTTTGTTTCTTGCTACAATATCTCACATTTGTTCTTTCTGTTTAAGGGTTTGGCTTATTCTGACATTAATGTGCACTTTTAAACATACTTCTCAACCATTAATTTCTGTGTGCTCACTTCTTTCAACACAATGGCAATTTTTCCTCTTCAGTCCTCTTTTACACCTATATATTGTTTGCTGCCTTTCCCAGAGGAGCAACTGCATGCAGTTTGAGGTAAAGGCATAATTGAAATTGTCTTTATTTTCTATTATTAAGAAATCATTTTTTCAACAGAAATAATTGCCTGGGCTTTTAGCAGAGTACTCCACAATTCTAAGCAGAACACTGCTTGGCTTCCGAAACTGGCACAATGCTTACCCTGTGCTCTTCCTGTTGTTGCTTTAATGTTTCATATTCAAGGGCTGGTGCAGGAAGCTGAGAGATGATCATTTCTGTTTCAGTTAACCACGGCCAAAGCTCTTCGTACGTCTCCCAGAACTGGTTAACCAGGGACTGAGCCCGTTCCAGCTGGAGGTTCCTCTCAGAGTTCATTTGACAGACTGCATCATATTTCTGTAAAAGGCTTTTCATTTTTTTCTGCAAAATAACAGCAACAAAAAATAGGAAGGCATGCTTTCCCATGTCTACTATCTTCATTTCTAAAGAATCTTTGATAATTGTATTACCAAACCATGATGAACCAAATTTCATTTTGATAACATTTCCACATTACCAGTTTAAGGTGGTTAGAATCAATACCATGGGAGATAGGAATTTGGCAGAATACTTCTTAAGTAACAAGAAAATAGGCTGAGGAGGTGGGCCCAGGCCAACCTCATGACATTCAACAAGGCCAAATGTAAGGTCCTGCACCTGGGTCACCACAATCCCAAGCACAAATATAGGCTGGGTGGCAAATGGCTGGAGAGCAGCCCTGAGGAAAAGGACCTGGGGGTCTGGGTTGATGAAAAGCTCAACGTGAGCCGGCAGTGTGCACATGCAGCCCAGACAGCAACCTTGTGCTGGGCTGCATCCAGAGCAGCGTGCCCAGCAGGGCAAGGGAGGGGATTGTCCCAGCTTACTCTGCTCTCCTCAGACCCCATCTGCAGTACTGTGCACAGTTCTGGAGCCCCCAACACAAGAAGGACATGGAACTGTTAGAGCGAGTCCAGAGGAGAGCCACGAAGGTGATCAGAGGGAGCACCTCTGCTGTGAGGACAGGCTACAAGAGTTGAGGCTCTTCAGCCTAGAGAAGGGAAGTCTTCAAGAAGACCTTATGATAGCCTTTCAGTATCTGAAGGGAGCCTACAGGAAGGCTGGGGAGGGACTATTTACAAGGTCTTGTAATGACAGGACAAGGTGTAATGGGTTTAAACTGGCAGAGGGGAAATTTAAACTAGATGTTAGGAAAGGGTTTTTTACCATGAGGGTGGTGAGACACTGGAACAGGCTGCCCAGGGAGGTTGTGGATGCTCTCTCCCTGGCGGTGTTCAAGGCCAGGCTGGATGAGGCCTTGAGTGACCTGTTCTAGTGGGAGGTGTCCCTGCCTATGTAGGGGCTTGGAACTGGACGACCTTTGAGGTTCCTTCCAACCTAAACCATTCTATGATTTATTGATACTGATATTTACAAACAACAGTTTACTCACTGGGCTTCCAGGCAAGCTGTAAATGATTTGACTAGAGACCTTAGTCCCACTTCCCCCTTACTGAAGATTCTTAACTTCAGTGATAGTTGGCAGAAACTATTTCCCACAGCATTTCCAAATCAAAGGAATATAGTGCAGAAAAAAATGCTGTTTATTTTCCTATTTGTAATCTAGCAAGACAATAGGCTACATTGTCGTGCTCGTGGCTTACAAACTTGCAACAAAAGCCACAAAACATTATTTTCCATGAGGGCATATATTAACTAATGAGGATTTGTTACCATCAATAGCATGATAGAGCTACAAGGTTCAGTTATTACAAATCTACTGTATTTGGGCATGTGATAATAAAAGAAAGTATCAGCTAGCTATACATTTTTCCCTGTAGAAGACTGCCCATGTTATCATTTTTATGAAATACTGTACATGACAGTGCTAGCCTTGGGAATACTGGACATATAAGGAAGCCATTGATTGTGAAGTAAAGAATCTTTCTTGGCAGAACAAGCTGGCCTTTCATTTGTTATGCCTTACATGTAAATTAAGGTGCTATCCTGTGCTAGTTTGAAGCTAACTAGAATGTTTTGGTGAGAAGAACTAGATTACAGGCTGTGAAAAGAAAACAAGGGTGATGTCTACTTCCCTCATAGGCTCACTGAGATGTACAAGAATAAAAAGCAAAACATAAAGTCACTTTGCCTGCTGGGGAGCTCTGAGCTGCATCTTACTCTCTAACCTCACCCTCCATTTTGGACTAATCCACTTTGCTTCCTAACCCCCTGGCCAAACCTCTGTTCTTCCTTGGGACTGGGGTAAGGTTGAGAGGGGTAGGGGGAAGGTGAACGGGCAGTTGAGAGCCCCTCCTGGGGACTCAGGTTTCTGGGAGGGCTGTTGTGTTTTTGTATTACTTTTTACTTTGTATATTTCTGTATATAACTGTCTATACTGTAAATATCTGCTTGTATATTGTGCTAAGCTGTAAATATAAGCTTCATTCATATTTCCAGAGCTGGCTGAGTCTAGTGTGGGCAGGGTGGGGGACACCCAAACCACCACATATTCAAAGGACAAAACACAGCCCAATACACAGAGACACAGCATTTTTGACAGATACGAATATTTAAGAGACACACATAAAATTTCTCTCCCTTATGACTATAGTTCAACAGACAGAACTTCTTACCTATTTTAAATTAAAACCAAATCAAACTTATTCAGAGAACCTGCAGCACAGCAGAATTAATGAGGTATTGTTATTCAAGGAGAGTGATCACTGGAAGGACTAAATTTACACAAGTCCAACCTCAGCACGAAACCCCACAGCTAACCTATTCTTAAATGTCAACACACATATGAAAATAATGTCTGCATATATATACACACAGTCCCAACATCAGGCTCTGTGTGTGTAGTAAAGACTAAAGAACATCTTTCATGGCTTGTGTTAGTCAACAGGATGGAATAATTTTGGCAAGTAAGGTCTAAACTGAAATCAGCAGAAATGAAAGTAAAGATGCACACTGAGGTGCATAGCCTTTGAATCTGGCACAGAAATACATGTCCAGAGCATCACTCACGCAAGACAACTGGAAAAGATAAACAGTCAGATTCCACACACATCACCCTAGATGACTAACACCTATTAATTCAATTGTCCATTGGCTAAAATACTGTTTACCATGGGTGAAGATGATAAATGTGGCTTCTAATTAGTGTCAGTCAATGAAGCAAGAATATAGTGTTTGCCCTCTGAACATTCTGAAGGAGTGTGGTACACAAGAGAATTTCTTCTAGTATTATGGTCCTCAGACTAGAGGTGACTGTAATTACAGCCTTTTTATTAAAAGAAAAAAAAACAGAAGACACTGTAGGAATCCTTTTTACTTATATATTACCTGCATATCTACTGCCATAGCTGCAATTTAAGGAACTTTACCTTGATGGACTGTTTCTCTTCTTCAGTGCACATGTTCATAATCTTATCCCCCGATTTAACAAGTTCATCTATAGTATCTTTGTGTCTCAAAATCTCCATGGTAAAAGCCTTGAAACACAATAAAAATTAGTTAGTGGAAAAAAAAAAAGAGTAGACAGAGTAAAAACTTGTTATGAAGTGTATTATGATGAACCGAAAACTAAATCATGCCCTCCTATTTTCTAGATGGAGAGTGTGTCGGCCAATAATTAACATGACAGTTGGAAATGCATTTCTTTTACCTTTTGAACTTGTAGCTGAGCTGTGGTCTGGTCTTGCTCAAGCCTAATATCACCCAGAGACATCAGTTTCTTTTCTGTTTCTGCAATCCAGGCAAATTCAGCATCAGCTGCCTGATCAAACTAAATGAAGGAGACATGAATTAGTTCAGGGGTTCTACAGACGTGAAATTAGAATGACTGTTAAAGAAGAATTAAAGAAAATTAAAAAGCACACTTTTGAATTGTTAGAAAAATAATGGCTCACTTTCCACATGAGGTTTTTATATAAATGAAAGACAAAGCCCAAAATGGTTCTTAGGGACTGTAAAACAAGAGCTTAATTCATCTGTGTGGCAAAGTAACAGAGACTTTGAAAGCCTAACAGACAGGAGAAAACAAAAAGGGTTATCATTTCCTAATTTTAGCTAGACTGTTTATTTTCATCATTTCATTTACTGTCACACACCTTCTCTATCTCTATGTTTACTACTACTGCTAGTGTTGCAATTATCATAAGAAATACTTGTTTGATGTTACTCTTTTAATCTTACAAGCTGTTTTGGTATTAAATGATAAAGGCGAAACCACAACTCAACTAAGTCAGTGGAACAGCCTTGCTGAGTTCAGAGAAGATCTCATCCAAAATCAGGCCCTGACTTAAATGAAAAAATTCTGTGGGCCATTTGGGTGCATCCTTTCCCTAAAGGATTAACTTTTCACTACCATTAGTCAGCAGTTAAAATGTTTCAGAAATTACCTCAAAGCACCAAAGTAACGAGAGGATGTAAAGGATCTGTTTCTTACTAATTTGCAAAGAAGAAGATAAGAGCATGAAAAAGAGGAAAGGAAGTACACAGTGATCTAATCCTTAAAGAAATAAAGACCAAATCTTTAAATAATAAATAATTAAAAATCATACATTCTCTCTTTAGTTCAAGTTTATAGGTATGTCTCTTAGCACACACGTTGCAGTACTCAACAGAGGCAGCTCTGAGCTTAAGCCACAGAGAAATACTACATGGAATTATCAGATGCACAAAGTAAGTTACTAGTGGTTTCTAGGACACCTGTTTAAACTCTGGCCCCCATTCCAACTGGCTGAACTTTAATATGACTCTGAGTTATTGTTAAAGTCTTAATAGGACATGCTACTTTTCTTGTTCTTATACGTCTATGTTGTTGACCAGCTACTGCTGGTCTGCGCCTTTGCAGCTGCAGAACATGGCAGCCCTGCTCCTGTAATGTCCATCTCTTTAAGACTCAAATGAAGGAAATTAAAAGGGTGAGTTCAAATGTGTTAGAATATAAAAATAACTGCAATATGACATCCTAATACCAAATACCCATGTGTATGTAAGTAATATTGAGCAAATATTTACTAGAAACAGAATCAAGGCATGGCAATGAAACTTCAAGGTTACAAAGCACCGAAGAAGGACAGTACTCCAGTATTTGCTGAGTATAGGATTCCCTATTTGTGTTGTTCAAATGTAACATTAAAGAATAAATCCCATAAAATTAGTGCTCTCTGAATCCAAAACTGAAGTGTTTTCTTCTTATTAGGCATGACAGCTTAGTAATGAGCCCTGAACTGCACTTCAGTCACTATAAAATCATCTATTTCGTCTCCATTGTTGTATTAGTAGTGCAGCTTCTACTCATAACACGAAACAATATGCTTATTCATATTGCTTCCTCCATTTCACACCTTGGCCCACTAACAAGTAGCACAAACTCCACACCACTACCATTAATGCACCATGCTCTTAGTGGCTTTGCCCTCCCATCAAAACTTCTTTATAAGCACTTGAACAAGTTACCACAGTGTAAGCTTACAGAGTAGCAGCTTTTCCAAAGATATTCTTTATCTTGCATGGTGTTTCTCTGACCTAAATGGAAAGTAGCTGATCCTTATGCAGCAGTGTGCTAAGTCCCTTGATTACTGATCATGGGACATAGGGTACAGGTGATATGAGTTAGGCTGAAGCAAAGATTAGGAGGATGCAGGATGAGAGTGCAATGTGCTGTGTGCCCATGCAACATTTAATTAGCTCTGGATCTTTCACACTTGAACCTGAATCTGCTGAACTTGTGCCAGGAGATGCAACACACTCAATATTCCAAAAACTTGAAGAGTCAACATACACTCTTCTATCTCAACTAAAAAAAAAAAAAACCCAACACAAAACAAACAACACAAACCAACCCCAAAACCAACCAAAAAAAACCCCCCACAACAAAACCCCTGAACCAAAAAAAAACCACAACCTTCCACAAAAAAAAACAAACAAACCAAACAACCAAAAAACCAAACCAACAAAACACAAATGAACAAAAACCAAACCAAAACACAACAGAAAACCACCACTCCCCCACCAGAACAAAACAAAACCACCACCCTTCTTTTTTTTGAGGATTTGGTTAATAAGACAAGGTAATATTCACAGCAAGTTACTTTAGAAGAAACATCAAGTTATTTTTAACTTCAGTTAGAAGGAAATCTGAGTTAGTGACAGCCTCTTGTACTCTGCTTGCAGCAAACTTTGAAAATATCATACATGCTTTCTCCTTGTCCTCTTACTACTGTTTATAGGGGCTACTAGCAGAAACAGACATGTCCACTAGTACTTCTGTCTGAATTGCAGACAGACTGCAAACTGTGTTTCCATGATGCATTTTTAAGTAAGCTTAAATATGGAACTATTTAGTAACAAAATTTGAGTGCCTGTTCTTGAAGTATACCCATATATATATATACACACACACACACACCACTGTGCATGTACAGAAACCTCTACATACTAAGCAACTCAGTTTTTGAGACCCAAGAAGAAATGCAAATTGGATATGAACAAAAGCAACTGTTACTTAAATCTTCTACTACAGCTTGAATAAGATGACACAGCTTTTAACTGTGGAAAGTATAGAGAAGTTAGACAATCAGATGATGTTGAAAGGCACAGCAACCCTAACTGATTTCAGTTTTGCATCAAGTAAATCAGCAGAGGATCCAGACCATATTTCTACTTAACACAACATGACCTAGAAAAGATATGAGCCATTGAGTTCATATTTAAGCAAGCCCCCACTTAAGGAGCCACAGGATAGTTAAAGCAACTTTTTATCTGTAAGACTGGTGGTTGTGCCAACAAAAAGACAGAGAGCTACAACAATGTAAAGATAAGATACAAATGACAGGACTCAGCTGAACACAGAATTCCACAGTCCCACTTCATTCAAACAGGCCTTCTGCTGCTCAAACAGAACCTTTTGTTCAGGTATACATGGTCAGAGACTGTTATTGCCCAAAGAACACTTTTCAGTACCTGCTGGGTTCTCAGGATAGCAGCATCAATCTCATCCACCTTCTGAGAAATCGTGTCACTCACTAATCTGTAACGCTCGTTGACCTCTGTTATCATCTTGTCAAGTCCCTCTCTGGCCCTCCACGGCACCAGCTCCAGGAAGGCACTGCCAACTTCATTCAGAGTGTCCAGTAAGCCTTTGTTTTTCTTTGCTTCTTTTTTCAGCTCCTGAAAAAGGCCATTTAAAGTAAGCATGCCAGCACATCAGCTGAACACACAGAGCTTGTGTACATTTTTTTCTTCTCCCAACCATTCCATGAGTTGAGAACTGAAATGTTTTCCACACAAACCAAAGAGATCAGTTAGCATGCTTATCTTCACCTCAGTACTATCAGCTTTTTGATACTGTAAGCTTAACAGGCCAGTGGGTGATTCTTGAAGATAATTTTGTTCAGAATCTATCTTAAATATATTTCTCCAGTCAGTACAACAGTCTGAAGTTAATTCTGAAGAGTTATTACTACTTAATGAAAAAAAATAAAGAAAATAAAACTAGCAGATACTCTTTGTAACCTGCAACTTCACAAGGAGCCAAAATCACTAGCAACTAAAACCAAACATGCAAAAAAAAGTGAAATATGATGAAATCAAATGTCTTAAATGAGCAATGACTGGATTAAATTCCAATCATCACAGAATGCTTCAGGAATGAGTTTTTATCTGTACAGAAACCTCCCACTGTCGCTTCATCTCTTTATATATATGAAATACAGTGGAAACTGTTTTCTTTCTAGCTTTTACTTTGTCTGCATCATCCAGTTTATACTACAATTATTATTTTGGAATAGATATTGGAATAAGCATGATTAGTAATATATATTTTATATGCTGATTATTTTTAACAGGATTTTATCTATGTCACAGCTAAAGACTCAAAATAATTTTGTTTGACAAATGAAGAGTTTTCCCAGGATGAAGTAGCTGCTTCAGTAAAAACAAAATGATTCTCTACTCTTGTGCTCAGCCCAATTCCATAAGTGACTGTAAGAGATGACTCTGGAAAGTGAGTTTGAGTCTTAACTACTGTTATATTTAGTCAAATGGTCCAATGCTCAAATTAGCTATTAACAAAATGACATCATGCCAAACGTAAGTTAAAGCAAAACCTAGCTGAATCATATGGCAATAAATCATTTACAGGCTCCAAAACCTACTTTTTGTCTTTCTTGTACTTGGCTTAATTCTTCACCCTTAGGTAATTGAGTTTCATATGACAGTAACTCCACCTCCACTTCATCAAGCCATTTGCAGAGTTCCTCGTGAGTTGGGTGCAGTTGACTTGCAAGCTGCAGAGCCTGCTCTAAGGTCTTGGATACATCAGAACTCAATTTTGTAATATCTCTATATCTTGCTTTAATGCCTTCCAGTTTATCTTGTATTATTACAACTTCATCACCTTAAAAAAAAAAAATCAGAGGGACATTACTTCCTGTAATCACAAATATTTAAAAGCAAAGAAACCCAACAAAACCAAGCCAAACCCAGCTGTACCTACCACAGAAATCTATATATTTATAAAATAAACTAAACAAGATGACCTTATAGTGGCTTTCCAGTATCTGAAGGGAGCCTACAGGAAGGCTGGGGAGGGACTATTTACACGGTCTAGTAATGTCAGGATGAGGGGGAATGGGCTTAAACTGGCAGAGGGGAGATTTAGACTGGATGTTAAGAGGAAGTTCTTTGCAGTGAGGGTGGTGAGACACTGGAACAGGTTGCCCAGGGAGGTTGTGGATGCTTCCTCCCTGGAGGCACTTAAGGCCAGGCTGGATGAGGCCTTGAGCAGCCTGCTCTAGTGGGAGGTGTCCCTGCCTACGGCAGGGGGTCGGAGTTGGATGATCCTTGAGGTCCCTTCCAACCTAAACCATTCTATGATTCTACGATAATGCCGAACTTCAACTGTTGCAAATCATCCTGCTGTCACTCAAGTCCACAGAGCTACAAAGTTTACCTCAGCTCAGGATGTGTCTTTGTGTGTTTTTTTTCTGCTTGATGAAACTATCAGCAAAATAAGGACTTGGATCTAATATTCAACATGTAAGTTTTTCATTTAAAAAATACAATCTCATAACACTTCTTCTAAAGGTGAAAAATAGTTTCTAAAGGAGTTATTGAAGATGTGAAGGGAAAACATCAAAAAATGCTAACTAGATTTTCAATTACAGTAACATTTGACATCACTGTACATACACTCCATTAACCCCTACTTGAAACACAACTTGAAAGGCTAAAATAAACATACTTAGTATATTGAGATTTCATCATAGACTACGCATAACATTTAAGCTTGTAACAGAAAAAGACACCCTTCTGTGCCATCCATATGTGTCTCAGCATTCAAGAATCAGAAATATTGGAAAATCTGGGTAACAGGCAGTGTACAACTGGAATGCAACTTTTCCCCACAGTATTAGTTTCAATGGACAAGGCTTTCCTCTTTCACTAAAAGATAGTCTTATATCTGGTTCATCCGTGGATGCCTGCAGGGAACCGACTGAATCTACTGCCAAACAGTCCTCCATTATGAGTAATGTCCATAACTTGCTATTAGGAATGGAATGCAGGTTCACCAAAAAAAATTTCAACTAAAAATAATAAAGGATTCAAAGGCCAAATTCTCTACAGGCAAGAAAAGGATTTTTGCTTACTTACATTAACAGTAAAACTGGCCTAAAAATATAACTTGCCTTGACCTCAAACTTCTATTAAACAGTTTTAACCAGAAAAGATGGATTAATATAAGTTCTTAAAAAAAAAAATCCAGTGAACTTGTAAGTACAAGAAAAAACCTGACTAATTGGTTTTGCAGAAGCTCTCACCTGTTGTTTGCTTGAGAAGCTCTAAGCCATTTTGTATAGCCAAATCAACATTTTGCTTCCTAAGAAGAATCTCCTCCTGAAGATCCTAACAGAAAAAGCCATTTGTGTTAGCACAGGCATAACAAATTTTATTATTACTTGGAATAAGCATGACACAATTTTAAACAAAATACATTAACAAAAAATAAGCAAATATGGAAATATAAATTAAAAAACTAAAATTAATTAAAATGATAAATGAACAGAAATCAAAATACCAGTAGTTCAGAGTGTTGATTCTGAAGCAATTCTGTGCTGCAGTCTTGGACTGACAATTTGCTCAGTTTATCATGGACTTCATTCAGCCAGTTCATCAATTCAACTTCATCCTCCCCAAAAATCTGGGCATTGCTGTAAGCTTGCTGGAGGAGTTCAGACCTGCTGTTGCTCTTCTCTTGGATCTCAATGTAGCGGGTCTGAGCAGAATCTAGCTTTTCCTGCACCATATCTTTATCTTCCCTGGAGCTCATAGTCTTTAGAGACTGACCAGTGCTAATGGCCTGATGTAAACTCTTATTGTGAGCTAGGACATCATCTTCTAGGGCCTATATTTTTTTTAAATAATGAAGAGTAATGGAAAAAGAAAATCAGAAAAAAAAAATAAAAGAAATCGAAGTGGAACTCAATAAAACAAACATGAACAAAAAAAACCCAGACATATGGCCAACAAATATGTAAAACTCAAGTCACAAAAAAGAAAATCCAGTATGGTAAAACATAGGTGTGGGGAGGGACTATTTACAAGGTCTAGTAATGTCAGGATGAGGGGAGATTTAGACTGGATGTTAGGAGGAAGTTCTTTGCAGTGAGGGTGGTGAGACACTGGAACAGGTTGCCCAGGGAGGTTGTGGATGCTTCCTCCCTGGAGGCATTTAAGGCCAGGCTGGATGAGGCCTTGAGCAACCTGCTCTAGTGGGAGGTGTCCCTGCCTATGGCAGGGGGGTGGAGCTGGATGATCCTTGAGGTCCCTTCCAACCTAAACCACTCTATGATTCTATGGTACACCACAGCAACTTTGCCAGTTGTGTTTTACAGAAGCATCTAAAAAAGTTTAACACGAGAACAAGTGTATGGTTTGTATCTTACTTTGTGCTGAGAAATTTGCTGTTGCAGTTTGGAGGCCTGTGTTCCAACGGGTTCTGCATTTGCAAGCCTCTTCTCTGTGGCAGTCAGCCACTCCACCAGTGGTTCCAGAGCTTCATGGAACTGCTGCGCTACCACCAAGATTCCTTCCAACTGACGGTTTCTACCAATAAGCCAAGAGAAAGGTCATATTTTGTAATGAATTAAGTGTGTCATACTTTAAAAATAAATCCTTGGATAGGATACTTTGCAAAAAAAAAAAATCTTATTGTAGGAACCAGTCCAAATGGAATAATTATATTGATGATATTCAATAAAAACCAAGGTAAAGATCAAATCAAATTAAAAAAATCCAAACCAACTAAACAAAACAAAAAAACCCAAACACTTCCCCAAAACCAAAACACTACAAAGCTCTTTCAAATTCTTTTACCTAATACACAGTTTTTGCAAACAAGAATATTATACCTTCATTCACATTTCTATCAAAAAGTATAATCTAGCACTCGATTCAGCAAAAAACCATTGGTTTACCCCTAACAAGGACAGTTCTCAAGTTTCTCACTATTTTTAAGCATAAAGTTGCCTTCTTTTGACTATTATAGACATGTTAAATTTCAGCAAAGGCTTTAATGAACCAGAACACATTACCATGCTTCCTCAGCACTGTAAAATATCTCTAAACACCGGTTCAGTGATGTTCAATTGTTCATCTCTTGTTCTGGATAAAAGCTCTCAAAGAAGTTAGTGAGACAATGTTAATGAAGTAAAAGAGACTTGACCTCCGAAATCCAAAAGCATATCTAAAACATTGCTGTTTCAGATTATTTCAGAGAAGGCTCCTCTACATCATCTGTTGAACAAACTCAATTCAAGCAGACTTTTAAGAGAGATTTGCTCTACGTGAAACCCAACAATGCTGTCTTTGAAATGGGGACCTCCTTCCAGATGAAAGCTACGTTTTTAAGCGCTTCCCAAGGCTCATCAATAAAGTAGACTCAACACACTTAACCATAGAACACTCACTGATGTACTCTACGTAGTTTTGCAAATCACCCTCCACTCTCCTCTGTTTCTACAGACACTGGCCAAAGGAAAATGGAAATCAGCTTGCAGGTAATAGACAGCTAGAAAAAAATTATTTTAAATCCAATTTGATTTTTAATTAAATATCACCAGACTGGAAGAATACTACTAAATGAAACATGACATTAACATTTACCCCAGCTAATAAGTCAGATTCCTTCAATTAAAAATAAATTAAAAAGGAGGAAATAATGGTCTTTTAGTGGTTGACTCTACTAATTAAGTAGTCACATTATTACTATGAGGTTACAAAATAGGTTCAGAGTAAAAGAATTAAAGGGAGGCTACCAGAAGTGGGAGACATCAGAGGCAAGTTCAGTGCTACTCTAAGCACCCAAATCCCAACACACCCATTTGTTCCTCACTGCAAAGCCTCACTGTTCACTTAAATCCCTTTTCTTCAACTTCCCAAGTCCTTTCTTGTTCTCAATTATATGCCTTTTTCAGGTCACCTCTTACGCACACTCCTCTCTAGACTGAACAAGGCTGTCCTTTTTCAAACCCCCACCCAGAAAACACATTCAGCAACCTTTCATCACAAATTTCTTCAAAGACACATCACAGTTCATAACTTCCCAGATATTTTATATGCTGACAAAAGCTTGGAAATCTGAGTGTGCTACTGTGTGTTTAGTTTGTTGAGACTTTTTTCAGGTGTTCTGGTTGGGTCACTTTTATTGGAATGTCTTTAAAAGACAGTGTTTCCTCTGTTAATAGAATGTATCTGCATACTTCGATGACCCTTTTTCTTGAGTACTAGGGGAGCTTAGCACCTTGTGTTAAGCACATCAACATTTGACAGTATGACGATCTCTGTGTTGTAGAAACTAATTATATAGATGATAGCAAACAGCAAAGGGGATGAAGATTTGAGCACCCTCCTCTTTGTCAAGACTTTGGACGTTCCAAGAGAGTATCACTATTACCTGTTACATGCAAAATTTGCACTTGACTGTAAGCAAAACAGATTCCCGCATCAGGAAACCTGCATTCCAGTGAACTAACCAAGAGAAAAACATTCACAAGACATAAAGGTACTTAATCCTAGCAGACTGTAGCATCTTAAGCTAAACTTCTTTTAAAAGCTCTTGCTCTGGTCAAGTCACTTCTGTGCCTCAGAGGACCTATTCTATCAAAATTAAGGCAAAAAAAACCCTGTAGTGTAACAAAACAGAAGACAAAACTTTCCAGATTTCACACTGCAGTTCCACATGCTACTTCTAACAGCGTGTCACATGCCATGTCTGCACTTTTCACAACTGGCAAAGAATTTCAAATACCTTGTTTCAGCTTTACTGAGCAATGCATCCCATCGGCTATCCAGGAAACTCAACTGTTTCAAGATTTTAACTTTATCAGCAGGTTCTGCTGACTCTGCAATTTTCTCTCCTTCACGCTTGATTACCTCAATGGTAGGTTTGCGGTCATCCAGCAACCTCTGAAGGAGCTACAAAGAAAGCAATCGAGGACCAGGTTATAAAGAAACACTGCAACAGCACAAAACAGAAGATGCTAAACTTCTTGAAAACCTGTTAAAGCAGCAAAAGCAATGCCTGTATTGTGATGAAAGTGTAAATGATGCTAAGCAAGAGAGACACATAAACGTAAAGCACACACACCTGCACTACCCCAAAACGTGCTCACTTCATTTTTTTAGTTGTTTTGTTGTGAATAGCAGTTTGACATAGCCCAGATAATCTCCTTTGTTTTTATGTAGCAAAGCCCAGAAAGAGAAAAAAAAGTTTTATTTAATATCATTGAGGGCAACATGCTGTATGCCTTTCCAGATTTGGCAACACAAAGATAATTCTGATATATAGAAAGGAAAATTGATGTAAACCTATTGTATAATCAACTCATCAGTTCTTCGAGATACAAGTGACTTCACTAATCTGTCTACAACTACCTGAAGGGAGGCTGCAGCCAGGTGGGGGTCGGTCTCTTCTCCCAGGCAACCAGCAACAGAACAAGGGGACACAGTCTCAAGTTGTGCTGGGGGAAGTATAGGCTGGATGTTAGGAGGAAGTTCTTCACAGAGAGAGTGATTTGCCCTTGGAAGGGCTGCCCAGGGAGGTGGTGGAGTCGCCATCCCTGGGGGTGTTCAAGAAAAAACTGGATGAGGCACTTAGTGCCATGGTCTAGTTGACTGGCTAGGGCTAGGTGCTAGGTCGGACTGGATGATCTTGGAGGGCTCTTCCAACCTGGTTGATTCTATGAATCTAGGCCAGTAGATTAACTTTTCATGAAAAACGAAATACACCTCTAAGATCTTCTCTTCCTCCATTCCCTAGCTTCTTTTGGTAACATTAACATTCTACCTCTGTGGACATTTCAACATGACAACTGTTATTGACCATAACTTTTTATTGAATCTCTGAATGGCAGCAGCCCACATAGTCCAACTGCGTGAATTGTATGTTTCATGAGCTCCATTACGAGTGGTTCTTCTGTAACTAATCTGAAATTTGCAAGAAGTTGACAACTCTTGATAGTGTTTATACATTAGCACAAGCCATTTCTAGACAGCATTCCAATTAATTACCAACAATGACATCACAATTAGGATTAAGAGCCAAATATTTAAGTCCATAATCTTCAATTTTACCCTTGAATTATTACAATAAAAGTTTCTATTTCCTACTTTTCCACATGACAAAGCACTCAATTTTATGCCTTCTTTTTCCAAAGGATCTTTAACAATCCTTTCCAAATAGGAGTGATAAATTCAAAGAGAGTTCAGATCACACAGTGTCATTCTTTGCCTTATATCCCAGAAGATACGCACTCCTTCCAGTACTGGACAGGTTCTTGACTATTGAACAGAAGGCTGTTTTAAACATCTCAGCAGACTTCAACAGAATATGAACCCCACGAACAGACTTTATGCTTTGTCAAAGACTGGGAATTTGTTCTCGTTGATCCACTGGAAAGAGACATTCCTAATGCATTTCACTTACTTTCTGTTCTTGTATTTGGGCCTTCACAACTTTGAATTCAGCAGATGGAGGTTTCTGATTAGCCACAAGGTCTTCTGTATCAATGAGCCAGCTAAGAAGAGATTCAAGGGCATCCTGAAATCTTCCACAGTGAAGGAGGGCTTCCTGCAATTGTGCGGCACGCTGGGCAACCTGAGAAAAGAAGCAGAGGATCAGGATATACTCGCCTTTTCTTTTTGTTTCTGTAAAATAAGTAGCCCAAATCTTTAGAACATCTGGCAGCATCACTAATAACCTCAATTTCTTAGCTATCTGTAACAGCACTGTGGCACAATTTCACATTAATCTCTTGGGGGCTACAGATAAAAGACGGAAAGAAGAGGTTGACTCAGTAAATCAGACTGCTCTAGTAGTTCCTTACAAGACATACTCCTGTTTTATTTAGCTACAGTGTTATGAAGTGTGCTGACAGAATGTTTGCATTTCAGAAGGTCTATTTTCCTTACAGAAAGGCTGAGACAGGAGCACAAAGTAGCAACTCTTAATAAAGGCCAATAATCCCTTCAAAGGGAAGAGAAATATGAAACAAGAAGGCAAATAAGCGAACCACAGGTCTCTGTGGTTCTGCTGTGTCATTCTTTCAGGAAAACATAGTAGAGGAAAATGAGCTCTGCTTCTGCTTCCCACCCTTTAACGTTTCCCAACAGCAGCCACTGCTGGAAAAGGACTCTTACAAAGCACAGAAAAACATCAGCTGCAGCCACTTTTCCAAAGCAGCAGTACCTTCCAATGTCTCAAGTGATACAATTCTTAAGGTGTTACAAAGAAAATGTGCTACTAGAGACACAAAGCTGGCCTGTATCACCCACGTGTGCACTGTGCAAAGACAACAGTGGATATGAACAACTACAAAGGAGTGAAACTGTGTGAACAAAGACTGGAAACAACTACTCGAAAGTGGTTGGCTACAAATGACACAACTATCTTTCCCATGAATGTGTCACAACTACTACCTCTTTGGTTGGATTATCAAACTTGCCCGCTCTCCTTAAGCAGGAAGGAACATAGAGTCCTAGAGGAGTCTTTACTGAATAAAACTCCAGGACAGACCTACAGAAAGTTTCACAGTCTTAGAAATGATAGTAATACCCTTTGTTACCAGAGATATGAATCTTATCCTCAGGATTACTAACAAAGTGATTATATAAAGTAATATAACTCATATTCTTAGTGAATACTTAATTTCCTGTATTTTTAAAGATGTCAGCAAAGAAATAATAAAAAAAATCAGAACACAACAGAGGTAAAATATTATACAAAATAATAACCTTCTTATTAAGAGTCTTCCATCGGGTATTGACATCTTCAAGGTCATGTTCCAGGTTTTCTGCGTTGGTATTTTTTGCAGCACTTTGAATAAGGCCTTGACCCAACCAATTTACCTCCTGTTGTTTTACCTGCAGGGGTTCAATTTCTTCTTTCTGGAATACCTGCAGTTGAAATCCAAGACACACATGAAACATTGCATCTTCTGACATAAAATGCATCTGGTGTTCACACCACATTATACAACAAAAAAATGCTGAAAAAATGAGTGTCTAAAAGAAATCACATCTCATCAGCACCCTCCTGGGGAAAAAAAAAAAGAAGAAAATCAATATATCTAAACAGAATAGACTCAATCTAGAACGAGTAACTGCAAGACACCATAGAGGAAATGTTACGTACACTTCCATGAGTAGTTTGAGACAAGACAGACAGGAGGAGGGAGAGAGGAAGGGAAAATTTGGAAGAGGGGGGACAGGGAAGAAAAAAAATTAAATAAGGGGGTCGGGGAGGAAATGAGTTCAAAAAATGACGAAATCACCTATCTGTTTTACTATATACCTAAAAAATTTACCAAAGCATGGCAGAGAAGAACTATTAAGTTTTCCTCAGATAAATAAACAAGCATACACCAAGAGAAACATTTGAGCACTTCCCCCTAAGTTAGGACAAAAGCAAAAGTTTTAAGTTGAAGAAACAGTAAAGGAAGAGATATTTTAAAGGAAGTTTTTAAGAGAACAGAATGCTAACAGGTGAGGAGGATGCACCACAGATGCTGCTGAAATAGTATCCCAGCAGACACCCAGGTTTTCATTCAGAGGGATATTCTTGCACGTTACCAGGGCTTTGTCCATACCGAAACAGCAGTTTGAGCTGTTTTCTGTTTGCTTTATTTTACACTTTCAGGTATTTAAGCTTTTTCAGAGCCAGATTACTACCATCAGCAACAGCAATGTAAATCTCCATTTGTATTCAGCTGCATCGTCGGCACTGACACCAGTGTCAATGAGATCAGAAAATGGCCTGAAGCCCCTGAATTAATTACACAGGCCAGTGAAAAATAACCAATGAATAAACAATGCTAGAGAACGCTCAACTTTTGACCCTAAATCCTTCTATTTCTATAGCAGCATTCAGCAACAGTTTTGGTGTACACTTTGCGCATTCAAAGCAACCTTTCTCAGAATCCTGAAAAGCAAGGATCACTGAACCTAACAGCAACTCTTCTCCTTTGCACCAAACAGAGCAGCAAGTGACTGCTTTTAAAGCTGCAGACCTCGGATGGCAAAGAACACATCCACCAGTTTGACAAATCAATCTAGAAGCCAGATCAACTGCCATAAACCTGAGAGCTACAACAAACTAAGCACCCCTACAGACGAAAAGCCCTGAAAGTTGTGGTTACATGAAAACAGAGGGTGCAACCAGCTGGCTGCTCCCAGAAAAAGGAAAACACTCGTGCTTTTCTTGACTGTAGAGTAGGCAGGAGGCAGAAAAAATATTTCCACACAGAACCAATAACAAATTCTTCTTTTATGTGCCATAAAGTCTCATCTTTTGAGACCAACGTCCTGCCACTAAAAGGACTGATCTCCACGAATCTGCCCTTTAGAAACGCGTGCATTCTTTGCAGAGAGAAGCTTAAAATAAATTACAATCTTTGCTAAGGCCAAAGTTTATCAGAACAACTTAGCAACAAAGTTTGAAGTATCTCAGATTTCAACCAGAGCGGGAAGAAAAAAAATTACAGACCAAACAAACACTCTTCTTATTACAAAGCTTCACTTCTTACCTCATCCAGAACATGCAAAGTGCTGCAAGACCCTGCGCTTATAAAATACTACCGTAGTGTCAGATCTTCTTTCTGGCATGCAAATGCCGAAGGCAGCTTTCAGAAGAGGCGGCGAGCCTTTAATCTGCCTGCTTTGGAAACCACAACGATCTGATAGTGCTGCTTATACCTTGACGAGTAAGATTGCTCAGGCTGAACACATGGGCTGTAGTTGCCCTTGAACGGCACTGCCTGTAACCACACTGTCCCAATAACGAACACTGCCGAGCAAGGCACGGGAAGAGGCACTTCCACATTAGGAGCAACAAGCACCAGCTGCGCAGTACACACAGCTGGAAATAACCACCCCTCTCAGAAAGTGCCCCAACTTGTTTTCTAGATGCTCACCTATTTTAGATATCCTATGTGTGCTATACAAAAGACACTGATTAATTACTGCATTTGCCAGATTACTTTTTAAATTAACATTTTTGCAAACCAAACAAACTTAAAGGAAGCTTTTGACAAGCACATTTAAGGCTGCACTACAACTACTTCACAAACCTATGGACTTTACGGTTGTCTTTTTAATTACCTTGTTAGACAATAAGCCATTGCAGACTGTATCTAAGGTTTCTTGGATGCCAGTAGTCCAGATATTGTGGTTGCTTCTCACTGGTACAGCTTTTGGACAGTTTAATGTACTATCTAAATCAAGCTGTTGAACAGAAAATTCCAGTTCATTTGAGCCTGCATGTGCTATACTGGATTCCTCTGTGTCAGACGAAGTCTCACATTTTGCTAGATCCAAGTCACTGGTATTTACAGCAATGTTTGCAAAACAAACATCTACATGAGAAGATGCCTCATCCACATTATCCACCTCTACGGTTGCGACTTGTATTTTAACTTTTTCATGAACTTCATATGCATTTTCCATGTAATTTTTGTTCTGGGATATACTTCTTCCATCACCCTGAAGAGGACCTTTGTGTGAGAGAGTTCCATCTTTGAAGCTTTGTAAATGAGAGTATTTCCCTCCCATCTCTTCCTGATCACTCTCACCTGTCTGTGTATGGCTTTGTTTTACTTTTCCAGAGGACAGAGTGTCATGCAATGCCAATCTGCAGTTTTCTTTGACAGGTACACTCCTGCTGGCAAGTAGTGGGGTTTGCTGCTCCCTGCAAGTTGCTGGGAAATACGGTCTTAACTGACCTACCGCTTGGATATCCTCTGCAGAAGATAAGCTTTGTACTAGAGCTTGCTCCCCTGTTAACAGTGTATCTTGTTTTTCCTCCCTTTCTGTTGGAGGGCTGCATAAACCAGAATCATCCTCTTCTGAGGTAAGAGAACTGGTACCCCATTTGCCTGATCTGGCTGTATCTGACAGGTCAGCAGTTTCATTGAAGGAGCATTCACTTTTATTCGTGTAATCTGTAAAGTTGGGGGGGACAAACATTCTCCACGACCGCCTGTGCTCCTTCTTTTCTGTGTGAGACTTGGCTTTGGGCAACCCAGCTGTCCGAATTATATCGCTGTTAAGTTTGAGAGCATCAAAGATCATTTTTTCATCTAACCTGCTAGCTTCACGGCTTCGGAGCTCAAAAACACTGGAAGAAGTAAGTGCACCATTAGAGCACAAAGTGCTGATGTCCAGTGTTCTATGACTGTAGGGTAAGGTCCGGTCTGTGAAATGCCTCGAGGAGAGGCTGCCCTTGGAGCCCGAATCGATCTGTTCATTCAGCCGCACAGTGTCATAGATGGACCTCTGGGGAACGTAGCAGTCTTCAATATTTAGATCTTCATCTTCTTCCCCTTTGCTAACACAGGGAGGGTTCTGACGCAGACAATCTGGCCTGCTAAGTGGCTTCCCCATCCTCAAAGTATTTGCACAAGTGCACCACTACACCTCCGTTTTCACGGATACAGGGGAATCGTTAAAAAACACTAGCACTCTGGATAACTATAGCAAAACTGCCCTTAGCATAAGATGCATAGATACAAAATATACATCATAACTTCTGAGGTGGCTGAGACTGTTCATACTTAGTGCACCAGTTTTAATACAACTTTACCTGGATGAGAGGTTTCCCTGCCTCTAAAATATAAAGTGCTTCAGTAAGAAAGTAACATAAATTTCCCAATGACACAGAAAAAAGTGTAACAAAACCCAGCAGTGGCTCAAGTATTTAAAACACTCCACAGAAAGCTTCATATCTTTTTCCAGGTCAGAATCTGTATCTGAAATCTCCCAAATAAGCCTTCCAAACGAACAAGCATTACAGAAGGCAGCATTATCTTCTGTAGGTAACCGCTTAACTGTAATCCATTTAACTGGTTTGCAGAGTTCCATCTCCTTTATAAATAAAACATGGTGCGGCAGCTTAAAAAGACAGAATCCACAGTGGCTGTCTAAGATCCAGAGCAAGGCACGGAGCAAATCTTGAGGGGGGAAACACGTTAAATCCAGAACAGTAAGAATAATAAACCAGCCCTTTACTTTTTCGGCAGTATTTATAAATAACCTTGATCCGAAAGGCAGCTTATCCTCCTCTTGTACCAGGCTTGTTTCTGGTGCTTCTACAAGTGCCTCATCCACTTTCCAGTACCCGAGCCAATGCGTCCTTCCAGCAGACAGTCGAAAAACAACCGTGTTAGGCTTATTTCTCCAGTATCATCCTGGAAAACTGTTTAAGGCAACCGCGGAGCAGAACAAGCGCAGCGTATCACCCCGAAGGCACGGCAGGTTTACAAACGGCAGGTCCCAGCTACACGATGCAGGGCGCAAGCTGTCCTCTCTCCTTCCTCCTCATTTCCCAAGCGCAGCTGCGAAGGAGGAGGCGAGGGAGGGACCCCCCCAGCCTCCTCAGCAAGCGCCGGCGCGTACCGCCTGGCGAGGCCGTCCGGCTCTGCAGCTCGCCCCGTTCGCTCTCCCGCGGGCCGGCGGCGCCCGCCCAGCGCTGCTCTGCAAGGAACGCCCCGATTCGCTCTTCAGGCAACATCTGCTACCGGCCCACCCGCGCCCGCAGCGCCGCTCTGGGGGCTGTCCCCCTCCCCGCCGTCTCCTTATCTCCTCAGTCCTCCGCCCCTTCACTTCTCGCTCATCCTGGTGCCTGTGGTTTGCGGCAGGCTGGGCCGCGGCGGCGGGGGCAGGCGGCGGGAGGGCTCGCCGCCTGCCCGCCCGGTGGTGACATCACGCACGCCTCAGCCCGCTCCTTCGTTAGCGCCGAAGAAGGCAGCTGAGGCCAGACGCTGCCCCCGAGCCGCGGCTGCCCGGCCCAGCAGGCGAGCAGGGCGCGGCTCTGTAAGGTGAGCCGGCACCTCTCCTGCCAACTCGCTTTTCTGAGGGAGATCCCGGTTACCAGCCGCATTGCTCTTAACCACCGGCAGAGCCCCACCGCCCCGTCTAATAAAGTTTTCTTTAAACCAATCACTTCCAAAGGAACGTTAAAGTGAAACTTTATCTGTGTGTTACATTAAAGAAAAAAGCAAAACCAAAACGAACAAGCAAACAAACAAAACACCCACACAAAGCCCCCAAACAAACACACCCACCCACCAAACAAACAAAACCCAAGCAACAACAAAAACCCACAAGCGAACAAAACACAATCCAAAAAAGCACTACCACCCAAGCTCATCCTTAGCGATTAGGTCTTGGAAAATGTTACATACTAATCTCTGCTTGACAGGTAAAGAGAGAGACTTTAATTTCAGTTCTGATTCTCTCCAGTCTGGTTCCTGACTCTGAGGCAACAGCTGAGAGCGGTGGTGTCCGGCAGGCAGCGGTGACTGCCGTCCCAGGAATGTGGCAGCACCAAGCCACCCCACTCCCAGTGACAGGAATATTGGAATTTTTGAAAAGCATCTGTATCTGGAAAACTTTAATGGGACTTGAAGTGGCACAAAACCAGCCTAACAAGACAAAGATTCAGGTTTCAGTCATTTACATCTTTTAAACGCTGTTCAACACTTTGCACCTTCTAGCTTATAATCATGTAGGTGAAGGGTTGGGAGACTCGCAGGCAACTCACCAAGAGCATAGGAGAAGCTATCATAACCACGCTGCTCTGCTCCTGCAGAAACCATACCCCTAATGACCAGAGACCTGCACTGCTTCTGTGACAGCAGCCATCAGTTACAGTGACAGTTCAGACCTCAGTAAAAGAAGAGCATATGGTGCTTAGTGCTAAAACTTAACATAAGGCATTAACTGCAATCAGCTGGAGCTTTCCACGTTAAGCAGCAAGTAGAATACACTGTATGCAAGAAATACAAACACACCACACTTCTTGATTATTGATTTCCCTGATATGTAGCCAGATACATATCAAAACACTAAAGCCATGCCAGACAAATCCTCCCTTCCTCCTGTCTGGTGAGCAGCCATAACACTAAAATTATGCCAAATGGACATTCACCTTTGGATTCTCCAGTTGAGAATATATATTAGAATAGAATAGAATTAACCAGGTTGGAAAAGACCTCCAAGATCATCCAGTCCAACCTATCGCACCTCAACATCTCTCCTGAATTGGGGAGCCCAGAACTGGACACAGTACTCAAGGTGTGGCNGTTGGACTTGATGATCTGTGAGGTCTCTTCCAACCCTGATGATACTATGATACTATGAAATATATCATATATTATAATGGTAAAGATGAGAAAAGCATTTTTTGAGGTCCTGTCATCCACATTCTCAGCCAAAACTCTCATAAGCCTTACCAAATTCAAAGAGTACTGCACCATTTTAGAGGTGAAGTACGTAACTGAAGTTGGTCTGTATGTATTCTACAGCAAGTGATTAATATCTAAAAAACATGGTATGGTTTTTCACTCTATCTGCTAAAGACTTTCATATGATGCATCAGCCACACTCAAACACAATACCTCGAAGTTTAAAAGGTTGCTTATTTTGCCTGCTTTTCAACATAGACCTTAACTGTAGTAAATCCCGAGAAAGGTTAATATCTTATTCCAAGGTTTGTAAAACAGTGTAGGGGAAATGCAACACTTCTAGTTTCTTACTGAACATAAACCTCTGATCTTTCAGTATTATCTACCTTCAAAGTGAAAATGAGAGGACAGACACCCTCTACACAACTGACATAGGATGTGTAGATATGGCACATATAGGCAGGGTTTAGTGGTGGACTTGGCAGTGCTAGGTCCCTACTGGACCTGATGGTCTTAAAAGTCTTTTCCAACTTAAATGACTCCATGATTCTATAACATAAGCCAATTACAATCTTAGTTCAAGCTCACTGGCAGGAATACTCCAGGCTTGCTAAAAATTCTTATAGAGTCTAATTAGAAGGCAACTTCTAATGACTACATCTACTTTCATTCCAAAAGTAAAAGCAAAAATCAAATGAACCATTTACTGATGAAAAATGTTACACTGCCATGTCAGTTTCACTAAGAAGAATGCCTTCTAATAGCAGTAGGAAGGACAATGCAAAGGTTTCACAAAGTAAAATCATGCAACTTCTGGGTTTTTTCTTTTTATGCTTCAGAGAGAACCTAGCTGCAAATACTGCTCCTACCACAAACCTCCTAGCTTTGCGTGGCTATGCAAACCCAGGGCATTCGGTTCAGACCTTTTGCACAATTCCTTTGTGTTTTGCTTTTGAAGAATGATGGCAGACTCAGTATGCCTCAACAGACCTAACTTAGTGAAGTTTCCTTTTAGCAGCAATCTGTGCATTGCATTCAGGATTTCAAGAAAAAAGGTCGAACAAAGCCAAGTTAATTAATAATTAATTTTGTGTGATTCATATAAATTGAGACAAATTCTTCATTTGGTTATACTTGTCCTGAAGTCTGAGGCACGGTTTTCCTTTCAAATGTACTCCATTGGAGATTTTAAGTTACAGAAAACATATTTTATATCTGCTCTGTAAAACAGATAGAGTTTAACACTGAAGAGAAGTACTTTCAATTTAATGCTCTATACTGACTGGAATAAATAGATTACAAAGAAGGAATATAAATGAAACAAGAACGTATATATATTACAAAATACACCTCAAAGTCTGGTTATTTTGCAAAAAATAATTATGTGTTTTAATGTCCTGTCAAGGTGATGCAGAAAGATCTAACTCTTTGTACATAAAAATTAGTGAAACCACAAAAGCCTCCTCTGGCCCATTACGTCAGATACTTCCCCGAAGAGAGTTAAGATTTTATGTGAATAAATCTGTCTACCAAAGAACAACTATTTTGCTTTACTCTTGAGGAACAGAAGTTGAGTGTACTTGACCACAGAAGCTAAAGCCATAAGAAATTAGACCACGGGTTTGTGGCCACAGCCACATTTTCAGGTTCTGTGTGTTTGCGTACGTGCAAACACACCACAAGTGGAGCAGGATTTGTGGGAGCCAGTCTCCTTATATTTGGCTGCCTCAGGTAAAATTGCTCTCTGGAAGAGTAAAGAGTATGAAGTACATTACCTACTGTAACTTTGCACTGACCCAGTAGAATTCATACTGAGTATCAGGCAAGTAATCACTGATGCCAATCCTTCTTCTGTTAGTATCCCTTTGCTATCTACAACCATCACTTAGTAAGATTTCATGCCCTGGTCTTTCTCTTTCTTCGAAAGCTTCACGTTCCGCTGTTTTATTCCTACATTTGTTTTTCACTTAGCCCCATCACCTACTGTTTAATGGCACTGTGTTCTCACTCATAAATAGAAGTAGAGCCTAAAATAGTTGCTGCAAGCAAAATATATTTCTAGGCTTATAAATATCTAATATAAATACAATCCTGGAATAGCTTTTTGGATATAAACATGCTAATATCACTGTTCTCCTTTATGCCTCTCTGGGTTTTTTCGTCTTTTTGCCATAAAAGCTCTTTCGTTGCAGGAAAACTATCGCCCCACAGAGACAGTGCACAAATCAGAGAAGGCTCTCATCCCTGAATTGTACAACTGCTCTGTCTTGTCCAATGCTGTAATCAAGTACAATACTAGGACAAGGAACAGGAGCTGGATTCTTCTACTGTCTTCTCATCAAGCTGCATCCTCATTATTTGTAGAAAAAAAAGATATATAGGTATATAGTAACAAAGACATTAAGCTGCACCTAATAAATAGAAATGTGGTAAAAACAGAAATAACAAAGTGGCTACACTAAAATCCTGTACAGCTAGAGTAAGCAAGAGCAATCACAGCAGGAGCTTTTGCTGTTTTCTGATATCCAAAGTGTTTTACTAACCATATACAAAGGAAAAAACATTTGTTTCTCTTTTAAATTGAGACAGACTTGTTAGGACAGACTGGCCTACAATGTTAATCCTTCCAGTCTGGTGGAATCTCCTCATAACGTAACTATTTGTTCACAATATTTGTTTCTATTTATGCATTCTGGAAGACCATCCAAATGTACAGAAACCTGCATCCCACATTCCCACTTTAAAGTCTCCAGTGGTAGGTTCCTTTCTAACTGGTTTTGGTCTGAACAGGCAAAACGCGCCCTCTGCTGGGACACGCAGATGACGGCTTCTTTCCAAGGTCACCTTTCGAACAGCAGTTTATCAAATCTTGTTAGGAAGGATTCTCTTTATGGTTAACTGTGAGCCAAAGTACAAGCTATGCAAATTTTTAATCAATACTAGATTGAAATGAATATTCACAGTGCTACTACACAGCCATCAGGAGACTAATGATCTTTTTCAAACACTGCTTACACGTGTAGAATTGATGTGCCTTTCCACTAAGCACTGGGAATTCATTTATTGTAACCTAAACCAAGCAAGTCTCTGCGATTCATTTCAGCAATTCACACTATCACTCTAACATTTCTTTTGGAGCTGGACAAATTGCTAACTGGCATATTAAAAAAGAGATTCAGTGAGGTAAAACTGACTAGTGTATCAGAAGAGAAAATGACAAAAAGACTTTAAACATGCTGAAGCCTATACCCCTATGAAAAAAACTAAACTGCTCAGACGAGTAAAGTGAGTATGGACTGGTAACACTAGAAGCTAAAATTCTCATCAGAGTGAATAACAAAGTTTGTGTTAACACACGGACATCAGAATAGCAACAATAGGAAGTTTCCCAAAATGGAAATGGTAGACAGATTGCATAAGAAAACAAGATAGTGAAAAGAGAAGAGGGAACTAAGGGTGCAGAAGCTGTGAGCTGGAATTCAAAGTTAGCCAAGCCATAGCAAAGGAAAGCTTCTATGGAGCATGAGCATATACCCAGTTCGAAACAGATAAAAAGCATACAGGTAGAACTGAGTGATGTGAAACAAGAATCCCAAGCCTGCATTTACCCATCCCTTTGCCCAGTGGTATTTCATATTGAATTGTGGTAAAATTGTAGCAAATTTTCCTACCTTGAATGTATTCAGCTGCTGATTAATAGTCTCTGTTTCCATTCCAACAGGACCTTGTGATTCCTCATGCTCTTCAGCTCTCCCAAGCAGACTGGAAAACTCTTCTAACTTACTGTAAAACTCCTCAACGCGACTGATAGTACCCTCCACTTGATCTTCCCTGGCTTTTGCTCTATCTAACAGCTTGTTGCACTGTTTATTTAAAGCTTCCAAGTCTCTTTTTATATCAGCAAGATCAGGAGAAGCTTCAGCCTCTGTGGCTAGCATAATTTTACAGTTTTTATTAGCATTTTCATTATTCATTATAAGATCCTCCAACTTTTTCAGGAAACATTTTATGTCCTCTCTCTGTGCTTGCAGCACCTTGAGATCTCTCCCAACTGGAGCCATACTATCAAGTTCATCATCAAACTCTGCGAACTGAGAGAACATCTCTCGGATGCTGTTTTGGAAATGGCCGATTCCCTGAAGTTTTGTCTCTAGGAATGAGCACCTATCTTCCACTTGCCGGTTCACTGCATTGTATTCTTGCTCCAAAGACTCAGCTTGGAGCAAAAGGTCAGAAACACCTGTTGAATCAGAAGCTTCTACCACCAGGTCTTGGGCAACTTTTTTTGTTAAATCAACATGAGACTTTAATGCCTGCAAGGCCTTCTGCTGCTCCTGCATCATCGTCAGGTGTTTGCTACTGAATGACTGAGGTCCAAGTGAGTCGTGAGCTTCCAGATGCTCTTTGGCAATTTTAAGCTGTTTTTTTGTTTCCCTGGATGATTCCTGAAACTCTTTCAGCCTTTGTGCCATATTTTCCAAGCACTCTTTCTTCTTATGTAGTTGCTCTGTGACCACATTCACTTTCTGATTCAGCATCTTAGTTTCTTCTTGAACAATTTCTTTATCTGTTTGACTTGCATTGAGCAAACTTTCAGCAGTAGTATTTAATAGCTCCACCATCCCATGGTGTTTATCCAGATCCTTCTGCCAGGCCCTCACCTGAGCAATAGAATTCTCTATTTCAGCAGGATTTATGCCAACTTTTAACTCACACAGGTTATTTTGGCACTTCTCTATCCACGGCTTTAGATTTTCTACATGCTGCTTGTATTTGAGGGCTTTCTCCAGACAATCTGTTAATTTATCTTGCCTTTCTTTTACCTGCTTATTCATTTCATCCCAGTTACTTTTGAGTGTGGCAAGCTGGGATTGTAACGCTGCTTTGTCAGCTCCTTGAGTCTTCTGTAATATACTTTCTCCTTCTGCAACAATTCTTTCGTATGAACTAATCTGTTCAGTCATGGACTTCTTTAAAACTTTCTGTTCTTCAAGTAGTGACTGCAAGGCATCAAGTTTGGCTGATACAGGACGAGCCTGGTTCAGCTCTTCTTTCTTTTTGCTTAGCCAGGTCTGAAAGTCCTTCGACATTTGCTGGAACTGATGAGAAGTGGCATATGTTGACTGAAGCTGCTGAACATGATTCTCTACAAAAGAGAAAAGAAGCACAGAGGTTCATTATCAGAATCTGCTAGAATTTAGCAAAAAAATAATAATTAATATTGATTCTTTTGTGAATGATCACTAACATATGGAAAGCTGGTCCTTAGTGGGTGGTGTTCAACTGGAAGACAGCCAAGTTTCTTACAAGGGACAGACTTGTACCACAGCTGAGCAGTGAAGGCATTTGGACACGAATCAAATGAACTGAGTTTAGCCAGCGTGTGTCTACATGCATCCCATTCAAGCAGGTTTAGGAGGTAAAAAACACCCAATTGTTTTTCATGGTACTGTGAAGTATAAGCACAGAGAACATTAAGCAATCTACCCTACTACCACCTAATTCACGGCCTGCAGGCAATAAGTAGTTTTAGGGAGATTCTGTGAAGTTCCTCATGACCAGAGGAAATTAAAAAGCTAAAACTGAGGCTGCTACAAAGAGCAAAGTGTGACAGTACTTGCAGGGAAGACTCCACACTACGAGCTTCCCTCTGTCACAGGCAGTTTTATACAATTACCATTGTGTTTCACCAAGCCATTCATTGCTGCTTGCCTAAAAATTAAGTTTGCTTAACATTCTTGATCTCTGCAGTTAGGTAGCTCAATGAACAGCATCCTTTTTTTTGTATTCTTACTCAGTGAAGATGCACCTGAAGGAAGAGATGAGCAAAGCAGCCCTGCTACTGTGCTTCAAACCATCTCCCAAAGTAGAGATCTCAAGTACTGTTTTTATCTTTTCAAGGTATGGGGACTCTCCAAAATTCTAACGTGCAACTGCTTGGGGGTTAGACTGGACAGAAAGCTGGCAGTGGGCTCAGCTCACTCTACATCTTGATAAAGACAAATGCGACTCTGATGTCTTACTTTATGCATTAGTTACTAATTTTCCTTCAATAAATACTAACCTGATTTTTGCTCAACATCCTTAAACAATTTTAAGATGCCATCTAACTGTCTCGTAAGTTCTGCTTTCAAATACTCTTCTCCAACCAGTGTTGACAGCTCTTCACAAAGAGCTTGAGCTGCGTTTATGTTCTTGGTTTCCTCTTCTATTTCCTCCTTCATTTCTCTAGCAACTTCCAGTTGTTGTTTCACAGCATCAGGTTGAGTACTCACAGCCAGGCTGCTGCTTAGTTTACTATCCAAGGCACTTAGCTTATCAGACAGAGTTCTAAGGAGACTTTGATACTCTGTGCTTTTCAGAATGGCTTGGTCAATTCGGTCACATCTGTTCCTCAGCTGGCCAGTTAGACTGTCCCATTTTTGTGCCACAGCTGCCAGTTGCTCTTTCACAATTTCATGAGAGGGTGGATGTTCACCACGTTTCTTCAGAATTCCTTCACCAGCCATAGATAATTGCTCATATTGTGGCTTTCTGGTGTCAAATTCCTTGAGCAGAATCTGTGAAGAAAGAAAAATCAAGCACTTACCTCATGAAAAAAAGAGCAAAGTGCTTCTTACAAAAATCATGTAAAATCTGTTGCAGCTAAGCTCTCTCATTGAGTAATCAACCTTCAAGTTTAAAATCTGTTGTGTCTTTTACAGATTGGTTGTGTTGTTTATGAGTGCTTATATCAAAGAACCATGAGAAATTATGTTAATTTACACACCATCTAATGGAAATTTGATCAGTAGATACAAATAAGCAATGAAATCTACTGTAATACTACTGTAATTAGGTGACCATATCAACTCAAATAATTGCTGTTTAGTTTCAAGCAGCATCTTCTTTCTTAAGACAGTTTCTATATTTGTCTTAAGACAGAACTTCAAAGAAAGTTTATTCTGACATAATACTGCAATATGCTGTTATAGCACCAAGGATCACAGGATGTTAGGGGTTGGAAGGGACCCAAAGAGATCGAGTCCAATTGCCCTGCCAGAGCAGGACCATACAATCTATCTTAGGTCATGGAGGATATTTGGATAACTCACAAAATGTGTACTGTAAGACCTTTAAAGTTTACATCACTGGTCCCCAGTTTCTGACAGCATGCTGCAGTGCCCTCAGAAGAAGGGACAAATATAATGGTTTTACTTTACAGAACACTACAAACCTTTTATTTTTATGTTAGTTACCTTCAACTTCTAAGGGCTGTTAAGTGCTGACAGTCTTAGAACAACTCCCATCTACACTTCTGAAGCACTTACAAACCAGTGTGAAGTAATTTTCACATAGTATCAGAACACACAGTTCATATTTTGAACACTTAGTTTTGATCAATATTGACATGATAGTTTCAGTAATATTTTTGCAAAATAAAGTTATTTCTCATCACAGTTTAAAATTATTTGCAGCAATAGAAATGTTTGAAATTATAATGTCTGGTTTCTGCAACTGCCTGGTTTAACTTTTGTTTCTTCTATTTGTAGTTAGCTGTATTTCTGTAAGTAAACTACTCCACTTTTTCATTTTCACTTATGTCTTTCGCAATCTTGAGAGTGATTTGCCATTGGAATGGGCTGCCCAGGGAGGTGGTGGAGTCGCCGTCCCTGGAGGTGTTCAATACAAGGCTGGATGAGGCACTTCACTTAGCGCCATGGTCTAGCTGAGTGGATAGAGCTGGGTGCTAGGTTGGACTGGATGATCTTGGAGGTCTCTTCCAACTTGGTTGATTGTATGATTCTATCCACTCACAGTACTGTGTTTCACTTACCTTCATATTTTTATTAGCTACTGGCACAGCCAAGTGAATAAAATCTCAACAAGCTTGCTCTACAGCACAGACTGTATATGAAGACCAATCATAAAATGTCACACACACACTCAAATTTACAATACTTCAAGGGAAAAATTCTTATTTGACTACAGAGAAACCACAGCATGGTCAAAACCAAAACACAGATCACAGTATCAGTATCTCCTCAGTGTCTTTTTCATTTAGCTGTTCTGACCTCTCTTCATTCTTAATGATAGTTTTTTTCTTGTAATTAGCATAGTCAAATATGACTTGTTGAGAGTTGCTGATAAACAACTGTAATGGCTCATGCTAACTGTGGCTGTACTCAATCTAGATGGAAAATAGTACTTTGCTAAAAGGAAAAAAGCCAAAGAAACTTAAATCAGTAATGCATGTTGGTGCTACTCACCTGAACTTGTTGCTTTTGTGTATTCAGCATATTAGGATCTATCGACAGCGGTCCCAGCACGCTGACCATTAGCTCCTTTTCTACAAGCCAGTGCTTTAGCTGAGCTTCTGCTGTCTGGAACTGGGTCAGGTAGTTTGAAGATTCCTCCAGTTTTTGTTGTCTCTCACATGTAACTTGATTGAGGTCTTTCCATTTGGAATCTAACAATGACAATGTTACCACATTGCATGCATGTTCTAGCAGATGGGTTTTCAGACTGCAGACTATGTATGAAATACAAACAAAGCTCTCTAATGCAGCTTCTTGTCGATTAACTATCGATGCTTTATTGCAGTGACTCAACAAATGCATTTTTTAACAGATCCATATATGCTTTGATGAAGGTCTGCAGTATAGCACAGCCACATGCAGAAGCCCCAGTTTAGGCTGCTACACTAAGTAGTCCTCTCTGCTACACAGAGCACACCTCTTTTAAATGAGGAAATTAACTGCCTCATTTAGATATCTAAACCATAATGACACTGACAATATTTTGGCACATATGTATTTCAAAAGCACTGTGTGAGCTTAGGCTCACACCTAGGCTAATCTGTGGTCTTTTCCACTTGTTGCAAGCACCTTCCAGAGAAGCCACTTGATCTTAGGGTCTTGCTCAGCCAGCTCTGATGCTTGTGCTTGAATTTCATTTGTGCTTTTTCAGTTTCTTTTGCCACTTCACTGTCTTGGACCTCTGCTCATTCTGTATTAATTCCCTTTCCACGCTGTTCACACTGTCTTGGGTATCTTACCTGCTACTTAACTTAAACTTTTCAGAGTTTCACCTACAAACAGGACAGATTGGGAAAATTCTCAGCTTTAAAACTACTGTTGGTGTAGCTACAGAGCCGTCTGTCAGTATGAAACAAGATTGGCCTATGACTTATTTAAAATATAATAAACATTAAAATAATTTTTAGAAGCTCCTTACAATTATGCACTGCAGTATTTCAAAACCTGTTGTCTGAACTGGATAATTTCAAAGATTTTTGGGGCAAAATTTCATGGAATTAGTTTTTAAAAATGTCACAGAATCACAAAGAATGATAAAAGCCTCTAGTACATTGGGAAAAAGCATGCAGAAGAGTGTTATCAACAACTCAAACTGTTTTACATGACATTAGAACTAACTTGTTATACTTTATGAGAACAGTAAAGTAGGTATCTGGAGCAATAACTGTTTTAGTTGCACACTGACAAAGATAAAGCTATCTCAGAGCCAAGCTATAGCCTCTCTCCATTGTGCTCATATAAATTCAAAGTCCATGGACATCAGGGGAGTTAACTCCACATCTACACTTTCGTAAAGGAATTTATTTCCATAGAATTTAAGGGGTAGGAGGAAGAAAGATAGTGAAAATATTACTGATTGCTAATACATTACAAAACTCATAATAAAAGATTTTCCTAATTGCTCTAAGCTATCATACAGCTTTACTGAAGTACCTATTTTATCCAACATTTGTCTCCACTTGGGTGCCTCAGGAGAATCAGGATTCTTCTCCAACAGCTCTGTCACTTTGTCCTTTAGTTCCTGCACTTTATTTGCACTTTGCTTTAATTCGGTTTCAAAAAGCTGCAGATTCAAGTGACAAAAGAAATAAGAGACCAAATAAGAACAGTGAAGTGTAGTTTGAAGCCTGTAATACTGAGATGCCAAGCGTGAAGACAAACAATAAATATCTAACACATATATATGGAACATTTTATAATGACATTATGTTGCTGGTCACTTTTTTTTAATGGGAAGAGATAACCTGATAGATTTAACCAATTATTAAGAGCAACAAGTATTGTTTAATATGAACAAGTGACAGAACTAGAATAATTCAGATAAACAAGATCCACTAGGTCCCATCACATTCACATATTCATGGGATCTGTTCTTGTACAAAAGGCAAACTGACTAATGCACACTACAGTTCACAGCAGAAATAGCCCAGCTAGCACCAGAGAGGGCATGGCTTCATTTACCTCAATGGAAGTCCTGCTATGAGAGACAAACTGCTTCTTGTAGATCACCTAGGACTATAGTTCAAAGAGCACCACAGCTTAAAGTGTACACCTAGCAGAAGACTGAAATTCCACTGCAATTCCTAATTCATGCTATTTTTAGACTGAAGTGAACAGTCCTTATCTGCCTCACAAACAGGTCTTTTATGAATATTCTTAAGTAACAAAGCTTGCCCTGTTTTAATTAGCTAAACCCCACTAAAATAAACACTGAACAAAATGTGCTTGATTTAGAACTTGCAGTAAGCAGTTTGCAGATGACACCAAGCTGTGTGGCACAGTTGACTTGCTGGAGGGCAGGGATGCCATCCAGAGGGACCTGGACAGGCTGGAGGGGTGGGCCCAGGCCAACATCATGACGTTTAACAAGGCCAAGTGTAAGGTCCTGCACCTGGGTCGGCGCAATCCCAGGCACAGATACAGGCTGGGTGGTGAATGGCTGAGAGCAGCCCTGAGGAGAAGGACCTGGGGGTCTGGGTCGACGAGAAGCTCAACATGAGCCTGCAGTGTGCACATGCAGCCCAGACAGCAACCCTGTGCTGGGCTGCAGCAAGAGAAGTGTGGGCAGCAGGGCAAGGGAGGGGATTCTGCCCCTTTACTCTGCTCTCCTCAGACCCCACCTGGAGTACTGTGTGCAGTTCTGGAGCCCCCAGCACAAGAAGGACATGGAACTGCTGGAGCCAGTCCAGAGGAGAGCCACGAAGATGCTCAGAGGGCTGCAGCAGCTCTGCTATGAGGACAGGCTGAGAGAGTTGGGGCTCTGCAGCCTGGAGAAGAGAAGGCTTCGAGGAGACCTTAGAGTGGCTTTCCAGTATCTGAAGGGAGCCTACAGGAAGGCTGGGGAGGGACTATTGACAAGGTCTGGTAATGTCAGGACGAGGGGGAATGGGTTTAAGCTGGCAGAGGGGAGATTTAGACTGGATGTTAGGAGGAAGTTCTTTACAGTGAGGGTGGTAAGACACTGGCACAGGTTGCCCAGGGAGGTTGTGGATGCTTCCTCCCTGGAGGTGTTTAAGGCCAGGCTGGATGAGGCCTTGAGCAGCCTGCTCTAGTGGGAGGTGTCCCTGCCTATGGCAGGGGGTTGGAGCTGGATGATCCTTGAGGTCCCTTCCAACCTAAACCATTCTATCATTCTATAAAAGATCCAACTGCATCAGAACAATGACTCTTACCTAAGCACTCACTCAGTTTTCCAACTACCTGTGAATACTCTTCTATTACTACACTGGAAGTAAGATCACAGTATCACAGTATCACCAAGGTTGGAAGAGACCTCACAGATCATCAAGTCCAACCTGTTACCACAGAGCTCAAGGCTAGACCATGGCACTAAGTGCCACGTCCAACCTTGCCTTGAACAGCTCCAGGGACGGCGACTCCACCACCTCCCTGGGCAGCCCATTCCAGTGTCCAGTGACTCTCTCAGTGAAGAACTTTCTCCTCACCTCGAGCCTAAACTTCCCCCGGCGCAGCCTGAGGCTGTGTCCTCTCGTTCTGGCGCTGGCCACCTGAGAGAAGAGAGCAACCTCCCCCTGGCCACAACCACCCCTCAGGTAGTTGTAGACAGCAATAAGGTCACCCCTGAGCCTCCTCCTCTCCAGGCTAAACAATCCCAGCTCCCTCAGCCTCTCCTCGTAGGGCTGTGCTCGAGGCCTCTCACCAGCCTCGTCACCCTTCTCTGGACACGCTCAAGCATCTCGATGTCCCTTCTAAACTGGGGGGCCCAGATGGTCGTGTTAGTTTTGCACATTCTTTGTTAATAAATAAGGAGCTATTTTTCTATCACATTTAATATGAGTTTTAGGACTGAATGTTACCCAAATCTAAAAAACGTTAGTTTGGGGTTTGTTTTTTTTTTAAGGGTGACCCCTCAAATATAAAACAAGAGCCTTACTGAAACAAGTTCTGTCCTTGTTTATCCACAATTACAGGTTAAGTCATTGTATTTCCCATTACAGATGAAGCTTTACACGTTTGCATTTTACAACAGCACAGAAGCTTACTGCTGATTCAGTGGTTTTCTCATGTCAAAAGGGAGGGGCAGAGACTGGTGTTCAGCACACAACTTAACAAGCATGACATGGCTGCTGAACAGAGTAGACATAAGCCGCTGCAGCTGCAGAGACCAGAAGGTCTGTACAGTGTCAGTGAATCAGCAGCTGCAGAAACAGCTTTTGGATAAAGCCTTTCAGATCTTATAAGCAATCCAGCATATCTCTCTACATCACTAATGAGATTAGAAAAGTTTACTGCATAATTAATGTAGCCTTACCTATTCAAAATGACCACCAGATTATTATTTTCTGACCTGTACAACTCCTGTGCTCTTTTCACACCACTGACAGTTAGATTTGCTGCAAGCCTGACTGGTACGCTTACAAGCATCATTTAAATACTCTCTGCAACGTTAAGCTAGGCTGAGATACTGGCTGTTCAAAAAGAATTTACCCAATACCTGCAAGAAAGAGTACTTTTTTGAAGGCAAAAGTACCTTATGTTGCTCAACTTGAGCTTTAACTGCTTCACCATCAGTTGGAGCAGCTTCCCAATCTGATGCAGTTTTCTCCATTTTTTGCAGCCACTGCATCATTGAGGTCGATTCTTCCTGAATATTCTGCATTTTGGAAAGCATAAGTTCTAGTTCTGAAATCTTTTCCTTCAATAAAACTCCCAAATCTTCATAACTATGATTTACATCAGACATAGCTTGTTGAACAGTCGACAGCTCTGTAAAAGGAGAGATGCACAAAGACTACATTAGAAGTTACAAACTCTTTAAACAATACTTTGACTTCAAGAACTTCTAAACATGACTCTGAGTTACAACAGCCAACAGTCCTCCAAGTAAGAAGTTACTGTTATTTCCATTTCACACTAGAGCTGGTAACACTGCATCTGAATAACCTCTTTTGCAAGAGTTTCTGATTTCACAGAAACCATTAGTTTAACACACATACACACACACACACACACACAGAGCTACATTCTTCAATCTTTCTACCTACTGTTCTTTTGGTATTTTAAGCAACAATCCCATGACATGAAAGTTGAGCATACTGGACTACAGTTCAGTTACTTGCATGGGAATCTAACATTACTGCAATAATTTGTTCACATACATGTACCATTATAAATGTGTTGTATCATTAAGAGAGCACAAGCAGGCAGTTTGTACTACATGAAACAGTTTAGGAGAATGGGTACTGCAGATTCAGGATGTAGTCCATGGCTACACATAAGCACCTGTGAAGCTACTATATAAGGTCCTTTGTCCGTAAAAAGGTTGGTCACACAGTGACACAAATGTATATGAAGTAGATGTCTTTGTAGATATACATTTCTGTGTTTTGAACACTGGCAAGTGTTTTTTAACACATCCACACCTTGTAATTTTCTCAAAAGCCATGTGTTAGATCAAAACAGCCATTTCTGGACACACCTGTAGAAGTACATCTCAATTCAGAAAATAGCCAGGTTTGACCTCTCTTCAAAACCAATATTGAAGATGGGTAGTTTTACAATTAATTTTAGCATCATGTCCTAGTCCATAGAATAGAAATTTGTGTTCACAGAATCAACCAGGTTGGAAGAGACCTCCAAGATCATCCAGTCCAACCTAGCACCCAGCTCTAGCCAGTCAACTACACCACGGCACTAAGTGCCTCATCCAGGCTTTTCTTGAACACCCCCAGGGACGGTGACTCCACCACCTCCCTGGGCAGCCCATTCCAATGCCAATCACTCTCTCTGGCAAGAGCTTCCTCCTAACATCCAGCCTATACTTCCCCCGGCACAACTTGAGACTGTGTCCCCTTGTTCTGTCAATACAGTTGCTGTGCATGATGGTGACGATGATGTGGAATTTAGCCTAGCAGTGACTGCTACAGGCAGATTTATGTAAAACATTTCAAGAATACTTATATATTTATTTTCAAGTGTATTTCTTTATTACATCCTGAATTTTTTTACTGACCTTTATTTTTAAGGAAATCCTGAGTTCCTGGAGCTCCTCCTTCACCATTTAACATTGTGCTACCTGTAGATCAGAAAGATGAAATGAAGTCCCACACTAAGGTGGGCCTTCACCCCACCAAAACCTCAACATTGTATTTGCTCTTCTACACAGCTCTCATCATAACATTAAGGAAATACTTGAATGCTAACTTTTTAATAGCAGTATTTTCTTTAAATTCTAAGTAGTCTTAGATTGGTTTATGTTCTAAGCTGCTCCAGCTAGCTAATACTGTAAGTAGTACCACACATACGTGGTGCATGCATAGTGGATGAGTGTGCACATGAATGCACACGTAAGTATGCAGCACGATGTATAAGCTATCCTACCACTCACAATCATGCGATAAATGAATGACTGTAGTGGACAACAGTTTGTGCTCTAGCTGTGAAGCCATATGGCTAACATCACTTCCTTCCTCTTCTCAACAGGAACCTGTTCCCTACTGTCCCCCAAGAATATGTTTTTACCCAAGCAGGTCTGGTTATGGTCTGAGAGATGGCTAGCTGGCAAATGCTGAGTAAACAGCAAACAGCAACGATGCTCAGAGGGGTCATTGCAGACACTGTAAGCAAAGGCATTGTTTACTCAGGCCACCCTTATCCACCAGAAGAGTGGCTGAGATACCTAACCTTCTAAGTATTTTGATGTGTTGATGTAGTGCTTAGATACACAGTTTAATGGTGGACTTGGTAGTGTTAACAGTTGGACTCAACAACCTTTAAGGGTCTTTTCCCACCTAAATGATTCTATGATTTTGCAGCACCACATCTTTGCAGAAAACCCCTTTGATACCAACTAGATCCCTCCTATCTTTTTGTCCTGGATAGGATAGGGTTAATTTTCACAGGACTTGGGAAGAACCACACAGAGGATATCCAACTGAACCATCTAATAGGACAGTCAATACTACACTGACCTCCCAATTGTTACATGGAGGCAGGGGTTGAGTTTTGAGCAGGGCAGCTAGGAGTAGAGGTTAGTGCTGCAGTTCATGTCACTTCTTTTATGTATTACCTCATTAGCATTATTGTTTCTCTTCAACTTATGCCATTCCATTAAACTACCCTTATCTCAACCCACTGGGTTTTGAAATTTCTTCCCCATTCTCCTTCCCAGTTGCAGTGGGGGGGTGGGGGGCAGTGAGCCAGTGGTTACAAGGGGCTTAGCTGCCCAGCTGCCAGCTGGGCCTAAAGCAGGACATCTGCTGTGAGCTAGACTTGGGCATACATCCCATGATGGGGATTGCAGTGTGCTGTCCTCACTGTTACACCTGAAGCTCTTCCTATCACTCAGAGGCAGCCACTCACCCTAATGGAGTTTCAAAGCCTCTGGAAACAGAGCTACTTGGGCTTTGTAAAACAGCATCAGATCACAGAGCTGGGCATGTGGTCAAACCACAGAGAATCGCAAAGACAATCACTTCCCACTCTCCTGCACATATGTATTCCCAGATGAGCAATTAACAGAGAAAGATTAACAGTTGCCTTGGAAAAGGCTATGCATCCACTCCACAGCACCAGCTGGACAGTGAGGACCACATTAGTGGCAGCTAGAGGACGGCAACTGAAAACAAACCAGATAAGAGAAGTCACAGGCCCCAGTCAGAGCCTTGTAAATCTTCATGCTGTATTAGCTGAACTCTAGTATTTATAACTGTGATTAAATGATACACAGTACAGCTCTTGTCTAGAAGCA
The DNA here is from genome assembly GCA_013400475.1 of Tricholaema leucomelas. NCBI lineage: Eukaryota > Metazoa > Chordata > Aves > Piciformes > Lybiidae > Tricholaema lacrymosa > Tricholaema leucomelas. Next base: position 164,007 of record WAAF01004831.1, on the reverse strand, counting down.
CGAATACTCCAGTCTGGAGGATTGCAGCTGCTCTTAAGGCTAGTTATTTCATTTTTTTTTTTCTATCTTTGTACATAGAAGTAGAGACAGCACCAGAGGAAGAAGCTGTTACAATATCCTAGGTACCACAAGCCATTAATTATGGTTTCAATGACACTTAGGAGAATTACTGATTTCTGTATAACAACTTCCCACTTTAGAGTACATAAATTCAAGGAAACAGATCTGCTGCCTTCAAAATCAGATTACTGGTAAAAAGGGTTTAACCACAGCTCCGGACTAGAAATGCATTTTGGCCCATGACAGTCATGCTGAGATATGGAGCTTGCTCCTTTGTGTGCTACTGTTTGAACTAGAATATTGACGAGCTGATTAATCACTGACTATTAAGTATGTCACGATACTGGAATGAGTAGGTTCACCCAGCTCGCTTATTATCATATCATAGAATCAACCAGGTTGGAAAACACCTCCAAGATCATCCAGTCCAACCTAGCACCCAGCCCTAGCCAGTCAACTAGACCATGGCACTAAGTGCCTCATCCAGGCTTTTCCTGAACACCTCCAGGGACAGTGACTCCACCACCTCCCTGGGCAGCCCATTCCAATGCCAGTCACTCTCTCTGAGAAGAACTTCCATAAACCATGTCTCATCACCTCCTCTAACAGTGACTCCATGACTTTGCAAACCTGTATGTGTTTGCTTGGTGTGACACAAAATGGCCTTGTGGCCATGAAGAAGCACCTTAATGTAACAGCAAAGGAGTGCAGGTACATCAGTGTTTGCAAAAGCAGGGTTTGTATTTTTCCTACTTGCAGACTTAGTGGATATGTGAAGCTCTGAACACCAACCACAGTAAGTTTCTCATTATCACAATCTTTCTGAGATGAGGCAAAGGCAACTGTGATACTGATTTTTCTTCATTATCTGGGAATTATGTACTGAAGTAACAGCTTTAGGACCTGTTCATCATCTACATCAAAGCACTTCTATGCCATTTTGGCAGTGTAAAGCAATCAAAATGTGTACTGAATTACCACAACACTCAGTTTAAATGAGAGCCATGACAAAGAACAGTCAGAACAGACATGACTAACTGTCTTCTCACAGGCCACAATATTTAGGAAGCTATTCCAAGATTGAAATATTTTAATTACTGTTTTAAAGGTTTTAACAATTCCTGAAATGCTAGGTGTACCAGATTATACAAATGCATACCTGATTTTGCAACTGCTCTCATTTTGGCAGGAGAAGTCACAGCAGTAATTAGATTACACAGTAATGTTCCTCTGCTATTCATTTTCTGCAGTTCAGGCGCTTTTGAAGTCCATTCATCTTTTAAATTCTGGTTAAAAAAGACAGTCATTTGTACATCACAAAACTGATTTCAGATTTAGAAGATTTAATGTACAGAAAGGAACAACCCTGCTGCTTGGGAATCCACTAGAGTATATCTGAACATGCAAAAGAAATGGGAATGTAAATGCAGACTGTGAGCTCGCTGGTCCCAGTTATGGTTAAGTGCTTATTCCTTAAGTCTTCACTTTTATGCTACTAATAGAGGTCTTGTTTACTTCAACCATATTTCACTTCTCCTTTGCAATGTCTTACCAATGTATCTTCCAGAGGTTTCTTTAAGCCCTCTGTATTCAGAGAGGGTTGTGCTGCTGGAATTCGTTCTGTTGTCTCTTTTATCCATTTCTTCAATGATTCTACAAGGAGCTCAAAGGTGTCCATTTGTTTCTGACACGACAATACATCTTCTTCTCTAGACAATTACAAACAATCAATGGAATGTCAGTATTCCTTCTGCTAACTAAAATCAACAGACATTATCAATCCAATATTGCTATTCTAAATCCAAAAAGTCACAGAAACTGGTTTTATGGATATGAGCAGAATGTGGAAAATTTAAGTCTTGCTGTACAGGTAACTTATATGGAAGCTCCAATGATTTCTCCAGTTTTCCTCTGTAACCTGATTCCAAAATGATACTCAAAATCAATTTGCACAAGCAGCAATTCATATTCTGTCAGAGAAGGGGAGAAGCAGGGTTTTTCTTAGGACTTGGAAGGACTCCTGTGAATGTCACAAAATCTGAAAAGTTAACTGTCTTTACAGCTCACACTAGAGCTCCTGAAACAGACTAACCACAGAGGCATTTCCAAACACAATCTCTCTCTTTTTTTAATTAAAAAGCATCTCTACTCTACGGTTAACTCTTTAAATTGCACACAAGACAAGAGAACTTATCACAACATTCACGCAGAAATAGTTGAAGAATTTGACTTACTTTTCCTTTACAGTTTCCTCTACCTCTCTGAATTTCTTTGACAAACTATTTACTTTTTCTAATACCAATGCTTTATCTCCAGGAAGAGCATGGGATGAAAGTTCTTCAATAAGTTGCTGCAAAACTTCCAGATCCTTTTTATGTTGTGCCAATTCTACACTAGCTTCCTGCCAAATAAGATTACATTATTCACATTAAACTTTACAATCACTTGTTCCAAATCAAACTCTCAATTTTAGCCAACCAATCAAACTTGGGAAACGAGCCCACATTATTTCTTGTTCAATCACTTAGGTGAGTTACGTTAGAGATGCACAATATATGCAAATGGAATGGTGCAGTACCTGCATATACTGAGACACTTCACTAACATCCTTTCTTGGTGCCTCTGTCTCACTGAGCGCCTGATTTTTCTCGTCTATAAATGACTGAAGTTTTTCTGAAAGACCTTCAAATAACTCCACTTTAGTCTTCAACTCCTCCATTTTCATAAGCTTCCCTTTATGCTTGTTACTTGCTTTAGAAAACCGTCCTGCAAGTTCATTCATTTTAGCTTGCAGCGTGGACGCAGTGGATGGATCTGCTGTTTCTGTGAACTTCTTCACTTTTTCATTCATCGTGTTTATGCTGCTTTGACGACCTGCAATGTCTTGTTCCATCACCTGAAACAAGCAAGGACTTGTAACTGAAGTTTAAGAACTGAAAGTGGTCCATGACACGAAGCAGCAAATCAGTACAGCTAGACAGTCAGTACAGATCTATTTCAGCTACAAAAGTCCTTATGTGCAGTTTCCCTCCACAGAACAGCCCTCTCTACCAAGTACGTTTTGAATCCACTAAAGGTGCCTAACCATGATTTTACTTATTTCTTGGTATCTGAGTTATCAAACAAATGTTTATTCTTTCAGAGAATGCTACTTACAATGCTTTTACTAATAATATCTTGAATAGCAGCAGAATTCAAAGGCACTTGATCTTGTTCTTCAAGGCTCTTTTCAACTCCTTCCATCCAATCCAGCATTTCATCCAAACCATCCTGCACACTTAAGGACCGTGTCAAAGTTATTTGAAGTCTCTCATTCCTTTCATTCACGGACTTGGATAAGTTGTCATACCTCTCCACAACATCATCTGATGAAGAGAAAATACAATGCAAAATTTTCCCTTAGCCAAACTAAGCTTTAACCTAATTTTAGCAGTTCTCAAACAGGTAAGTGTACGTAAAAAATATCCTGCATCAGAATGAAGCAAAATTCAGCCTTATTCAGTAAAAACACACAAGCAAAGATCAAAATGTTCAAATAGAGCCAGGAAGCCCACTGAAAAATGGAAGTGAGAGAGCAGCTTACATCTGTACTCTTCAGCTATTTGAAGCTTCTCACAAATGTTGACTGTTGCTGAGAAATAAAACACTGGAGTAATAAGACAGCTCTTCTACAATTATGTCTCTTAAGTTATTGAAAGATTGGTCAGGCATTGGAAAAGGCTGCAAGGGAGGTGGCAGAGTCACTGTTCCTGGAGGTATTCAAAAAACCAAGTAGACATAGCACTTTGGGACACAGTTTAGTGGCTATGCTCAACAGTTGGACTTGATGATCTTATGAGTCCTTTCCAACCAAAACAATTCTGTCATTCATTCACTCTCTCATTCATTGTTAGAGCTGAAAGGTTCTTCCAGATAATTCTTTCTCAGACCTTCAACACTTTTGGGATACGCTTCTGAAAGTTAAAAGTTCCATATACTTTCCATGGAGTGTCATCACTAACTCTTTAGAGACAGCCCACAATTTCCTTTTGTTGCTCTGCAAGTTACTTACAGAATTCCACTAGGAGACAGCTGTGTGATTGTTTTCAGACAGTGGTGAACGCTGTGCTACTTCTCACAACTGACAGCAAAGAGTATTTAGTGTAGGTAGCAAGGTTTTTGCTAGAGGCAAGGGTCTTCGGCCTTTGTGAAAAGAGGTCAGAGGCTTCCCTATGGAAGACACAGATGGCTCCAGCGAGCTCCAACCTACTCACCACAGGGCACAGCTAAGCTCCTCAGCCAAGCCGGTGTGGCTTCTGGGAAAATGTATTTAAGAAAGGGGAAAATGCTGCCTGGGAATGAGAAATGAGGGGAAATAGAAGTATGAAAAACAGCCCTCCAGACACCAAGGTCTGACAAGAAAGAGGGAGAAGAGGTGCATCAGATGCTGGAGCAGAGATTTCCCTGAAGCCTGTGGAGGAACACGCTGCAGCAAACAACCACATGAGAAGTGGAAACTGTAGTTTGTCTTTTTAAGTACCTGAAGGCAGACACAAGTAATAAAAAAAGGTATCAAGAAACATAAACATTTTACCCAGTGTTTTCTGAATCTCATCTTTGTCTGGTGTCAACTCTCCCCTTGATTCTAGTAACACTTCAGCAGCTTTTTTCAATTTTTCTACAGCAATCTGGTGGTTAGACACTTGTCCCTGAAGAACCTGTAACAGTACACAGTTATAAATTATGCTCTTCAACACAGCTAACAGTTACACTTGCAAGGCTTGAGATATGCCATGCAGCCTAAACACAGCACTGGAAGTAACAAGAAGTCACAACCTGAGTTTAAGAAAAACCTTCACCAAAGGCTGTGACTCCTGTTGACCTTCTGGCCCTTGTTTTAATTCATTCACCATCTTTCTTGTGTTCTGTTTCCTGGTACTTCCCTGACTCAAATGATTTCTTGCATGTTACTTCAAAATCTGTGTTTTGATCAGTTGTTTTTAGAGACCAATTGTATGGACTCATATACTACACAAAAGCAAAATCAACATTTCAATTCGGCATCAGAGAACAATTAGGGGGGAGGGGGGGAAATGCAGCAGCAGCAGTTACACATTCACCATTAGTTGTAGTGACAAATGATCAGGCTGATACTGTAGCACAGTTGTAGCTTGAAACAAGATGATCATAGAATCACAGAATGGTTTAGGTTGGAAGGGACCTCAAGGATCATCCAGCTCCAACCCCCTGCCATAGGCAGGGACATCTCTCACTAGAGCAGGCTGCTCAAGGCCTTGGCCAGCCTGGCCTTAAACACC
>WAAF01004831.1:85126-158542 GCA_013400475.1 Tricholaema leucomelas | reverse complement strand
GCCCAGCACACGGTTGGCTGTCTGGGCTGCATGTGCACACTGCAGGCTCATGTTGAGCTTTTCGTCAACCCAGACCCCCAGGTCCTTCTCCTCAGGGCTGCTCTCAGCCATTCACCACCCAGCCTGGATCTGTGCCTGGGATTGCACCGACCCAGGTGCAGGACCTTACACTTGGCCTTGTTAAACGTCATGAGGTTGGCCTGGGCCCACCTCTCCAGCCTGTCCAGGTCCCTCTGGATGGCATCCCTGCCCTCCAGCAAGTCAGCTGTGCCACACAGCTTGGTGTCATCTGCAAACTTGCTGAGGGTGCACTCAATTCCTCTGTCCATATCACTGACAAAGATGTTACAGAGCACTGGTCCCAGCACTGACCCCTGAGGAACACCACTTGTCACCGGTCGCCAGGTGGACATTGTGCCATTGATCACCACTTCTCCAGTGTTTAGGAACCTCCCTGGAGCCACTGTCACAAAATTTTGCCTAGGTTTGTCCATCTAACCATGGAATATAGTGCTAGAGACTAGCTCCAGAGTCAAAAGAGAAAGACAGAAAAGCTGAATCAAATTCTGAAAGTGGCTTTCTCTCTCCAGTGTATGAAAGTACTTCAAGGTCATTATGGATTAAGTCCCAATTTAAACCATTACAAGGGTGAATAATCTTTGAATTATTTCAGGCCTCTGTTTTGTGTATATGATGTATCTTTGTTTTGATTCACATGAACTTTATCCAAGTCCAAAATGAAGTGCCTTGATACACACCAACTCAACGAACCTACGACTCAAAAGGTAATCCTATCTGCCCTGCTAGGACAAAGAAGTGATGTCAATACACTCAGCACAGATATCCAGAGCATAACACTACGCCAGAACATAGTATGTCTTGCTGACCCACTTGACACAGTGAAATTCAGGTAGGGCCATTTTCCTTACACTAGAGAAATACACTGTAGTTGTGGGGAAAAAAAAAAGTGAATAAAAGATGTACCAGAAAATCTTTTGTGGTGACAGAAAGCGAGCAAGCTGATGCCACAGGCACTGAAGAATATTCCAAAGGACAGATAATCCCTCTAAAAAGATTAGACCCCACCATGCTGCTAAGGTCTGTGCCTAGCTGGATTATCAACTGCATGTGTTGGCTACAAGGGACAGCTTTCACTTGCAACACCTGACTTCTTCAAAAACACTCTTTGTTTTGCTTCCATTAATTGTCTTGCTTTCTTAAGCCTCCTGTTCTTTCTCTTCCTTTGAATCTTTTGACACGTTGTACCATTTCCCTTCTTTCCAGTTCATACTCATTAAGTGCTCTTTTGTGTGGCAAGTAATCCATGCAGGCATTCCATAAAGGAAGCCCAGTATTCCCTCCTTTTGTCTTACTTGCATGAAAATTGCCATTATACAGGGTATAATTCATTTTGGCAGAAGGAACAACAAATTTAAATGGAGCTTCAAATAGTAATGAGTGTTATTCCTACTTTTTAAAGCACTTGGAAGCACAATGCACCTCAATTGTTCCACTGTTAAAAGAACAAAATATAGGTTTTGTTTTCTTACAACATTACTGTGATTTGCCTCCTATGATGTGTCATGCACCAAAATGCTGAGTGATTCCAGACTGCATGAAAATATATGTAACTCACCTCTTGGATTCCTAAAGCCTTCTGTAAGAAGGCAACAAACTGGAATTTCATCTTCATAAAGTCCATCACTAACATGTTTTTCACCTACTAAGTTTCACATAGAATTGTGAATTAGCCCCTCACTTGGAAAAAAAATCCCCCCCAAACCAAAGCAACCCAAACCATCAAAACTCATTTTTTTCACTGCAGTGTAAATTATGTTATCTTCACTCTCTGCAGTGCATATGGTACTGGATACAACCAAGGCAGGTAAAGACACTAGTCACACCAGGCTGTTTGTCCAGTATTATCCTTTCCATAATGCATTAACACATTGTGTGAACAGAAAAAAAGCAAGTTGCAGACAAAAAAAAAAAACGAACATCAAATAGTCTTTTCTGTCAGGAATTCAGTCCCAGGCAAACTCCAGTTGCAAACTGCAATCAATGAAACCTTTCTCAGCTCAAAAGCTTTCCAGATTTCACCCTGTAATTTGCTACATGATATGAAACACATCTTCCTTTCACTACTGCTCATGGCATCTTGGGCCCCCATTTTTTCCACCCTAATGCTTTTCCAGTAACACTCTGGAGAGATGAATTTCAGAACCATAAAAGTCACGTGCCCACGTGCAAAGAAAGAATCTGGCTAATGACCACTTTCATTATAGATTCTATATACATATAAAACTATATATATATAATTACATATATTATATATATAATGTATATATAAAAAACATATATTTCTTACATATATACATATATTATATATATATAAAATTATGTATATATAGTTATACTATATATGTGTGTGTGTGTACATATATATATATATATTTATCTATATTTCTTTACAGTGAGGGTGGTAAGACACTGGCACAGGTTGCCCAGGAAGGTTGTGGATGCTTCCTCCCTGGAGGCATTTAAAACCAGGCTGGATGAGGCCTTGAGCAACCTGCTCTAGTGGGAGGTGTCCCTGCCCATGACAGGGGGTTGGAGCTGGATGATCCTTGAGGTCCCTTCCAACCTAAACCATTCTATGATTCTATGATTTGCCTTTTTTTGAGACAGAAAACATTTCCTTAGGGCATAAGTGCTTTGGTTTTGTATAGATTTTCACCTTGGTTTCTTCTAGTTGTCTTTGGAGATTTTTGGGATCCACTGCAATTGGCTCTGATAGTTGTTTGTTCACTGCTATTTCAGAGGCCTGGAGACCTGATAAAAGTCCAGATGAGGCATCTTCATAATGCTGGTATTTATCCACCAAGTCTTTAAGGTTATTTCCAAGGATGCTACACTACAAGAGTAGAAAACAGACAAGCAAATATGCAGGCATTAAATGGTGAACTGTATTTCAAATCAACCTCAAGCTCCTATCTTCCTTCCTGAAATATTGCATGATTTTTTTCCTATCACAATTCCACTCTCTACTTGATTTCTGAACTAAGGCATGATTGCTGAATAGGCTAACAGGTCTTCCCAGCTCCTCCTCAAGCATGATTTACCATCAATTCACTGATGCAAACAGGAAACTGGAATCTAATCTATTGCACTAAAAAGAAAAACCCTTAGGAATGCTTTTTGCTTCACTGATGTAAGATTTCTTTTATCAGTACTCTGACATCAAAAATTTAGGAAGTGGAAGGTGGAAATGTAAAAGATAAAAATCAGACTATGTGTGTATGTTCATTAGAACACAGATTGCAAAGTATTGCTTTTATAAATACCTTCTCTGCACAGTGAATCCAATGTGATACAGCTCAGAATTGCATACATGCTTTGTTTTGGTCACTTAAGAATATTATCTGACCAGGACCCTATTAGTTCCATATGTCACGCATGCTCAAAAATGTGTATAGAGATTTATCACACAAGAAGCTCAGAGAGTCTTTCAGACTTTTTGGAGATGGTTTCACAAGTAAAATCTGATTGTAGCAGGTCATAATATTTCTAAACAGTTACTTCAAATATTTATACTCTGAGCTTTCGTTACATTGAATTTGAATATTTATATTTGGTACATGGTCTCCATCTGGTGGGCAAATATAGAATGGACTCATTTACATAATCAGCTAAGAACTGACTTAAACATTCCTTTAACCCACGAGCCTACAAAGTCACATGCATGTGTGTGAATATGCATATCTGTAAGAGCAATAGAATTATCCACAAAAAGCAAGAAGCTTTTACAGAAAGGTTACTAAAAAAAAAAAAAACAATTTACAATTTGGAAGATCTCACAAATTATAGAAGATCACACTTCTAAAAACTTTCTCCTTCAAGACTTGATTTACTAAAAAGTAACTGTGCTCTGTGTGTTTATGGTGAAACATTTAAAATATGCCTATTATTCGTGTGCTAAATGCATACCTGGAAGGGACAGATCTTCACAGATCGACAGTCTGAGACCACAAATTAAGCTGCTGCCTTTTTATGTGTATAAGCAGCCCTCTGAAAATGTTGCAATGACATCTTTACAACCATACTCAAGCAAATCCAATAAATCAATTGGAGGAAAATTATGTGTTGCTACAGGCTTTTAGCTTCACTGTTCATGCAAGTTAAGTAAGGAAAATGCAAACAAGCTTCTACAACTAGAGAGCCTTCTTCACAGACTGTTTGAGAGAACAGGGTTTACACTGGTTTTGTAACTAAGTGAGCAAATCCATGACTTTATGTAATTTACATTTCTGAGCAAGAAAACATCAAAGAGATGAAAATTCCCAAAGATGGCACCTTCTGCAGACCAACACTACATGTGTTGGCATGTGAGCCCAGTTGGTGATGTCTGTCTAGTCCTGGCAGAGAGATTCCATACGTGGATCTGGCACAGACAGCTGGGTTACCTTCCCTAAGGTACACAGAGGATTTTGCACTGCTGCTTTTTCAGTAGGTAGAGATTAATCTCAGACTGTAGATGATAAAATGTTTATTTGGCAGTAGAGCAAAAAAGAATTCCTGTCCTCAGATCACTACATTCTTGCATGCCTCCTGCTGAGAATAAAGGTTGCATCGGCACAAACTACTTCAGGATAAAAATCGAATTGAAAATGTGAATGTTAAAATAAGCAGTTGTAGGAAATAGCACAAGGAACATAAAGAGATGTTATACATCTACAAGTACTACAGTTCCTTCAATTCTAAAATGTTATTCAGACATCTTGTACTGCCATAAACTCAAAAACTTTAAACTGGAAAGAACAATGAAGAAATCTGGTTTTATTTCTCCATTGTAACAACAGGTAGAAAGCATTATCCATCCAGACATTAAATACTCTGGCACTTAACTAAAGCAGACCTTTTAGGAAAGTATCTTGTTCTGTTATCTAAGAAACAAAGAATTTATGACTTTCCTCAGTATATGTTTCATCTTCTAACTCTCTTTTATCCATCTTCTAACTCTCTTTTATCCAAACTGCCAAATCAATTCCAGTAGTCTTTCTTACACGGCGTAAATAAAACTTACCTTAGTATACAGAGACTTGAAACGATCTGAAGCATTATCCAGTTTATTTTGCACTTCAGTGTATGTAGCTGAAGTATCAATACCATCTTTGTCAACCTTTACACCATCTCTTTTGCTACACGACCTTGCAGCATCTAAAACTCTTTGTCCAGCAATTGTAATATACCGTAAATCCCCTTTGTGAGATATGACATCTTCTGAGAAACTCCTCTGCCTTTTCAGCTTCACCATAATACCACCAAAGTCAGAAGCACCTGCCTCTAAATTGTCAAGTTCTTGCTCTGCTTGCTGCAGCCAGGTTTCAAATTCACTGTAGTCTGCATCAAATTTCTCAAGTTCTTCTCTTAGAGAATGAGTCAGTTTCATTTTCCGTTCTGATTCAGCTAAAGCAGTCTCATACTGAGCCTTCAATTCTTTCATGTTCCTTTGCATCTTTTCTTTTTCTTCAGGGGAAAGGTAGTGCCCTTGTTTCTCAAGCAGTGCCTGAGCAGATTGAGTTGCTATTATGACAGCCTGCTGCTGTGAAATTATTTTATCATGTTGAGCCTGTATGAAGAAAAAAAAAATGTTAAGTTAGGACCAGCACATTCCTGGATGGTTCCTTGAAAATACATCACTTCTTAAAAGAAAAACTCTGTGAGTAATTTAAGTGAAAGTGTGATTCTTGGTCATCATATATTTCTGTGCAGATTCAGAAATTTATGAAACACTCAGGTAATTTTAGCCAGATATATAGGACATGACCAAATAGGAGTCCTCAAATACCAGTGGAATTCAGAAAAAGTAGAATATAGATGTCACACAAACACTTTCCCCTCTATTTCTGCTCATTATCAATCTTCTAAATCTGTTTTCCTAATCAAAAAATACTTGCTTATTACTTAACATTAAGGGTAGCACCCTTTTTGTAATAAAAAAAATGATTTTTTCAAATAAAGCAACGGTATGCAACTTTACAAATCAAAACTGGTCCCAGTAGAATAGAATAGAATCAACCAGGTTGGAAAAGACCTCCAAGATCATCCAGTCCAACCTAGCACCCAGCCCTATCCACTCAACTAGATCATGGCACTAAATGCCCCATCCAGGCTTTTCCTGAACACCTCCAGGGACAGTGACTCCACCACCTCCCTGGGCAGCCCATTCCAATGCCAATCACTCTCTCTGGCAAGAACTTCCAACCTGGTTGATTCTATGCCTGACATTCTTAGCACCTAAATGTTGAATAAACCCAGTGACAGTACCTTGACTTTCTGATACTGCTGGTTCAGATTATCTTCTGTGATTTTTACTAGTCCATCCACCTGAGTTTCTAAGTTTTGCTGTATTTCCAGCAGATTGCCATTGACATCATCCTCCTCTCCTTCCAAAGCCTTCACATCTCCTTCTTCAAAGTGCGTTCCATTCTGTTCTATCACCTGCTTATACTTCCGGCCATGCTCCGCTTCTTTATCCACATTTGATAACCAATCCAAGAGATTATTTATGGTATTTTTACTTTCTTCCAGCTGTTCTATGGCTGCAACCTACATTGAAATTACACAGTTTTAGTTTTAAAATCTTTAGGCAATATAAAACATTACAGGCAAACAGACTACTTAAGATATGTTAACACTGTAAACTGGACAGAACCATGTATGTCAACCACAAATTTTGTTTAAAGAAAAGAAAGCAGCAAGCAGTTTACTAGTCATCCAAATGAAATTCCAGTTTTTCCCCAGGAGATCAATAAGAAGTTGCAAGACTAATAAAGGTACAAAATGATTGCCTAAAAACCTTTTCTGTTTCCTGCTTAATTGCTGTTGTCATAGCTTTATCCAGTTCCTTTTTCGACTCTTCTGCCTTCTGGCTAAGAAGCAAACACTTTGTCTTTGCCTCGTTCAGTTTCTGTTCAATAATAGTCTTGTCTTCTTGTGACAACTTCTCTCCACTCTCTTTCAAGAAGGTTTCAGTATTTTTCACAATCTCTGCCAGTGTCTGGGCACTCATTCTCATGTCTTTCTGAATCTCCTTTTGAGAAAACAGAAAGCAAACAGCAGTCAGTTATTCACCAACTCCTTCCAAGCACATGGTACATTATTAAAATGCAGATAGGATTATTAAAATAAAACAAACACCAAAACCCAAGCAAAACAAATGAAATTCAGCATCTGACAATGTTGCTGCCAGGTCAATATGTCTTTTTAAAACTATTATTATTATTGCAAATTTCTTGGCTTATACATCTACTCAGACTGAGGTCATGGCTGTGCTTTTCTTTTGTTTAGGAGCTCAAATATTTTATTTCCATGTACACAGAAGAAGATACCTCTTATTATTCAGAGATGAAGAGATACAGTAAATCTGTTAGACTGCAGTAAGATGAGTCCATTATTACCCTAATAGAAAGCTGCAGAAACTAAAGACTGAATAAATTCAGAAACATGATCTGTCCCAGGTGGACACTCTCCTGTATTCCTTGGTTTTATTTAAGCTAGAGATGCCCTAAGAACATTTTTTACTGTAATCAATCATAATATCTTCATCTTCAAACCATGTTTTAAATCTTTTAAATTTCACAGAGGACAGATGTTTTAGTTTATTCAAAGCAGTTTGTATTTTCACAGAATCATCGAGGCTGGCATAGACCTCTGAGATCAAGTCCAGCCTATGACTTAATACCAGCACACTTACTAGACCATGTCACTAAGTGCCACATCCAATCTTTCCTTAAACACCGCCCAGGGATGGCAACTCTACCTCCTCCTCAGGCAGCCCATTCCAGTGTCTAATTACCCTTTCAGTGAGGAAGTGCTTCCTAACATCCAGCCTCCACTGGCACAGCTTCAGGCCATGCCCCTCATCTTGTCACAAGTTCCCTGGCAAAAGAACCCAGCTCCCACCTCACTACAACTTCACTTCAGGTAGTTGTAGAGTGTGGTAAGGTCACCTCTGAGTCTCCTCTCCTCCAGGCTAAACGACCCCAGCTCCCTCAGCCTCTCATTAAACCATGCCTTCACCAGTCCCGTTGCTCTCCTCTGCTGCAGTGGAGCCTCACTTTAGCACCTCAATATCTTTCTTGAAGTGAGTGGCCCAGAGAACTGTACGCAGTTCTTGAAGTGAGGCCTCACCAGGACAGAGTACACAATTAGATCCCTAGTCCTGCTTGCCACACTGTTCTGATACAAGACAAGGTGCCATTGGCCATCCATGTCACCTGAGCACATGGCTGGCTCCTCTTCAGCCACTGTCAACCAGCAATCTCTGGTCACTTCAATAAACTAGATGTGCTACTTTTAAGATAAGTAAATCAAGGCAAGATGAAGAAGGAAATTTCTGCCTTTAGGGATTACTAAACCTGATTTGGAGATCCACACTAAAATACTACTAGCAGAAAAAGGAAAAAGAAGAGTACCAAGTCCTTCAGCCTTTTAACTGTCACACACTATGCTATCAGTCAAGACAGAGTAAAAGCTTACAGATGACCAGACACAGGTGAAAAACAAGGTCTGAATAAGAAAGGAAGCAAATTGGAAGGGTCCTGATACACAAGGAAGCAACACTAGAAAAAAACAGAATTTAAACCACAACAAAAGTGAGGCAGTGGAAAGCCTCAGGCAAGAGAATGCCTTGCAGCAAAATTCTTCTAACAGGAATAAGCATTCCCTGATTACCAGTTAACAAGCTGATTAAATTGAGAATAAACAAAAATGATTTTATCATATTTGACAGGACAAATTTTAAGGTAATGCAGAATAAATGTCATGCCTGCTCCAAGAGTGCTTATTAAATGTCTAGTACACACTTCTTATTCTACTATCTCCTAGGATGACATTCTCTCTTCTCCTACTGGTACATACTAGAGTGTGTTCATGGGCAGTTGCTTAAATGCATGGCATTAAGCCTTTACTTTTGGTAGGTCAGACAAATCTGTTTTATTCTCCTCTCACATGACACATCTCATTATTCAACAGAAAAGCCTACTTACTCTCCTCTGCACTCAAGTCTTCTTTAACTTATCTGACTAGAAATGGGCTCACCTCCTGTTTGGTCTGGTATTGTTCTAGCTCAGCCTTGCTGTCTCCAATAACAAGAGACTCTTGCTGTCCAATGAGTCGATTTTCAGTCTGTGTAAGCAAATCACAGATTTCCTGCAGTTTCTCTTTGCATTCCTGCTGCCGTTCAGCCACGTCCTAGATTAGAGCCAAGTACAATTGAACAGTAAACCAAAACCATCTTCGCTTCAGAAACTAACAGACACTCTAACAGGAATTACCTTTGAACATCAATATTGCAAACTACTAACTTTTAAAGTATGCTGTAAACATGATAGCAGTGGCACAAGGAGCAAGATGAACATATAAAGTTATGGATAAACCTCAAATATGTTGTAAGAAAAAGAGACCGTGTTTGATGGAACTGCCCAATAGAGGTCTGGCCATGCACTTATGTAAGAGATGAAATTTCCAGTGACAGGAGTGAAAATCCAGTCTCTTAATCACTTGAAACCTGTGATAAACACTATTAATTCTGGAAAAAAAAAAAAAGGATATCAAAACAGAGGTTAGTTGTGATTGTGAATTAGCACTTCTTGGCATGCATAATATGCTACCTGAATAGAAAATGTTGACTCTGTAGAAGCAGCAGAAAAGAACAAACCATGCAAGCTCACTGTTGTTACTTAGTCCTAGAACAGTTGTGTGTCTTTCCACAATTTTATGTTTCTTTCACAAAGTATGGTGGCACAAGTGTTTTCAGGATGGAAAAATAATAGCAAGTTTCAGAAACTATCTTTCATTATGCATAAATTGAGACCTGAGGTGGTGATTCTGAGTCTTAACAGCGCTTTTGAAAGAGAAGAGGAGATGCAGTTACACTGTGACATCTTAGTCTCCTTTGACTCTACAAAGGCTGTTCAATGTTTGCCAGCTGCAGCCATGCCAGCTAAAGAGGTTCCACCTTGACTCCTAACTTTTCCCAGTGCCCATGCCTAGAATTACAAGTATCTTGGCTGGTTTACTCATGTTTATCCATCTAACCTCAGTCAAAACAAGCCATAGTAACAAGGATTTAAACAAACCTGGTTCTTTGACTATGGAAACCTAGCAAACAAGATCACATAAGTAGATGACTTGGTAAGTTGAAGGAAAAGAGAACCTTCAGCAGGACAGAAGTGATGAATAATGGTGAAACCAGTAAATTTAGTGACCAATATAGTTGCAGCCAGCTCACTGCTTTAATTACTGATACAGCTACTAAACAAACTCCTTTCAGCAACCTCAAGTAAACATCTTTCCTTGCTAAAAAGAGCAGATCTGTTTGCCTTAGGCTGTACAGATCCTAATGCCCAAAACTGTGTCTTGTCCATAATCTAATATGGTGTTTCTGTGGCTGCACCAAGGAAAGGAAGGAAAGGGGGAAAAAAACCCAACAAACAAAAACAAACAGAAGAGGCAACAAAAAGCAAAACCACCCAAACAAACAAAACCAAAATGTACCCCAAACAAAGAACAAAAAAGCACCAAACAAAAATCAAAACAAACAACAAAAAAAACCCCAAACAAGACTCTCAACAACCCCTAAATTTTACCAGTACCATCCATCTTTGTAGGACTATGAACACATCTGTTGTGAAAACTGAGAAGATAAGAATACACACAAGAGACTGCATGCTTGTATTAGAATGTCTCATCCACAGACAGAAACACTCAGTTACAGAGAAAGGCAAACCTTCTGATCACCCAGCTCTTTCGCTGCCTGTAACTGAGTCTCTAAACTTTCCACCTGAGATGTTAGTGCTTCCTGTACTTCCTGAAAAGATTTCTGGGTGGTATTTAAGAGTCTCAGCAGCTGTTTGCTCTGATTTGGAGAAAGATCTTGGGCATGCTCAGAAATGAAGAACTGAATATCAAACGCAGCAGAATCTAGTTCCATCTTTTTACAGCCAAGCTCTGCAACACTGTTCTGTGAACAAAGAGAAATAAATAACTAGCAATGTTTACGAGTTCAATACCAATAAAACACAAATACTGCTACCCATTTTTGTTTAGCCCCTGCTTCAAAAGGCTCTTGGGAAACAGTTCAGTCACAGTAAATCAAAACTCTGTGTCAGAATCATTCAGACATTGATTTGCTTCAGGCATAGCCCATGTCCAAGTAACAAATAAGATGACCTTGAACATCCATTTCTTTGCTCTCTCATGGATGTCTGAAAACTGGGTGACCTTCAGCTCTGGAAGATTTATGCCTGGTTAGGCTAAACATTTCTAGGTTTCAGGTCTGAAGATCTATAAACGTTAAAACATTCACTTGAAAACTTTCCTGTTCTTAACGCTACAGAGAGAAGCTCCACTGAAGGTACTGGCAGATAGTAGGCTGAAGATGAGCCAGCAGTATGCCCAGGTAGCCAAGAGAGCCAATGGCACCCTGGCCTGTATCAGGAACAATGTGGCCAGTAGGACAAGGGAGGTTATTCTTCCCCTGTACTCAACACTGGTCAAGCCACGCCTTGAGTACTGTGTCCAGTTCTGGGCTCCTCAATTCAAGAGAGATGTTGAGGTGCTGGAATGTGTTCAGAGAAGGGCAACAAAGCTGGTGAGGGGCCTGGAACACAAACCCTACGAGGAAAGGCTGAGGGAGCTGTGGTTGTTTAGCCTGGAGAAGAGGAGGCTCAGCGCAGACCTCATTGCTGTCTACAACTACCTGAAGGGAGGTTGTAGCCAGGTGGAGGTTGGTCTTTTCTGCCAGGCAACCAGCAACAGGACAAGGGGACACAGTCTCAAGTTGTGCTGGGGGAGGTAGAGGCTGGATATTAGGAGGAAGTTCTTGCCAGAGAGAGTGATTGGCATTGGAATGGGCTGCCCAGGGAGGTGGTGGAGTCACCGTCCCTGGGGGTGTTCAAGAAAAGCCTGGATGAGGCACTTAGTGCCATGGTCTAGTTGACTGGATAGGGCTGGGTGCTAGGTTGGACTGGATGATCTTGGAGGTCTCTTCCAACCTGGTTGATTTCTAGCAGTGTGGCAAATTCTGCCCACAGTTGCACACTGTGCAGTCCCTGTAGCATTCCCATGCATACTGGAATCCTGCTAAAGCACTTAAATGTCATTTTTATCATTCATATATGCAGAGGTGTATGAACTTACATAAAAATTGATCTGTTTTTTAATGACTGATTTCATGAAGTGTGTAACAAAAAGGTTTTTTGTCTTTATCTTCTGTTCTACACAGATCAGATTTGGAAAGGAACTGAACTTCAGTGAAGGTTCTGGACCTTATGCATAAAGATCCAATTTTAATCAATGAGATATCTGTATTATAAATTATTTCCAAAAAAGGTCAAACATTGCAACAAATGTAAGGAACCAAAAGCTTTCTCAGTAAGCCACACTCTATCAGGAGGTTTTTTTCAAGAGAAAAAGCAAATCAACTACATTTTATTACTGAGTTATCAAGTAGTTGTCTTCTTAATTAGTTCTAGCTGACTAAGAGGTTAACGAGCAAGTATACAAACCCCAGCTAATTATTCATAATAAGCAGCAGCACTTTGTCAGAAGCACCAGCATGTGCCACAGAGAATACTTACTTTAAGTTGCTGTAAACTTTTCCCCATCTCTTCTGTATCAGTAGTATCCACTGTGAAGTCATTCACAATTTTACTGTTTTCTCTGATCCAGTCTGAAAGCATTTGGAGTCTGCTTAAAAGTTGCTGGTGCATTACTGCAAGCTTAGACTAAAAAACAAAAACAAAAAAGGAAGTTGATTATTTATTTATGCTCCTGGAGTCCAGCCACATTTAATAGAATCATTATGTGTATTTCTGTATTACTATAAAAAAACAGAATCATAGAATCATAGAATGGTTTAGGTTGGAAGGGACCTCAAGGATCATCCAGCTCCAACCCCCTGCCATAGGCAGGGACACCTCCCACTACAGCAGGTTGCTCAAGGCCTCATCCAACCTGGCTTTAAACACCTCCAGGGAGGAAGCATCCACAACCTCCCTGGGCAACCTGTTCCAGTGTCTTACCACCCTCACTGTAAAGAACTTCCTCCTAACATCCAGTCTAAATCTCCCCTCTTCCAGCTTAAACCCATTCCCCCTCGTCCTGACATTACTAGACCTTGTCAATAGTCCCTCCCCAGCCTTCCTGTAGGCTCCCTTCAGATACTGGAAAGCCACTATAAGGTCTCCTCGAAGCCTTCTCTTCTCCAGGCTGAAGAGCCCCAAAGTAAGCAAACCCAAGTTCTTTTTAGACAAGTTACATTGGAGAACAGAATATCAAAGTTAAAAAGAATACTGATACAAACATACCATTTCCAAGTCAACAGCACAGACTATTTCACTTGCTCGTTTTGAAGATGTATCACAGATCACCAAAAACACTTCCTGCACACAGTCATAGCTTATCTTGAGCTCTTTAAGTTTCTCTTCAGGAACATCTCCGTGACAAAGCTTTAAAAACTCTTCTGCTAACTTCACGTCCTTTTTTAGCACAATTGCAAAGGTAGCCAGTCCTGATTGAAATGACTACAAAAGAAAACATAAACTGTATTAAGCTGCTAAGCAAAAAAGAATTAAACATTTAAATCTGAAATATTTTAATTACATTTGAAACCTCTTTTTACCTAAGGGCTTCTCCTAACACTGAAATACAAACATAAAGAACACTTTACTCACCTCTAGTTGTTCTAGTTCATCTTTCAGGACTTCCAGGCTGTTACTAATAGGCTGTTGGTAATCTAGGTGGTTTTTCATATCTTGAAGCACTCCCAAATGTCCTTGCATTTTCTCTGTTAACTGTAAACACTGTTGTACTCCACTGACCTGAAAATTAATTGTAACAATAAGAGAAGGTTTTTCAAACTGAGAGACTTGAAAATAAGTCATTCAAGTCCTCGTTTTAATACTTGATTCTAACATATCATTTAATTCTTAAACTCTTTTTCCAGTTTAATTTTTCTCTCCAGCACTTGGATGGATTCGTGCAATTCCTTTGTCACCATCTAGACACGTAGGACAAAGCAGCAGTTATTACTTACCAGGCTTGTGGGGATGCCTTTCAGGACTGCTTCTTTTGCTTCGCAAACAGGCTCAGTAAAGACTTTGGATAGGCTGTCTGTCTTCCCATGTTCCTGGTCACTCTTCCAAGCAATGGCTGTGTCATCTGGCAGCGTTTTCTCTTTTGCAATTTCTGATGGTTCTGTTGAGCAAACAGCACAAAGCCCACCTACTTTGCCTTTACCTTCATGTTCTGTGCTGATGCCAGCAACCTGTGAGTTTGTAAGCAAGCCACTTATCAGCTCTTCTAATTTGCTTGTACTTTCATCTCCAGATGAGATCCGAAAAATCTCAAGAAGTTCAGAATTAGTAAGTTTTGGCAGGGGAGTTTTCACATCTGCTTCACTATTCCTTTCATCTGGATCAGCCATTTTTTGCTTGAAGGATTCCTGCTTCAGAATATCACGAAGAAGATCAGGACTTCTACAATCAGGCCAAAGCGATGAAAGAGCATCACTGTCCTTTGTTTCTGTACAAGGTGCACTAAACGTTAATGTGCTTCTAACAGCACTGTTTAGTTGCTTGAGATTTGACCCACTAGATGCGTCACTCAGGAGCTGGGTGCTTCTAACCATTGAGAATAAGCTTTCCATTAAAACTTTGGTATCAGAATAACTTAGGGGTTCGCCCTCCTGCTTGCAGTAAATGTGCCCCTTCTTCAGTTTCCTTTGGAATATGTTCTTGAACTCTTCCATTGGTGCATCAGACATTTCTGGTGATTGTGAAATACCTTCCTGGCCTTGAAAATCTTTGCAAGTTTCCATTTCCTTTAGTAATGACTCCATAGGTATTTCTGTTTTGAAACCACTTCCAGAGGAAGGTGTCTCACTGGCCATGAAGTTCTCTCCCTTGGTGTTTTTCAGTATCTCATGTTCTTTCTGGGCACTGTAATTCAAGTCAGCCCCTGTGCTGCTCAGAATTGCAGAAGAAACATCAGTGGTATGGGTACGACTACCAGAAAATAGCACTTCACTCTTACACCCTGATTCTTGGGCATCCTCAAAACTTCCTAAAACATCTGCTTTTATTGGGGAAAATTCATTGCTCTTATTTTGTGAAAGGCCTTCAAGAACATTGTGGGTATTTTGACAGACAACGCTCCCTGTTTCTTCAGTTATGCTAATTTCCCTTGGTTTCACTGTATCAGCTGGGGCAAAAGAGGAAATGTTAAATTCACTTGAAGGCATTTCTTCTGTATTTAGCAAAAAACTCTTTTCATTTTGTATAGCCTTTCCCCCTTCTTCCCTGTCCTCAAAGCAACATGATTTGGTTTTACCTAGCTCTGAATGACCACCTTCTTTTATGCTGGTTGTATATTGTTTTAAAGGAGCAGAAATGTTAAAACCTATCTGAAATTCATCTGATTTCACACCACCTCCAGTGTCAAGCAAAAGATTTACTTTTTCTTTACTTGAAACAGGAGTTTCTCTATCAGCTTTAATAACTGATGCATCAAATATTTCCCCAAGGCTTTCCATCTGAATAGGACTTTTATTTAGCCCCGAGGTATCGCATCCCTCCATAGTATTTACTTTATTTTTATCTTCAGTAGTAATTTGAAAACTTCTTCCTATCTGATCATGCTTCTGACTGGTCACTGGATGTACTTGGCTCCTAAGTGAACTACCTCCATCACTCATACAATGCATATCCACAAGGAAATTGCTGTCCATTTCAGATGAATTTTCCTTTAGTTGTTCAGCACCAGCTGTATCATTTAGTACTTTTCTTTCTGCAAATACTGCTTCTTTCTGTCTCTGGCCATGACTTGAATGTAGCATTGCCATGGTGCCGTTCTTTGTAAGCATGCTATCAGTGAAGCCTTCTGAGCGAAGCATATTTATCTGAGCAGTTTCACCACCATCAGAAGATTTCTCTGTAATTAGGAAGGCTGTCACAGTATCACTAGGAAGTGGAGAACTCGGAACTTTAAGCTGTGTTTTAGTATCTTCTTCATTCTTGCAGGATGCCCACTTAGCGTCAAAGGTATTTTCAGACCAAACAGGCTCAGCAGTGTCTTGTGACATGCGTTTACTTATGTCAGAAGTCTCATGTTCATCTTCCATTTCCTTTTGTCTGTCTTCCTCACTTGTACATGGAAGACCAACATATCTTTGCTCAAGAAGAGCTGATGCAGACTCGTATTTTCCCAAGGATAGTTTTCCATTTTCATGGTTAGACTGGAACTGCAAACTATAACCTGTCTTACAGCCTAAAGAATCAATATCCTTAGTATTTTCATAGTTATTTTCAATGTCACCTAAGGAAACTGACAGCTGGTCACTTTTTTTAATACACTGATGATGGGAATGAAAAATTGCCGTTTCTTCATCACTGTCAGAATCAGTGTCAGAGTCATCAGAGCTACTATAATCCTCTTCATAATCTTCCTCCTCTTGTGTACCTTCAGATTCATTGTCACAAAAGTCACTTTCTGCTTTCATTTCATCTTCCTCAATTCTGTCTTGTACTTCTGCTTCACACAACTGCTGTGAAGAACTAAGGCCTCTCTCTCCTCCTTCGCTCTCCAGAGTAACTGGTAACCCTTGCTTCTCGTCTCCAAAGCTCCCTGTTCTTTCTCTTTCCTCCTCAGGGATTCTTGCCATACTTTCAACAACTGCAGAAACTCTGTTTAAGTTCTCAGGTAGCCCTCTCAGATTGATGTGGACACTCTCTTCAGCTTTAGTTGCAAGTTCTTGAAAAGGGCTGGTCTCCTCTCTCAGGGTTATTAGACCACCTCTCTCCTCTAGAAAACCCAGCGGCACTGATATTCCAGATAATTCTGGCTCTGGTGTACCACTGTCCCCCAGGTGCAAAGTACCACAATCATCATCATCTTGAGGAGTGCCATAGGAATCATCATTATCAATTTGTGGACTATCATAGACATCACTGTCATCATCATCAACCTGAGGTGTTTCATAGACATCACTGTCATCGTCGTCATCATCATCATCAAACGGAGAGCTGTCATCTTCAGAGGCTACCTCACCACATTCATGCTGTAAGGAGTTACTTTCAAACTGTGGGATGCCATCACTCCCTTCTACTGATGAGTCAGAACTACTGTCACAGGGCAGTAACTTGCTGAATGTAAGATTGTTTTCTTCTGTGGTTAGCCTTTGTGCCATGCTGTTACTGTACCCCACAGGTGGTCCACCCTGTAGAACAGTATTGCCATCCAATGAAAGCCTGCTGCGAATGCCTCCACTGCCTTCTAGATATGGCTTACTCCACAAGTCAGTACAAACCCCTGAGCCTGCCATGCCCTTTACATAAAGACAGTCCTCTAGGGATGGGATAGCAGAGTCCTGTAGAGGTTGCTCCCTATATTCATTAGCTTCAAACTGCTGTGTGTCACCACATTGGCTAAGCAGTTCTTGAAGTCTATACTGAGTATCTGCACCGATGCATGAACCACGTCCTTGGACAAAACTTTCTTTCTTGCTGTTATCCACCACCACTCTGTCCTCATCAGCTTGCAATACCTGGGGCTCATATGTTGCACATCTTTTCAGCTCTCTCCATGTTTCATTATCTGACAAATCTTCCACACTCATGGAATTTTGTAAGGTGTAATCATTTCCTAGACTGCCTGCCATATAAATCTCTTCTTTCTCTGTTTTTGAACTAAAATTTGGTTTTGAATAATTTGGAAAATATCCTTCAATGTTTCCTGAATTTGCCTTCTGACTGTCATGCTTACACAGTTCTGCCCACTCAGAAATCTCTGGGAGGCCTCTGAACGCATTTCTGCTCACGGGATTTTGAATGCTATTTACTACACTTCTAAGTTCTGAAGGGTTAGTATATTCTGATTGCTCAGTATCAATAGCACTGCAACCACCTGGTCTACACACATGGAGATCTCCCTGCAAAGATAGGTGATTCCCCAAATCTTCCAACTGACTTAATTTTCCACCGTTAGAAGTATCCTCAGCATCTGAAAGATCTCCCTGAACACTGCCTGTGACGTTACTGAAGTGGACACTGCCAGATGACTTCAGGTTAATTCCTTTCTGGCTTATGTATTTGTTATTAAACTTAATTTCTGACACATTGGTATTGCATGCAGCACCATCATCCAGCAACATATTGATGGCTTCCTGCAGCTGTCCATCATATAATAAAAGTCTTCCTCCAGTGTTTGCATCCATATAACTATTTACCATCAAATAAGAGATGAATAATTTCTTAGCTTGATCTAAATTATGACATACAAGGTCTTCTGTGCCAGACTCTTCCTGTTCCTCCTCACAGCGATGAGAAACAGATGGAAGGAAATCATAAGCCGATAACCATTTTGCAGTGTTTTTATGAGGGGACTCTAATCCTTCCAGATTGGGCATTTCATCTGGTAAAATGACATTGCTCAAAACAGATACACTATTCCTCTCTATTATCCCTGACTGTGCAGCTTCATCTAGACTGATTATTTCACAAGTTTCTGGAATGTAAAGTGCAGCTATTTTCTGTCTATCACTTAGTATTTTGAATGCCAGTTCGTTCGTTATCATCTCTTGGTGCAAAGAAGTTGATATGGGGAATATTTCACCGGTGTGAGGCCAAATTAGTCCAACAAAGCTTCTCTGTGCTTCTAATACCAGCAGTGCACTGCTAGATGATATTAAGTTGCACTGCACAGCTTCATCAACAGTCAAGCGTTGTCCTGAATTCGGACAAAGGATTCCACCAGTCTGAACTTGATGTGTGAGGATTCCACAAGCAGTGTCCTGGTCTATCAGCCCTTGCCTCATAGCATCCTCCAGAGACATCTGCTTCCCTGAGTCAGGGTCAATTATACCTCCAGATATTAA
Source organism: Tricholaema leucomelas (assembly GCA_013400475.1). Taxonomy (NCBI): domain Eukaryota; kingdom Metazoa; phylum Chordata; class Aves; order Piciformes; family Lybiidae; genus Tricholaema lacrymosa; species Tricholaema leucomelas. The sequence continues at coordinate 139,605 of WAAF01004831.1, read as the reverse complement.
CTGAGAACCCAGCAGCCTGAACATTGCTTCCCGATCGATGAGTCCTTCATGAGCTGCCCTTAAAATACTTATCTTCCTTCCAGATTTGAATGTGATTCTACCTTTTTCTTGTGGTTTCACAGGTAGGAGCCTTAACCCTGTTCTTTCATGTATTATGCTTCTATGAATCATCTGTTCAAGGGAAATCTTCTCAGCACAATTGGGGTCTATGAGATCTTTACATGTGTCTTGTCTTTCCCACAGCTTTGTATACAATGTCGGAGAAATCAGGTTTCTCTGGAAAGCATTCTGCAAAGTCAGTTTTTCTCCAGTAGATGGCAAAACCAAGAGCCCACTTGATAGCTGATTCTCAAGAATTTTAATAGCCAAAGGTTCTGAAATGAGACCTTTTTCTAGAGCCGATACAACTGGCAGGTTTGATAATGAAGATTCCGAAATAAGCTTCTTTGCATTACTTAATTCCTGCAACTGCAACAGAATCTGCTCATCAATTAATGCATGAGCTTTAGCTTCTTCCAAATCATAACATACTCCTAATTCTGGAGAAATTATTCCAGAAAGGACCAGCTGATTCTCAAGCAATCTAATTCCAGTGTCATAGTCAATAAAACCTTTTAAAACAGACTGAAAGACTGAAAAGACTTCTCCGGTTGTTTGGTCAACGACACCAGCAACGACTTTATTCACCTGAAAAGGGATATATAAAAGAAACCTCATCACTAATTCTGGACTGCATATTTTAAATGTTATTTTGATGTTTGATGCATGGTAAGTATAAAAACAGGTACTTACCAGGCCTGGAGGAATGCTGTGAATGTTAGCAGCAGCTCAAATGCGCAAGTGATCTATGTCAGTCATTCAACAGCACACGATGTGATAAAAGATTGTGTAAATCGACATGCATCTGTGAATTGAAAACCTATGCTTTGCACACACAAATAGGGTTAGTGAAAGATAAGAGAAGAAATGATTGCAGAGTAAGCAAATAGAACATATACCTGAAAGGCAAATTGTCATGCTCTAAAAATGTCTGTGAAAGGTTAGGATATCTGGAAACAGTATGTGATTTAAAACAACCATGCTATTCATGTTTACAGCATACAGGACTTCTGTATATACACTCGATAAGGAATCAGATACTCTAGCACCAACTATTGCATTTAGTTTGCATGGAAAGCACAAAGTCAGTTTGGCAACAATATCTGAACTAACTACACCGACGTGGCCTCTATGTGTACATGAGAACGCTCATTTGCAGCACGTGTTTTGAGAATGCCATATCTATGATGGAGATCTGTTAACAAATACATTTGTAGTGTCTCAGAGAGAATCACATTATGTGCTCCCATTTTCACACCCATACATTTTGGAGAAAAATTGAAAGCAGATCTGTTCTAGGACCTTTCCAAGTGATATATGGGAGAAATTAACACGTTTCTTATTGCGGCATTTTTGCAGCAGGAACACAGACTTATCTAGCAGTCAAAGAATGGCTTTTAAGAGAAGAGTTAAGAGATGAATGATTTGTCTTTTTTCATGCAAGGCACACATTATTAGACTCTTCACAAAAAAAATCTGATGGGCACAATGTTCATACACACAGGTAAAGTCACACACAGTATTCCACAGCAAATACACAAAATCTTTAGTGAATTAAATGTCCTTTACACACTGTTAATTGCAGATTCTTCTTTTACTGATAATGCCATATTTCCAAAACCATACAGTAAATTTCAGAATGGGCTAAAATGCAAAGTTTCAGTCTTGTTACCTTTTCTTCCATCTTTTCATCTAGATACTGTGCTTTCTGCAGCTGCTTCAAAGCTTCATTGGATAACAAGCTGTAGCTCTCCTGGAGGGATCTCACTTGCTTCTCCATTTCATTTCTTTCTTCATCTGTCATTCTATTAAGAAAAAAAGGAAAACAGAAGAAGAAAATCTCTTGAGTAATTTGTAAACAGCAGGGAGTAACATTCTTACCTTTACTTAAAAAGGGGCAGGGATGGAACATGGTAAAAGGAGTCTGAAAAAAACACAGACTAGTTACAAAGACAGTCAAGAAAGCTACTACCTGCTTGTAGTCATTGTGATTAAAAGCTACATTAATCTAGAATTTATATTGAATTATTAGTCAACAACTGCACCAGTCAAGACAGTAACACTGCTTAGCAAGGAGTCATGAGGTATCTCAGAAATTTGGTATCTTAAATAGGCTGACTTCAGACAAGGAGGAAGGAAAAAAAAATCTGAACTATAGTGCAAGTATTAATTTACTATTTGTTAATTCTTTTGACTGCAAATGTAAACTCATATCTTAAGCTGGCCTTAAAATCAAAGGAAAAACCTGACATATTTGTACACTAAGTGTAATTGAACCATAAGATGAAGATATTATTTCTTTTTTAAGCAAACAGTTATGTGCTTATTCAATTAATTTCTAATGGTTAAAAAATAAGAACTAGCATACTTGTCACTGTGCTTAGCTAAAAATGACTGAGTAGTCTGCAGAGCTTCAGCTATTTGTTCTTTCTTGGTTGACACTTCATCCAGGGAAATCTGAAAAACAAAAAAAAACAGTGTTCAAGACTTAAGTATGCACTAAATTCAATAGTAAAAGATTTTTTTTCCCCCTTAGATACTGCCTGTCGTTAAAGTGACATCATTTACTACGGAATTTTGTCATATATATATGGATTTAGTTAAATAAGCTGTTTGTTGGGTGAAACAAAGAAAATTTGTTTTAAACTTCTATTTAAGATTAACCACCCATTTAAACTTACTTATTACAGCTGGCATAGTCTAAAGCAGCATTATAAAGTTATGTGTGCAAGAGTCATGTTTAAGAAGTTCACCAAGGTGAGAGGTAACAACTTCTATTTAAGACTAACCACCCATTTAAACTTACTTATTACAGCTGGTACAGTCTAAAGCAGCATTATAAAGTTATGTGTACAAGAGTTATGTTTAAGATGCTCACCAAGGTGAGAGGTAAGAACTTCTATTTAAGACTAACCACCCATTTAAACTTACTTATTACAGCTGGTACAGTCTAAAGCAGCATTATAAAGTTATGTGTACAAGAGTCATGTTTAAGATGCTCACCAAGGTGAGAGGTAACAACTTCTATTTAAGATTAACCACCCATTTAAACTTACTTACTACAGCTGGTACAGTCTAACGCAGCATTATAAAGTTATGTGTGCAAGAGTGATGTTTAAGATGCTCACCAAGGTGAGAGGTAACAACTTTTTTAAAGGACATACAAGGAGGCTACAAGCCTTCATGAAATTCAATGACAGTGACAAATGCAGCATCAGATACATGAAAAAGAAGTTCTTTATTAATATTCCTCCTGCTATCATGTCTGTGTCATCCACACTAAACCACTTGTCCTGGCATAGGAACTTGTGAGAATTTAATCTTTTAACTCTTCTGAGAAGCTAACAGCAGTTTCTTCAGAGGAAAAACACTTATTTTGGATAAACAAAGGCAGTGTATAAAAGGGAAGTCTAGAAATTCAGCAGCAAGATCAAAATATGTCCACTGTTAGTGCTGAGAGAACTGTAGCAAGGTACTTGAGCTCTGCATGAACCTAGTCTCTGGACACAACCAGTTCTGTCCCTGTGTGCATCCCATCAAAAGGCCTGAACACAGCTCCTTTTGCAGTAATTGCCAGTAAGCCACAATCCCAGTTGTGCTGCTTGGGCAGAAACCAAGAGAGCAAGCACTGCATGCACTAGAGGAGGGTGCGTGAGCTAGCTAACAGATGAGCTCCCGAGTTCCACATTGCTCAGGCAATTGGCCTCACTGTGGCTTCTGTCTGTGTACTGTTACTACTGGCTCCAGCTTATCCCCTTGCTCCATTCCACAGTAACCTCAAACTGCTGTGCAAAATGCTTTTCAGCTAGCAAGGGGAAAAACCCTTGGCAAAAGCCCATCCACCACAGGCTGGAGGAGGCTAAGGCAGCTCTCTCTCGCAGGTTACTTGCTGAGGGCTCAGGCTAGGGAAGATGCTGTGGTAAGCTGAGATGCTCTAAGGAGTTCAGTGTTGGCCTGACACTGACAAAGGTTTTACTGTTGTCACTAGCAAGGGCAGAAAAAGACCAGTATTGAATGTTTTTGAAATCCTATTAGCGATTCACCAATCAGTATGTTCAAATCAATTCCACCTTACCTCCTCCTACAGAAATAGGGACAAACTCACTAACAGAACTAGCACCGACCATCTATGAACAGCAGTGCGACTTGCTAGTCACCAGGACTGCCAATGGGCCTGAAAGCTAGCCTGATTTATGCACATGCTGCTCCAGTGGCTCTAATCTCCACCAGAATGTGTGATCAAACTAAAAATGCAGAACAGGATGCCAGGATGGCCAAAATCCTGTCTGCATGACCACACATCCAGTCCTGTACTAAGGGATGTGGAAAAGATACTGCTCCACCTCTCTGCTGCTCAGTCTGCAAGCAGACCTTCACCTACTGAAATCTTCTGAGGTGTCACCAAGCTATGTTATGGGCCAAGTTGAGCAAGGGAGCAGTTAAAATGATAGAAAACTTCACAGATGGAAATTTACAGTCAGAGTTACAACTGTGCATAATGACAGGCACCTGTTAAATACAAAGGTGGCAAGACGGGCCACTCCAGCAGCCTAGAGACTAGCGTGAATTAATAGAGGGCTCAGTCAACAGCTGCTGTATTCCTTAAGACAGCACCCTGGTCCCAGGGTAGAAATTACCAGGCTTACTCACTGAACCATCTCAGGATGAGGGGGCACACCTACAAAGCACCACGCTGCCAGACTGAGTGACAGTGTGCAGACTCTGTTGTTTTTAAACTGCCAATGTGCATCACACAACAAGTCTGTAAAAAATGGCTTTGCACTTTCTCTGAGTAACGTGTCTGTGTCCCTAAACATTGATGTTCAGCCTCTATTTATGTGCTATTGGAATGGGCTGCCCAGGGAGGTGGTGGAGTCACCGTCTCTGGAGGTGTTCAGGAAAAGACTGGATGAGGCACTTAGTGCCATGGTCTAGTTCACTGGATAGGGCTGGGTGATAGGTTGGACTGCATGATCTTGAAGGTCTCTTCCAACCTAGTTAATTCTACTCTATTCTATTCAGTCAACCCTCCACTCACAACTAAATGTGAAATTCAACCTCTAGGGAAAAGTGGATGGAGATTTGGACGGGGTCGGGGCGCGGGAAAAGACACTTCAGAGTATTTCACAGGTTTGATCAACACAAAAACCTAAACCAAGGAAGTGGTATTTTACCAAAAGATATGCATGTACCTGCTGCTTAGGCAAATCTGTCTTTTCAGGCTTTTCTCCTTCTTGTTTGCTCAGTGTCTTGCTGAGGTTTGACATCCATTTCAGTAAATCCCCAGCTTTTTCAACATGTTCCTTCTTTTCCTCTTCCATTGATTTCTGCTCATCACCATAAATTGTAAAAAAACAAATTGGTGCAACATTTAACATTACTCTTCACATAAGCACAATTCTACAATGGCAATATCATCACTAAAACATTAATTGGTTTTTATTTATGATCACATGCATTGCTACGTCACTTTGACATAGGAATAAAAGTGCCACCAATTACAGCTACTAACAGAAGTAATTCCTGAAATGATTTGATTGTGATTACAGCAATTATTCATACACATATCTACTCATTATAAAATGACTGCCATTCAGAAAAAAGCACAGCTTCCCAGCCATTACTCAGCAGATACAACCTCAACATTTGCATATGGAGTATCTTTTAACTGCTGCCTTTGCATTGCCCTCAGGTGCGGCTACGTGCAGCCAGCATAAAGCATCAGTGTTTTGCAACCTATACACGTGGGTTTCTAAACCACAGTTAGGAGGGGCAGACTGCTTTATCATCTACACAAACAAGAGCAAGAAAACACAGAGATTGAATTTTTTTTCTGCACAGAAAAATATATTTAATGTTACAGTAGTACAACATGTTGGTAGTTTGAATTTATCAATACTCAAAATACACTTCAGACTTCCCATATATCCCAAGTAAAGATGAAGACATTTTATTTCAATGGAATTTAAAAAGTTATGTAATTGTAATTAATTTGTCTACCAGAGCACAGAAAAGTTACCTAAGTAAAAGGAAGAATTAAGATATGTCACTTCATGATGTGAACAGCCAATTACAATTAATGAACTATGAGTGTGAGAAAAATTATTTATGCCTACATTTTTACTGGTCTGCAGATTTAACCCTTAGATACTTTATTGCCTCTTTTGTAAAACAACTGTTATCTGCAGACTGGTTTATAATATTAAGTGGAAAGCAGCTCTGCACAGACTCCTAGTAAGCAAGTTAACTGTGAGCCATCAATGTGCCTTTGTGGTCCAGAAGGCCAACACATTTCTGGCGTGCGTTAAGAAGGAGTGTGGCCAACAGGTTGAGGGAGGTTTTCCTCCCCCTCTACTCTGCCTTAATGAGGCCACACTTGGAGTACTGCATCCAATTCTAGACTCTCACTTCAAGAGGGACGAGGAACTGCCGGAGTTAACAAAGGGCCACAAAAACCATTAGGGAACTGGAGCATCTCTCTTACAAGGAAACCTTAAAGATCTGGGACTCTTTAGGCTGGAAAACAGAAGGCTAAGAGAGGATCTCATAAATATCCTAAAGGGTGGATGTTATGAAGATGAGGCTGGGCTCTTTTGAGTGATACCCAGTGACAGGACAAGGGGCAATGAGTACAAACTAGAACACAGGAGGCTTCACATGAATTTAAGGAGAAATTTCTTTAATCTGAGGGTGATGAAGCACTGGAGCAGGCTGCCCAGGGAAGCTGTGGTGTTTCCTTCCCTGAAGACTTTCAAAACCCTCCCAGACAGCTCTCTGTGCAACTTCATCTAAGTGTATCTGTTTTAGCTGAGGAGATGGGACTTGATAATCTCCAGAGGTCCCTTCAATCCCCACCATTCTACGATTCCACAATGACAGAAAATTCTATGTCATGTACAATTATGTGGTCACTTAATATCTTGCATTCTCTTTACTGCTAAAAAAGGCAACACCCTTCAACTTTTAACATGAGAATCAAATTCTTGTCTTACCTAAATCTATTTCTTTTTGCACTAAATTTCACCTACCTAACTTTCTCTTTACACTATCTACATGCAGATAATACCAGACAAGGCTTTCAGGTAAAAACTGAACAGTCTGTATTTTGAAATTTTTATCTGCCCAAGTTTATCTACAGATTTCAACTTCCTAACCCTAACAAGTAGTGGTGTACTAACTGTAGTAGTGGTTTGTATTAACAAGTTTTATAGCAGCTCATGATTGTGTTGGGAAACACCATTTGTGATTCTCCATAGAGGTCATCATAGATATTTTCCTTGGCCTGAATGGATTTTAAAGCATCACCCAAACCAAGTACTGATATCTTTGTTTCATTGTGAATTATAGTAAAGACTGGAAATTCCTGTTTTCATGGGCTGAGCTGCTTCTAACAATCTCAGTCCAGTATGGCAATCAAAAACAGCTCTCTCTAAAGCTTCTTTATAGGTTAATTTCTTCTTTGTGTTGGGGCACATTAAACCTTTAACATACAATTCTTCATCTTTTATCTTTGTAGCTGTGGCAGCATCAATAACGCCATTCTTGATTGCATCTTCCAATGTTAATCTGGAATGAGACTTTGGATCTATCAACCCACCAGTCAAGTACTGATACTCCAGGCAGCGCATGCCCATTTCTCTGTCTATGATATTTAAATGCATAGCTTCAACAGCTGACAGAACAGTGTTCCTTACAGGGTGAATGATCCCAGTGAAGATCAGCTCACACTGCTGGATTTGCTTGGCACAACCATCATCGATTAACTCTCTTTGCAAGGCTTCTGAAACACTGTACTTTTTCCCAGTAAATGGATCAATTATGCCTCCTGTACTTACCTGAGCTTCAAGACAGAGAAGAGCTGTAGCTCTGTCTACTAAGTTCTTGCGTGAGGCTTTTAAGACTGGAATTCTTTCATTAGTATCAGAAAGCCAGAAGCCTGCAATAGGACTGTTTAAATTTTTATTTGGCTGTGAACTACTAACTAAAATGTCAACAAGCTCATTGATTGTGATTAAACCCTCCTTATAATTACTGACCAACGCTCTGTCAATTCTACTCTGAGCTAAGGCCTCCTCGATATTAAACTGTACACCGGTTTTAAGATCTGTAACCAAAAGAAAAGAATGCCCATCTGAGTCAAAACAAGTAGACTCCTTCCAATCAAATTCCTGTTTTGAAAGCTCAAGATAGGTAGTTTTATCAACACAGTTTTTCTTGTAAGCCTCATACGAAGTCATTTCGGCTCCTGTTTTGACATCTACTACAGAAATTTTATGACTTTTCTCTGCTGATGGGCTGCTTATTTTCCTTTCCCCAACTGGAAGCAGAAAGCATTTACTGCTTGCACTGAACACACACATTTTCAGCAAATCACCGTAGTACATGGCTTTCCCACTGTTTGGATTGTGAAAACGTTTTGCATTACTAGAAGGTTCGTGTAGAAACTTCAGAATTGTGTTATTAAGCAAGCCAAGCTGCACAGCAGTTTCTGGAGGTACACGAACACTTCTTACAGGATCAATTACTCCTCCACTTGCTATCTGAACCTCAAGGATACTTTTACCTTTTTGTCTTTCCAAGAGTCGAGCTTCCATTGCCTGATACACAGAGATCACTTTCCCAGAACAGCAGTAGCCCACAGCAGCTTTCTCTGCCTCAAGCAGCCTACTCTTAAATTCAGTATCTGCAAGCCCTCTAACAACTGAATCATCAACTGAGAATTTCTGCCCTGTTGTGGGATCAATGATGAAACCAGTAGCTGCTTGAGCCTCTAAAAATGCTACTGCCAGTGCTTTCCCCACTATTCTCCTTTTTGCTGCTACAGCAAAAGAGACTATCTCTTTGCTGCATTCAAGGTAGAGCCCAGCAATAGCTGTAGGTTTAGTTAAAAATGTTTCAAGACTTCTCTGAATCTCATCAATGGTTTTCTGCCCTGAACAAAGCTGCTCAACTGTTAGCCTGTCTAGAAGTTTAACTTCAGTCAACTGTCTGGCAGTTACATCACGTCGGAGACCTTGAAATTTAATATCATCATACTCCTCTGTAAAACATTCCAACTGAGTAGCATCACCAACAGGTTTCAAAACCTCCTCCTCTAAGGAAGAATTCATCATTGCAAAGTCTTTATTCCTAAACCCTCTGGATGCTTTGTATCCCTCAAACATTCTCTCTTCATTATCAACAATCCTGTCATTCTCTTGGTTTAGTGTTGTGACTTCGACACGCATTCCATACTGCTTGTTCCTCACCATCTGCAAATAGGAATTTTTGGACACAGTTGAGAAATACAACTCCAGCATACACTGCATGTAATTCACTGCTGAACCCATCACCAGAGAAAGAAAAGGCAGGACCTGAAGCTAAGTCAGAAAGATCTGTTACTAGCACTGGAAGGCAGAGAAAGAGAGATCTAGCATTTTAAAGGGCATTTGCCATTTAAAATACTCATTCAGCCACAGGAACACAATAGCACTCAGCAACAATAACTGTGGTCTGTTACCATATGGATTTAGCGCCAGTAATGATGATCTGGATCAGCGGATTGAGTCCACTGTCAGTAAGCTTGCAGATGACACCAAGCTAGGAGCAGGTGTCGATCTCTCAGAGGGCAGGAGAGCCTGGCAGAGGGACCCTGGCAGGCTGGATGGGTGGGCAAAGGCCAATGGGATGAGATCTAATGAAGTGTAGGGTTCTACACTTCAACCCCAAGCAGTGCTACAGGCTGGGGACAGAGTGGCTGGAGAGCAGCCAGGAAGAAAGGGACCTGAGGGTGCTGGTAGATAGTAGGCGGAACATGAGCCAGCAGTGTGCCCAGGTGGCCAAGAGAGCCAATGGCATCCTGGCCTGGATCAGGAACAGTGTGGCCAGTAGGAGGAGGGAGGTTATTCTGCCCCTGTACTCAACACTGGTCAGGGCACACCTTGAGTATTGTGTCCAGTTCTGGGCCTCTCAATTCAAGAGAGATGTTGAGATACTTAGAACGTGTCCAGAGGAAGGTGACGGAGAGGTTGAAGGAGCTTGGGTTGTTCAGCCTGAAGAAGAGAAGGCTTATGGGTGACCTGATTGCTGTTTACAACTACCTGAAGGAAGGCTGTAGCAACGTGGGGGTCAGTCTCTTCTCCCAGGCAACCAGCAATAGAACAAGGGGACACAGTCTCAAGTTGTGCCAGGGGGAGTATAGGCTGGATATTAGGAGGAAGTTCTTCACAAATAGAGTGATTTGCCATTGGAATGTGCAGCCCACCCTGGAGGTGTTCAAGAAAAGATTGGATGAAGCACTTAGTGCCATGGTCTACTTGATGGGATAGGGCTGGGTGATAGGTTGGACTGGATGATCTTGGAGTTCTCTTCCAGCCTGGTCGATTCTGTGATTCTAATCACAGTTTATTTTAACCAACAATGATACAGTGGTGTATGTGAATTTCCACTTCCAACACAAACTTTAAGGATCAGGTGTTTCTTAGATATTGACCAACCTGTTACAAAGGTCTAATGAAAAGCTTTTTCAGTTATGTAAGAATGAAGGAGTTCCCCTCACCAAAGTAAGAACATGAGAGAGAATACAGAATAGCTATAAGTAAAAACGAAGCAAAAAAAGAAGAGTAAAAACCAGCACTAGGAAGGCAAACTCCACAAAACACTGTGTACCTCCAATTCATGTTTTGTGTCTTCTCCATGTCTAATAGTTTGTCTGGAACTGTGTAGGTTCATGTTTCTCAGTTTATCCCTTTCAGATGTTGCAGAGATTTGGCTTGCTTTATCAAAAGTTATCTGGAACTGTGTACTTGTTTGAGAAACAAACTCTGTAAAAGATTGTGGGCTTGCATCTTCTTCCAGTGACTGGTTTATTCTTGACATCTGGAACTGCACCTCCCTCGGCAGTGTATCATCAGCACTCACATACAATGTATTTTCTTCTATTTCATCAGATTTAAAACCTGATCTCTCCTGTTTATGCCTTAACACAGGTGAGCTAGGCAGTGCACGTGGGGGAAGCTGTTCGAATTCTCTAGCTGTGGTGACACTTGGGTAATTGAATGCATTCCTACCTCTCTCACAGCTCAACTTAAACTCAGAATCTTCTAGTCTGTTATTTTGCTGAACTTCATTCTGAAGCAAAAGAAATCTGTGCTGACTGTCCTTGACCTGCAGATCCATTTTCTGTTTCAAGCTCTCAACCATGCGTTGCTGCACTGCCAACTCTTCCTCAAGTTTCCTGCACCTGTGGTGATAGTCCATTTCAGCCTGCTTCCCTTGCTGCAGCTGTTCATGACATTTTTTAAGTCTTTCTTGCAGATCTTCCACTTGTATCTTGTACAACATTATGCTTTCCTCAGCCATATGCTTCTCCTGCTTAAGAGCAATACATTCCAGTTTTATGTCTGCAATGTCCTTTTCTGTTATGCTATGAGATTCCAGTAATTTTTCAACTTTTTTCCTGAATTCTTCTGCAGAATGTTTAAACTTAATAGATTCTTCCTGAAACAGAATCATCTTCTTGCATGCCATTTGTTCATCCAGAGTCTTCTGGTGGAGCTCATCTTGTAATTTTTTTAGTTTATTACTTAGCTCTTGTATATGATCATGTTGTAGTTTTATCTTCTGCTCACTCACTCTCTTTTCTGCAGTCAGAGAATTAATTTGGGTAGTTAGATTTTTCACCTTCTGGTCAGTGGTCAGGGTGGAAACACTCTGTTTATCACATTTTTGTTTATATTCACTGGCTAAATCTTTTGCTTTTGCTAGATCAGCTTCCAGGCTTTTGATTTTACATATGAATTTCTGCTCCATTATTGTTTGCTTGTGCAATTGTTCATTTGTTATACGCAGCTGCTCTCTGAAACTGTCTGCCAGGCCTTTTAATGTATCATTTTCCTCCTGGATGCTTTGTTTTTCAAGAGTCACCTTCTCTGTCATAATTAGTTTTGTTTCAGTATTCTCTTTAATAAGGTTCTCAATCTTCCTTTTACGTGTCTCTGACGTCTGATTACTTTTGTCCAATTCATGCTTCAGCGTCTGAATTTCCCGACGGTTTTCTTTCTCTACTTTTGTTTTTTGAAGCAGCTCTTCTTGAATTTTCTTACACTGCTCCTGAAGATTATTTGCTTCTTGTTTGTACAACTCTGCTCTGCGTTCAGCCTCCAGCTTCTCTTTTTGAAGGCAATTAATCTGAGAATTTAAATGTTTGATAGTGATTTCAGTTTTTACCTGTGATGCAGCTAATTTTTCTACTTCTCTTTTTAGCTGTGCCTTTTCCTGATGAAGAGTTTTCAGCTCCTCCTCATAGTTCATCTTAATTTTCTTAAGGTCTACAGTTTCTTGCATCATTTCTTCAGCTTTATCTGTCATTCTTTGTAACTGCTTGCCCAGGTCTTTCAACTGCTGCAAATATTGCTGCTCTGCTTGTTCTTTTTCCTCCAACTTAAGTTTCAGGCATTTAAGTTCACCGTTGACTTGATCTATTTTTTCTTTGAATAAACAAGACACTTCTTCTGTTGATGATTTCTGAAGCTCAATTTCATTCAATTCATATTTCAGGTCTTTAATAGTCTTATTAGCTTTTTTGTTAGCAAGTGTTAGCTCATTTACCTCTTGTTTAAGCTCTTCTAATTCTTGGAGCTCTTGTTTCTTCTGGAAACTTGTCATGTCACAATCACTCCTACGCTGGCTGCCTTGCCCAGCTGTGAAAGTTGGCAGGGAAGTTTCCCTAGGTACAGGATACCTGCCTTCTTTTCTTAGTTCTGACAGATTCCCTTTAAATTCCAGGGCTTGTTCCATTTGGTTTATCAGCTTCCTAAGTTTCTCTTCTACTTCTGTTTTCTTCCTCAGCTCCTGCATTAAGGTTTTCTTTTGCTGCCCTAAATCACAAGGATTACTACCTTCTCTTCTTAGATGCTCCTCAAGGTTTCTTCTGGTAAAGGTGATTTCTTCCATTTGATTTTGAAAAGCATGGAGCTTTTCTTTCAGTATGTTTCTTTGAGTCTCTGCCTGCAAAATGAGCTGTCTTACACACTCCAGCTCCTGCTCTGCATCTGCTTTCTCTTTTGCAACGCTCTCTAGATCTGTACGGCACTGTTTTGCCTCTTGCTCAGCCTTGGTCTTCTGAAGACACATTTCTTCCATGCCCTTTTGCTGCTGCTTCTGCTCTTGTTCTGCAGCTTCCCTCACTTTCAGGACCTCCTCTTCCGCTTCGGATTTTTGTTTTTTCATGTCTACCAACATCTCCTCAAGTGTTTTTACCTTTCCCATGAGTTTTAGGTTCTCACCAATTGTGCTATTTTGCTGTGCCATTAGATCTGAATATGCCTTACGCACTGAGGCTTCCTTATTCTTTAAAATCTATAAAAGAACAAGATAAGTTGGGATGCACTTTTTGTAACACAGAACATGAAACATGTTAGGCTCTTTGAGAAGGAGAAAGAAAAATAATTACTCATATATAGATGGTATGACCAGAAAGTGGGATAAGCACTTCCCACTCCCATCACCTTCTTTTGACAGATTAAGCTTTAGGAAGTTACCATTAGCCTACTGTGAAACATTTAATAAAGATATCCACAGAGCAAAGTTCTTCTGAAGCCTCACCTCAGTCAGATGCCTCATAGTGGTGAACATCAAACAACAGCTCACATGTGCTTTTCCTCCAGAAAAATAGGTAGAACAGACAGTGAGCCAAAGACCATGTGCAAGAATTCCCAAGCAGAAAGCAGCCTACCTTTTCTGCATCAATTCAGCAGGAACTGGAAGAAGGATTTTATGCCCCCAAGTGAAAAAGCCACAAGTTTGGAAAACTCCTCCAAGAAAAGCTGCAGTATCTAGAGCTAGTGCCAGGATGCATCAGCTCCAGAAAGAGAAGTACTTAAAGCCCAGTACACCTATGCTCTGTAGCATGCTCTACAGTTCCAGTGTTGGCAGACCAAAGGAAACTCTTAGAAGGAAGGAAATAGAAGGAAGATAATTATATGGTTGAAGCCATACACACTTCGTCTTCATTAGCATTATTATGGAACTGGTCACCAAATGTGAGCTAATGTAAGGTAACAACACATTTATATTCCTATATATGACTTAAAGGGTAATTATTGAAACATTTACAAATAGATATGTTTGTTTACTTCAAATTTACCAGATTTAGTTAACTTTTCATATGCTATATGAAACCTATTTGCTAAAAGGCTAATGCAAAGGCAGCTTCTTCACTTAAGTCTCCATATTTCCTGTGGCACTGTTTTGAACAGACCCAAACAGACAAACAGCATTTAAATTGTTTTCTTAACAGTTCTGCTTTTATGCTTCCAAAGACATTCCATGGTCTAACGTATTATGCTGAAAAAGAAGAACTAAAGCTACAAACACAGCTACGAATTACATCTTGGTAGCTTTCATTATTTCTAATTGACATCACTGAGCATTGGCTGGGTGGAAAGAAGGATGGCAATTAAATAGTAATAAAAAACAAACAAACAAAAATTTATATGAACTTAAGGAATGTAAACACCTCAAAACACACAGTAATTGTGGTGTAATTAGCATATTCATGATTTAAATGATATTCAATCAACTTTAAATCACTTGAGCTTGACATATTTTCATATTCAAATGTTGATTTAGATTGATTTAGGATCATTCTGAAATTAACTGTTTCACTTGCATTGCATAAATACCCTGGTACCTTATCAGCTGTGCTCCTTTTCTCTTCATCATCATTGACTCTTTTTCTTTGCTTTTCCTTTTTTGCAAATGAGGCTTTTTTCTTTGCATTTTCACAGAACTCTTTCTGTAGTTCAGTGTTTTTTCCAGGGTCCTTTGTGCTATGACCCTTATCTTTATAGTCCATTTCTGCAATCAGCACTAAATCTTTACATTTCTGACCCTGACATAAGCTGTGTTTCCCACTCTCCTTCTCCCTGATTGTATTTCTATTGTCCAAACCATAAATTCTATTCTCAGTTGCTTTCTTGTCCCGACTCAAAAGCTTTTTTGCTAATTCATGCTCTGATACTGGAAAGGAATTCTCTTCTAAAGACCTCTTTTCTGAGAAGGATGTATTTGCATTTTGAGTTTTGACTTTCTTGTGTCTGTCTACATCTAGTTTTCTTATTTCAACTTCCAATTTATTTTCTGTGTGTTTAGGTTTACTGGAAGAGTTCTTGTTCTGCAAATACTCCACATTCATCATGCTTTCATCATTAGGTGTGTTTTTCTCCCTGAATTCACCAGCTTCATTCCATCCCAAAGACTGAATGTCAGTTGACTTCTCAGGTTTCTGGTCTTCACTCCCTTCTGGTAAACTCTGAGCATGACAGCACATGGATTAATCTGAGATAGCATGGAAAGCATCTTATTTTTAACTCGTTCTATGCATTCTTAATGCCATTACTGAGAGGAATATCGTTGGAAGAAAATCTCAGAAAAATGGCAGCTTCAGAGGTTTGATTTCCAAAGTACAACTTATCATTCTTCCTTTGAAAAAGGTTACTTAATTTTCATTTGCTACCTTGGCTACAAATTAAAAAACTTCATCAAATCACTTTGAGACTGGAAATCTCCTCAGATTATCTTTAAATATGCCAAAGATTTAGACAGATGCTGAAAGGAGGAGAAAGATGGGCAATAGGGAGCATTTCCCACCCTCCAAAAACACATTCCTGGAAATTCAGAGCAGATTGAAACTCAAGATTTTAAAAGACTTGATTTGCTCGTGAAGAACATGAAGCCTATTAGCTGGCATTCACAAGTTTCTTGGTCATTGTTCAATTCTTGTTCTTTGTTTCACATTTTATCCTTGACACCATTACCATTATTAGTCATACTAAATCCAGTTATAGTGCCTGCTTTTCAACAACCATTATGTATTTCCCGTGGTATCATCCACCACTTCAAGATGTACAAAGAAACATGCTGATAGTTATAGTTTACCCATAGTATTCAGTAGCAAGAAAAAACAATAAAGACTAAGTCAGCACCAGAATTATGTAACAGCCATTTAAGAAGTCTGGTTTTCTTTCTGTAGTAGTTAAAATTTAAACCACTATAAAAATGTTCTCCAATTTTATGTTTCTTATATAGAACTACATTTAATATGGGCACAATTAATTGCAAGACCCCCAGTTTAGAAGGGACATTGAAATCCTTGAGCGTATCCAGAGAAGGGCAACGAGGCTGGTGAGAGGCCTCGAGCACAGCCCTACGAGGAGAGGCTGAGGGAGCTGGGACTGTTTAGCCTGGAGAAGAGGAGGCTCAGGGGTGACCTTATTGCTGTCTACAACTACCTGAGGGGTGGTTGTGGCCAGGGGGAGGTTGCTCTCTTCTCTCAGGTGGCCAGCACCAGAACGAGAGGACACAGCCTCAGGCTGCGCCAGGGGAAGTTTAGGCTCGAGGTGAGGAGAAAGTTCTTCACTGAGAGAGTCATTGGACACTGGAATGGGCTGCCCAGGGAGGTGGTGGAGTCGCTGTCCCTGGAGCTGTTCAAGGCAGGATTGGACGTGGCACTTGGTGCCATGGTCTAGCCTTGAGCTCTGTGGTGAAGGGTTGGACTTGATGATCTGTGAGGTCTCTTCCAACCCTGATGATACTATGATACTATGATTTAATGTAAGCATTATTTTAGAGATCTGCATTGTATAGATCACACTAAAACTTTGTAGTCCTTAAAGAGTATTTCAGACAAGAGTCCTTAAAGAATATTTCAGACAGAAACATTCAAAAGAAAGTTTAGAATTTCAAAGTGTTTTTTCCTCAGTTATTTGTAAGGTTGATTCTGCAGCAAGCAGATGTTCTGAATAATCTGTCTGCTCAATTTCAGTGAGCTATTCTTGTTAACAAACTTCTATATTAAGCATAAATTAAAGGCAGTTGGACTCCAAGGCATCAAACACAGTAGAAAGGTAGAAGGAAATGATAAATCTGAACATGTCAAAGAAACTTCAGAAATTAATTCAGAAACCATCACATCTCCCTGCTTAAAGAACTCCCTTGTACATTGTTTAGGCTGGAGAAGAGGAGGCTCAGCGCAGACCTCATTGCTGTCTACAACTACCTGAAGGGAGGTTGTAGCCAGGTGGGGTTGGTCTCTTCTCCCAGGCAACCAGCAACAGAACAAGGGGACACAGTCTCAAGTTGTGCCAGGGGGAGTATAGGCTGGATGTTAGGAGGAAGTTCTTGCCAGAGAGAGTGACTGGCAGAGAGAGTGACTGTATAAAGTATGGCCTAGAAGGAATTGTAGTCTTTCAATTCTGCTGCTGACTTTGTGAATAAATCCAGTAGATACATTGCTTGCCTAGCTGTTCTTTTTGCTTGGTTGACTACCAAAGGATGACCTACCTCTTCCTCTTCCAGTCTTTTCAAAGAGTCACCTGCAAACTTAATATGTTGGGTCATCAGAGTCACTAAGGCAGTATAGCGACTCCGTAAATCCATGAACTGCAGAAAAACAAAAGGGGGATGGGGGAAAGAAGCGGGGAAAAGACAGAGGGAAACACTCCCATTAACCTTCACAGGCATGACAAACATTGTCCTAGAACCCATCCCAATTTTGATTCCAAAATCCTGATTGTGGAATCCAAAGTCTTAATTTTGATACCAGAGCTGAATGTCATCAACAGGGTGCACTTGCACAAAAAAGTCCTACAAACCTATGAGATCTCAAAAGGAGAGGAAACAGAAAACTATGATTTGATTTCATGATCATTTGATTCTTCCTTCTGTAAGAAGAACCTGTAAGAGGGTCAAGCAGTGCTTGCCACTATTCCTCTCTAAAAGCAGGGAGACATTTATCTGTCCTACCCGAATGAGGATGATTTGCCTTGGAATCTCTCATAGTGTTGCGATCTGCTAAGTTTTACTGAAGCAAAGAGGAAATTTCTCTCTGCTTGCTGTGATCAAGATTCAGCCCAAAGGTAGTTCTAAACAGTTTTACTTAGGCACAGGTCTCATATAGCTTTTTATAATTTCAAGAACTTCTGTTCTTCAACAGCAGTATGCTGTAGAGAAAGAATCTTGCTCTGGTTACCCTATTTAATAATTAATAAATCCTAAATTCCACTCTTGTGTTTACTCTGTTTTAAGCAAAGGCTGAAACCCCAACATTTTTCTGTCTGTGACGGTTTGGGTGTTAACCACCCTCCCTACACTATGTAAGTTCACCCAGACAGTAAGTTTACCCAGACTGTAAGTTCACCTGTAATCTAGTTCTCACCAAAACATTCTAGCTAGCTTCAAACTAGCACACTGTCATAAAAAATTCATTTACCTCTTGGATAATGAAGTCTGATGAGCTTTGCATTCTGCGGCGTTTCACTGGAGATTTTTGTTGGGAGTCAACCATAGCTCTGTAGGTCATAGTCTGCAACTCATAGTCCTAGTGAAAGAAAAAAACACACAAAATTATTCGCATTTCACATAACACTGACAAGGGAAAAGGAGGAGTTTGAGTATAACATTATTTATTACCTTCACAGCAGCTGAGTATTGTTCTGAATACTTCTGGCATTCATCTATTTTGCTTTGTTTTCTTTCAATATCAGAAACCAGCACCTGTAAAAAACAACTCCACATATTCATCTTAAAAAGGTATTTTTATTACTACTGCTATTACCATTTATACATTAACATAAACACAAGATGCACATTTCTGTATGTGTGCAAGTAATTATATGTTCAAGCCTATATACTAGGCTTTGGAAGCTTATAGCACAAAAGGAGTGAAAAAATCTTTCCAGGGTTTGGTATCTAGTGAGAGTGAATAAATTTAAACCAAAACCAGTATTAAATGATTTTGTGCATATATTTTGTTATTCTCTTATTTAAGCTCTATTTCCTTCTTGCAGACAGCTGTTTAGTTTAGCTCTGCTTACAAGAGCAGCACTGAATCCCAGATGATGTGATAAGAAGAGATCAGAAGTTTGGGACCTTTCTGAGGTTTTGCTCTTCTTGCAGGTTTGAGGATCAAACCAATCTGATCTATAAGATGGGAGCAGTCAGTGTGTCATATATTCAAATGTAATTTCATAAAAGGTGGTGATGATATGGAATTTTACAGTAAGGACTGAGGCATATAAGCATTTCATATAAAGAAGTAAGATTGACATCAGTTGGTTAAACAGACATCTTATTTAGTCACTTACAGCAGTGATTCCCTGCAATGAGATCCTTTCATACCTTAAGTTGGTTCAGCTGCTTAGCCAATTCTTTGCTATTTTCGGGTTGGGTTTCTTGAATCTTTCGCTGAGTATCTTCTACTTGTTGAATCCAAATGTCCAAAGAATTGTAAGCATCTTTGTAATACTTCAGAGACTTATTAATACCTTCTAAGTCACGCAATCTGATTTTATTTTAGAAGATAAGTCAGAGAGGGAAAGATAACTGTTAAAGATGAGTAAAACTCAAAGCCAAGTACAGCTTTAAAGGCCTTGGGTGCCTTATGTGTTATAGCTCATATTATAAACATGGTAAAATCACACTAACTAGCCAGTACATTTTCTCAACCACCAAGGCTCCCAGATTGATGGAACCTTTTCACTGGTCGTAAGCGATACCCAGGAGAAACCCTACTACAGAAAAAAAGTCTGCAGATGGTTCTTCATGAGTGAGCTAAATTGTTTGAAAGTCCATAAACACAGGAAAATCCAAGCATGAGGCAGAGCTCTGCTACAGCAATTAATTCTGTTATAAGAAATGGAAGTATTTCAAATGTGTTCTATGTGAATCAAGGAGCGCTCTATGCAGTGCTGGACTTAAGCAGATGCTTACCATACTCTCTGTGCCTCACACGAAACAACAGAAATCACACTCAAACTACAGCCTTTAAATATTCTCTTGGGCAAAATCAAATGCAAGTACTTTTTGCAAGTGATACCCATGCTGATGAGAATACTGACAATTTTTCTTTCACAATCCTTACACTGTTACCTCAAAGACCATATAAATATGATCCCTGCAAAACACTGCAGGATAAACATACTTATTAAACATCTTTTATTAGCTTGACTTGGAATGAATACTTTGAGTCTCTGCTTTAGTGTTGTTCTCAAAATGCCAAAAGAAGACTGCAAAAGAGCAAGCAACTGAAACCATATTGCTCAGGTTTCATACTTAAGCATGTTTTGAAGCTAGTAACTAGGAAAAAGAGAAAGGATCATGGTAATTGCAGCCAATACTTGTACATACTTTTTGTGCAACGATCATCAGTGTCAGGAAGCAGCAGAGCGAACATTTGCAGAAAGCAGCTTGCTTACAGCTGAATGCTGCAACTACCACAATCTGTCCTATTAAGCAGCTTGTTTACAGCTGCATGCTGCAACTACCACAATCTGTCCTATTTACACTATGTATTAAGCAGTTTTTCACCATATTCTATTCCAGGACACAACCCTGTATGGACTGCATGTGGTTCATGTTTGTCCTCTGGGGAAACATGGATGCTTCGGTACCCCACAGAGCTACTATTGTATCATTTAAATTTGTCATTAGTCACATCACCAAATGACAAAGAATTGAGGAGGATTTAAAGCTAGCCATTCTGCAGTCACCTACAAATGAGTCAGCTTTTGCCTACCTTCCTTTTAACTCCCAGCAATGTTAAACAGAGACTGCTAAATTAGTTAATTAGAAGTGAGTAACTTCAGCATGGCACACGAATGGATGTTCTTTCCTTATAAGAGGAGATTAAAAGTGTGAAAGGTCGTGTGAACTTCTATGTCAACAGCACTATCTCAGACAGTCTTTTGGGTCATCTATAATGACAAACTAAAGGAATGGAAATAAATTCAGACTGTATAGGACAGAATTCCTTAACTCATCTGTACTTCTTCCTTCAGTCTCAACAGTTCTGTTCTCTGAAACAGAACTACAGACACTAAGGGAAAAAGTATTTCCTGGCATGTCATGCATGGACATCTTCAGGATACTGCTTAGGTAGGCTCTGCGTCTGCACACATGTATGGAATGTGCTTTAAAGTAACAGTCTCCAGTCTCATTATGACAGTAATACTGAAGGACTGAATTTAGAGCTACATCTCTACTGGATATTGAGGCTACCTGAAACTGTTGCAGCTCCAGAACAAAATATTGGCTCTTCACCAAAAGTTCTTGTGGCAAAATTACACAGAGTTAATGACTTCCAGACTTAGGACTTAAGTCATTAATGCAAGTTAACATGAATCCAATCACAACTGAATAATCAGCTCATTAGTTTAGCCTGTCAGAACAAATCGTGTGGTTCAAGAGATGGTATTTCCATAGCAGAGCAAGCCAGTTCTGTAGGCTTTGGGTTTTGAAAGAAAAAAGAAGACAATTTATCTCTAATGTATCTTAGTAAGTTGTAAGTAAATATAATGTTCTGTATCTCGTCAACCTTTTGGTGCACAACGGTAACAGAGAGTTCCTGTGGAAAAGTAAGACAGTTATATCAACAGCACAGAAAAGGTAAGAATCCTTGATACTAGTACATTTCACAAACAGCTCAGAAAACTATTCTGACCTATTTTAACATTAATTTCTGATTATTTTCCCTCAGAAGCAACAAAATCAGCACAAAATATAAGGAAATCAAAACAAGCTATACACACCTATTTTCAATTTGAGAATGAATGTTCTGCCACCTCTCGGCTAGCTGATCAACTTTTTCTTTATGCCAGTCAAAGTCAAGATCACGTTCCTTGTGCATTTTAAACATCTGATCACTGATCATCTTTGCCTTCTGTAGTTCATCCTCTAACGCATGGAATACTTGCCTGTTCTCATCTACTTCGGATCTCCATTGCTAGGATATGATAAATGACAAAGTGTAATTAATTCCTAAATTATGGCACTCCTTTATAAAATTAGTATTTTACATGAGTAAAGTAAGTAAATGACTAAGTAAAAAATAAAAAGCTTTAATATTTGACTTCAGCTAATTGGCTATGAACTGCAAAATAATTCTAATTAAAGGCATCCTCCACTCACACAGATCAAAACACTGTCTGTAAATTAGCATGCTTAACTACAGCTTTCAAAAAAACATTAGGTAGATGTCCATCATTTTAGCTACCACATCCAGAGAAGGGCAACAAGGCTGGTGAAGGGCCAACACAAACCCTATGAGGAGAGGCTGAGGGAGCAGAGGTTGTTTATCCTGGAGAAGAGAAGGCTCAGCGCAGACCTCATTGCTGTCTACAACTACCTGAAGGGAGGTTGTAGCCAGGTGGGGGTTGGTCTCTTCTGCCAGACAACCAGCAACAGAACAAGGGGACGCAGTCTCAAGTTGTGCCGAGGGAAGTCTAGGCTGGATGTCAGGAGGAAGTTCTTCACAGAGAGAGTGATTGGCATTGGAATGGGCTGCTCAGGGAGGTAGTGGAGTCACCATCCCTGGAGGTGTTCAAGAAAAGCCTGGATGAGGCACTTAGTGCCATGGTCTAGTTGACTGGATAGGGCTGGGTGCTAGGTTGGACTGGATGATCTTGGAGGTCTCTTCCAACCTAGCTGATTCTATTCTAAATTCTAAAACATTGCTTAAAATTTGCAATATTTAAATGAGGTATAGACAATACACAAAAAATGCTGAACTTCAATTTTGCCCTTTCTCAGAGTTACCTGCCAAACTCCCTAGGAAACCTCTATTAGTATAGCAGCAGCAGGAATGCTATTGTGGCTGCATTTGTAGGACAATTTATGTTACCTTAAGCACAAGTTACTTCTTGAAGAGGAAAAAAACAAAAGTCTTACTGCAGCATTAACAAGCGTCGCTCTTGGAAGTTCAGATACTTCAAGGTATTCCCTAACTGCAGGAATGTGTATGTAAACTATCCAATTCTTGTAACTCCAAAGCCACCATTTTTTTCTGAGATGTCACTCCAAATACACAACAATACAAACTCTTACCTTTAATGTACCCATCAGATTTTCAATATTGCTTTTGTCAGCCATTACTGCCTCTTCTTCACACAACTTAGTTTCATACAGCTTTACTAAGGATTCTGCTCCTTGGGTGTTCTTCAGCACCAAATTTACAGATTTTAATCTGAAAAACAGTGATCTGTTAACTGAGCCAGCAATACCAACATTCAACAGACTTGTGTTTTTCAGCCTTTGCATGTCACAGGGTACCCCTGTATTGACATATTAACTCCCTTCTCCTTGATCAATATTAGTTATGCTATGTCTTTACTTTGAAAAAAAATGTAAACTGTGTGATGGGACATGGTCTATTACATACTTATCTATGTAAATGGAAGACATGGAATAAACTTGATTCATGTTCTGAGTAACAATATTGAGCTCAGAGCGTAGAGTAGGGACTGAAGGTGAACCAGCAGCTTGACCAAAAAACTCTTCACATTTAGCTGTGACGACTCCCAAGTCATCCTTCAGTCGATCCAGTTCCTTCTTCAGCTTCTGTAAATGGAAGGTGATTGACATTGCTTTTATCTTCTATCAACCTGATGTACACAATATGTATCATTATCAGCACAGATCTGCTTGCCATTGCTTCCTTCACTAACACAGTCACCATTTACTGGCATCTCTTTTCTCACAAACACATATTTCATGTTTGACTCTTGTCTTTTCCAAGTGTATTACAACTTCTTGGGTACATTCAAAACATCTGGATACATCTTCTTTAAAATAAAATTCTTTTCCTAGGTCAACACCCTTTCTCAAAGGCTCACCTCTTGTTCTGAAATCCTAAACACACTTTCATGTAGATCATCCCTTTCCATTGGGGTTCGGATCTGCCGGATCAACCTCTCTTCGCAACTCTCCAGTTGTAGTCTGATGGTTCTGACTTCAGAGATGTAAAGATTGTAAATAGATTCCTCCTGCTCTTCTGTTGAAAGAAACAAGGCACATCTTAGCAAGCAAAGTCATCATCATTTTCCATGAGTCTCCTCATGAACGTTTTGTAAGGTCACCACTCTACAGGTCTTTTCATGACTGGATGAAATGCTATCAGTTTCCACTAGAATTTTGGTTATGTACCAAAATTTAGGAACACTTAAATTTTTAGCTATAAATAGATCACCTCCTCATGCATAAAAATGAGCACATCTCTTTGACCAGGCACAGACATCATCCCAAGCAGACAATGATAAACTCAGTAACTGATTCTTTTGGTATCAGGCACAATACTACAGTAAACTTTGAGAGCTTCAATGTTCAGTTTGGGTTCTTTGTTTTCAAATCCCCTCAGGCACACAAGTCAACACATCCTTCCTGGTGAAAGGCCTGGAACATGAACCCTATGAGGAGAGGCTGAGGCAGCTGGGATTGTTTAGCCTGGAGAAGAGGAGGCTCAGGGCAGCCCTCATTGCTGTCTACAACTGCCTGAAGGAAGGCTGCAGTGACATGGGGGTTGGTCTCTTCTCCCAGGCAACCAGCAATAGAACAAGGGGACACAGTCTCAAGCTGTACCAAGGAAGCCTGGATGTTAGGAGGAAGTTCTTCACAGAGAGAGTGATTTGCCATTGGAATGGGCTGCTCAGGGAGGTGGCAGAGTCACCATCCCTGGAGGTGTTCAAGAAAAGCCTGGATGAGGCACTTAGTGCCACGGTTTAGTTGATTGGCTAGGGCTGGGGTGATAGGTTGGACTGGATGATCATGGAGGTCTCTTCCAATGTGCTTGATTCTATGATGCTATGATAATCAGCTTTGTACTACTATATTTAAGTCATCACCTACTCAGTAGTAAATCAGAACAGGTATTTTAAGGCTTCTGTTCTTCAGAGTTAAGAAAGTAACTGCAGGCATTCTGTGTAGCTAGGAAAGACACTTTCCTTGCCTGAACAGTGTGAAAGAGGTCCTAACTGTTCCTAACTCAGAGAAGTAATGAAGCTGTATTTCCAACACTGAAAACCAAGAAAAGCATGTATACATGTAGTATGTATATTGCATACATAGTATACTGAGCTTGTATTCAGTATCAGGAACTACAATCTTTCTCTTTGTTGTCAAAGTTTTACCTCTTTCTGCAGATTTCAGAAGTTCTTGATAATATTGCTTGCAGATATTCACTTCCCTTTCCAGCTGTGTCGTATCAGAGCTTGTAAAGATTTTTGACTCCTGACTATCTTGCACAAAATCATCAAAGCGCGACTGCAGATTGCTTAGAACTTGCTGATGTTCACCTGGCAGCATCGTCTTTATCTGGAACAGATTATAAACCCAAGGCACAGTCAGCAATGATTTCATCACTCAGAGAGTCCCCCATAACACTATCATAAAGCAATACTGACCAATTAGTCAGATAGCCAAGTCAAAGACCTGAGGTCCTGAAAGCTTGCTGTTCCTAGGCTGGAGCCCACTTGGTGGCTTTTCCATCTTTAATATCAGTAATGGGCTGCATGTTAAGTGATGTGTCAAGACACAGTAATGTGCTACACACTAAGGACTGAAAATGGAATTTTGGGTAGTGAAAACAGTGCAAGTGTGTAGACAGATATACAGCAATGTTGTATAATATATTATTATATTAAATCATCTTATGTCATATATCTAACCTTGTGTAATTCAGCAATCTCCCAGTGTTTCCACCAGGAAGAAAAGCATTTTGACATATTTATCGCTATTTCTCTTCTGATAATTGACCCCAACTAGCTACTATTTCAAGCTACATGTATAAGAATGAAAAAATGCATTACAGACAAGTAAGCTCTCAGCTGCCTTCACTAAATGGAACACTAAATGTCACTCTACTGCTGTTCCACTGTTAGAAGGAAGTTGCAACCCAAGAAAAAAATAAATGGGGCTTCCTCCCTAAATGTATCTGCAGAGGCTGCTGAAACTGGAGTAGAAGGATGCATAGTCAAAATCTTGTGGCCACTACCCAGCTCTTTCCACAAGGAAGGTGAGAATTACTGCAAGTTGCTCATTATAAGAAATTTCCAAGAAGCATAGGCTATGATGTCTCAGTAAATGTCTAAGTAGCCCTTCTGAAGGCACAACACGTACCGAAGCAACATTGCCAGACCGAACAGCTTCAATTTCATTTGTCAGGTAATGCCAGGACACGACGCTCTTCATATTTACATGTGACTCATGCCAAAGGGCCAGAACATTCTGAAACTGCTGTTCAATCCTGAAACAAGAGTTCAACTTTAGATTAAACACACGAAAAGAGAGGAAGAAAAGCTAGAAAACATTTTAACTCAAACTGCATATAAGTGAATTTTAAAATCAAATGGGTGGTTTTGTTTTGCCCGTACCTGTTGGCTGTATCTATTGCTTCTTTGTTTGGAGGAGGAACTGTAAAGCACACAGATGGAACCATGGCCTCATTACCACTCGGGCTAATGACTTTCCATTTAGCACGATGGGAGTTGTTTGCTAATACACACTCATCATCTTTGTAAATAGTTATCTAGTTTTAACAGAAAAGCACAATAATTTAATGAGCTAAGCATTATAAAATACTTTCACAAAGCACTTCTGCAAATGGTGTCAACAAATAAGCAACAGAACAACAAAACCAACATTCAACACAAAGATCTGCTCTTGTTTACTAGGCTGGAAGAAATTTAGAGTCTAATATTCTCCAGGAACACAGCAATTAATGGAACTTCAGCTGAATTTTCATGTCTATAATGGATTTGAAGAAATTCAAGTCTCTAACCTCAATTTGTCTATAGTCACAGATGGCTTTAATTGGGATGGATGTTTTATGTATACAGTCAGGGTTCCTTGGCTTCAGTTGAATTATTGCCTTTGCTCTCCCCACAAGGCCTGCTACTGTGCTCTTATACTGCAAGAGTTGTTCTTTTTCTTCCTAAAACAGTTAAGAAAAGAATATGTCATAAGAAAGGCAGAATACAGTACTGCTTCTTTGTTTCTGTTCAGCTTTTCTTTTCCTGACTTCTTTTACTGTGTTTCTTAGAAGTAACACATTTTACAAGAACAAAGAGTATCTGTCTGAAGCTGTTTTTCTCACAACATCTGGTATTGTAAAGATACAGAAATAAATAAAACTGTATCTTAAGGTTCTGAAAACCAGTCATTATAGGTGGACAGATGCAATTATTTAAGTTCTAATAATCGTTTTTCTTCACTTTAAAGGAATAATTTTAACACATGTGTTTTATATCCCGCTACAATCTACACATTTCTTCTTTAATCCTAACTCACATTAATTGAATCCTTGAATTCTTACCATAGACTCTTGGACAAGGTCTTCCAGTCTATGAAGGCTGCTTGATCTATCACAACTATATTTTCGATATACGGTATCTTTCAAATTCTTCAAATATTCCATAGCTTCTTTGGCATCACTGAAAAACTAGGATGAGATAAATATTTGGGTTATTTTAAAACAACCTGGAAAGTACATAAACAGCTAAACTACATAGCTGTCTTACAGTGCTGTCCTTTGAAAAACAATTTTATCTGGTAGTTTGAAGTGACCGCTGCACCACACAAGACTATTCATGACCTCAGGTCCAACTGTGTTCTTCCAAGAAGACATACATCATAACAGCAGTTACTGAGAGTGCTATCTACACACAAAATTCATTCAGTGTTATTGAACTTCAGTTAATTACTGTTCCTGCAATGATAAAGCTTTCTGAAGTGATTCTTCCTTCCTTAAAAATACAATCACTCTCATATATAAAGGATAGGCAAAGCCTATAAGCTGCAGCAAACTGAAAGAATTGGTAAGCACACCAAAGCAAACATCTTGTGCAGGAAGAGAAGCAAGCTGCCATGCTTGGCAGCTCTGCATGTGCATCTGCACCCACAAGAGAGTCCAGGTTAAGCATGACTGGCAGGGGAAATGTCATGTGAAAATCCTCACCTCCTTCTGTCCCTGAAACCTTATTCCTTAAATCTAGAATTCTCACTTCTTCCCTCTACCAAATTGCCCAAATTGCTGAACTTTGTCTTCACTGTCCATTTACTAAACTTTGGGCTCTCACATTTCTCAGTATGAAGGCAACTCATCCCAACATCACTCCCCTTTTTCTTCCAAGTACTCAACATCGAGAACACTAAGAATTAGTCTTCATAAATTAAATATATATATGTAAAAAAAATGTTTAAAACCAAATCAAAAATCTCTTCAAGCCTCACGCAGCAGCAGAGCACTGAATCATTTTCCACTATGTAAAAAGGTTATAATCACAAAGGTGTTTTGTTGGACGTGTCTGCTGTCAGGGTGTTCTCTGCCCATTTATCATTAATGTTTTAGTTCTATTTGGATACTTCTGGAACAACCACCTGGGACGTGTTCTCTCTAGGCCATGGCTAACCACTGTCCATTCTGCGTCGTCCACAGAAGCTGTATTGATGACAGTTGTGCATGACAGGGAGAACATAGCTTTCTTCTCAGAGTCTCTACTTGCAGCTGCAGTGCTCTGAAAAACTGTCAGGTCAGATTTTCATCTGCTGTGAACTGATATAACTGTAGTCAAGACACTGCAGTGCAACGACCCTGTGGGATCACAGTTCATCATCTAACAACTGCACATGGTCAATGTCAATTTTACAACCCCTGTGAGAGAACAGTTAGTACTTCTAGTGGAACTCTTAACCATAGACCAAACTGAAACATTTCACAGTTACATCATTTTACTTTCTTACCTCAAAATATGCTGCATTTTCTCTCAAATGTTGTTCAACACAGTGACAGAGCTGAAGAATCCAGCTCCATTGTGTCTGCATTGCAGCTCTATAGGCCTTTAAGGAAGACAGATGTATTTTACAAAAGGAAATAAAAATTGAACACATATACCTTCACAGAATTTAGGAAACATGAAAGAAATGTAGCAAATACAGGTATTTAAACCTTACTCAGGAAAACTACGCTGCAGCACAGAAAATTCCAGTTAGATGTGAGAACAACCCTGTCACTACAGCATAGTCAAACCTAAGAAAACTCACTCCGAGGGCCTGTGAAACCATCATCCTTGGGCATGTTCAGAATTCAGGCAAACAAAGCCCTGATGCTGATTTAAGTAAAGGCTGGACCACATCTTCCAAGGTTTCCCCCCCATCTAAACTCATCTCCAATTTTACATCTCTACATTACCAAAAAGGTTGGGTTGCTCCCTGGAAACAAAGCTGATATTAAAGTAATACTGAATACGCAACAAAAATAATTACTCAAGATTCGCTGGAATGTGTAATTTTGTGTAAACAGCTGCAAAGAAATGCCCTTCTCGAGGGATGCCTCCTACAGTGCCTGCAGGGTGTTGCTGCTAGAGATGCACTGCAGGAGTATTCACCAGCAGAGGGCACTCTTCACTTTGTGAAGTCTCAAAGTCAATTTCTCCATTCAGTAGGATTCCGAGGGAATTCGAGTGAGTTTTTCTACCAACTGCGATGAGTTTCAAAGTGATGCATTAATGCACAGAATCTTCTATAGAAAATGAAGAAATTTTTGTTCTTCTTTTTTTTTTCCCCAAATGTCCCATTATAGTATTATTGCAGACACCAGAACCTGCATAGTCATCTTCATTGTGATAATCTGGTTTCATAATAGCTACCTTTAATATATTAATACTAAACTACAGCAACATATCATCTTAAAAGGTAGAATTTCCCACATTTACATAGAAAATCATACACTAAAGTAAATGTCATGAGAAGAACAGGAGGAGTTTTCTCCATGTTTCAAATTTACACAGATACAAATTGAGCTAAGAACTGTAAAAAATCATCCTGACTGCTTTTTCATTCCAATCTTTTTGTTCTTTCCATTTTTACCATCTACTGTATTTACTCTTTTCTTGAAGAGAAACATTTTATATTCTCCTTTAGAGATCTCCATGACCCTGCAACAGCTACCAATTTCTGTAGATTGTTTACCCATACTACAGAAGTACATACCACAGCCTGGTCAGATTTTTAACATCCTAACAAGATGCATAATTCACTGACAAGTAAGTTAGGAAATCAACCCTACACCACAATAAGAACCCATACATACAAGTCAGTCACAAGAAAAGCTCTACTGAAACTTCCTTCAGTCCAACCACAGAAGGATGGTTCTGTCTGTGCCCTCGGTTTGCCAATGCAAGTTTATCAACAACTAGAAGATGTATACATGACTAGGAACATCTGGACAGAACATGTCTTGAAATCCTCATTTTGAATTTTGTGAGGCTTTTATCTAATCAACCCAATATGTAACCATACTTTTGCAGAAGTGCTTCCACTTTTTAGAAACTGGAAGACAGAGACAACAGACACACTGAAGGAATAACAAAACAAAGGTTCACCTTGCTGTTCACTTTCCTATGAGGTAGCACTATCTGTCTTTCCTCCAAAATCTAAGGTCTATTAAATCATGAAAAATATTTTCTTGTGTGTGTGCTGTTTCTACTTACCTCAATGGTTAGCCTGGCTGGGTGGTTTTCAAGAAGCAATTGCTCTGCTATTTCTTGTACTGATTTAATAACTTCTTCCTTTTGATCAAGTTCCCTCATTAATTCCTTTTTTTTCCAAAAGAAGAAGAGAAAATAGAGGTAGGAAAATGTTAGATATCTCTTACATTCTCAAAGATGACTGAATTATTCCCTCTGGATTATACAATACATACTGCGTGGTATTCCTTTTTTCTTGTTATGTTGGGGTTTCTCTCACTCCAGTCATACGCAACTTCTTCCTCTTCTTTTTCATTCAGCCATATCAGCTCTCTAGTAGCACGACACACAAAATCATGAAGAGTATCTAGATGTCTTTCCTGATTTCTGGAGGTGTTCTTTATGTAAAAAAATGACAAAAATCAGAATTTAAAACTCATCCCTTACGAAAAATTATGTACACTGAAAAGCTGAACACTGAAGAGGTAAAACAGACTCACCAAGAGTTTTGAATACTGACTCTCCAGTTTGTGCAATTTTTCTGCATAGCTGAGTTTAAGAGGGGCAGTCATTTGGATCTGTATTGAGAGCATGAAGGCAAAAGACAACAATAAGTTTAGACAATTAAGCCATTAGGGTCTCCTTATTTCACAGTAAGTGAAAGACATCAGAAGCAAAAGTAAGACTACGAAACCCTAGCAGAGTTCTAAAGTTTAAGGGTCACTCAGTAATAAAGTAATCAAATAAATAGAGAATATGATGCTGTACCTCACTAATTTTAGCTTCTTTAAGGCTGGATTCAAATTCTTCAATAGCTTTATGGACATTTTTGTGATTTTCTAAATGGCTTTCCACACTTGGTAAATCTGAACCCCATTCTGCTCGATCAAGTTGCACCTTACAAAGAGGAGGGGAAAATTAGTCATAATCTACAAGCAGTAAACAGAAGTATTAGAAACAGATGTTTTCTATAAAGATTGCTACCTGCATTTCTTCTACCCAGTTCAATAGGTCCTGGACAAATTTCATGTTCACCTCTTCTTCTGTTAAATTCTGATCCACAAAAGCTGATTTCATAAGAGGTTTTCTGATTTGCATCAGTTTGAGCGTTTGCAGGCTCCCACTGTCTACTCCTGTCACATAGCTTTGAATTAACCGTGGTGGGATGCCTGGTGTGTAAGCGGGAGTGATGGTTGGTGTTAGTCTGGAAGTAAGACCTGATGAAAGATCCTCTGTCAAGCTGGAAGAAGCCAAAGTGGGGGTCAAACCTTGGGTCATTGCAGCATTTAATTCAGGGGTTAGATTTGTTGTGAATCCTGAGTTTAAGCTTTCAGTTATTCCTGATATCATGAGCTTTGTCTGCTCTGTTGTAAGTGCATGCCCCTTGTTGTACACAGAAGCACATTCAGTCCGTATGGCCACCAGCTCATCACGAAGTTTTGCAAACCTATTGAAATAAGACAAAAAAACCCACATTTCACTGAATGCTTAAAGTTTATCATGCTGAACTGAATAGCAGTATGAATTCACATGATGTCTTACACTTCAGTTGTACTTCAATATTTACAAATAAGCATTTATACCAGAAAGTGTAAGGTATGTCAGCTTATACTTCTATGGACAAAGAGATTGAGGAACAACCACAAAACCAGCATGGTATGGGCAGCAGCATGCACCATCCAGAATTCCAGGGAATAGTCAGCAAAGTAGAAATCTGTGCTAGATTGAGCCTAGCTAGAATGTTTTGGTGAGAAGAACTAGATTACAGGCTGTAAAAGGAAAACAATGGTGATGTCTACTTCCCTCACAGGCTTGCTGAGATGTATAAGAATAAAAAGCAAAACATAGATAAAGTTGCTTCGCCTGCTGGGGAGCTCTGGGGCTGCTGGCTGAACTGCATCTTACTCTCTAACCTCACCCTCCATTTTCTTTGGCTAATCCACCTTGCTTCTTAACCCCCCTGGCTGAACCTCCATTCTTCCTTGGGAATGGGGTAAGGTTAAGAGAGGTAGGGGGAAAGTGAGGGGGTAGTTGAGAGCCCCTTCTGGGGACTCAGGTTTCTGGGAGGGGAGTTGTGTTTCTGTATTACCATTTACTTTGTTTATTTCTGTATCTAACTGTATATACTGTAAATATCTGCTTGTATATTCTGCTAAGCTGTAAATATAAGCTTCATTCATATTTCCAGAGCCGTCTGAGTCTAGTCTGGGTGATTTCTAAAGTGTGGGGGGACAGAGAACACCCAAACCACCACAAAATCTTACAAGATACTACACGCATTGTAGTAGACCAAAAGCTTGTAATTGAATGCCAAGGACCTGTTACGTGTTTGATCCCACTCAGTCCAGGGCAAATCCAGAAAAACTTTGCAGCCAGTTCTTCATAAAAACCAAATTATGCTGTTTAAATGCATCTATCTACCAGGACAGCACACACTGCCACACAGAAACCAGTATTATTCCTCTTATCACCAGTTTTGACACCTAGAGCTATCACCAAAAATCTCACCTCTGTTTTGAATATAAGTGCATTTTACGTGGAAAAAAAGGCAGCTAACGTTGCTACATTCAGACACTTAGTAAACATTAAAGTCATATTATGGTAAACCACTAAACTTCCACAAATGAGTACAATCAGTGCTTCACCTTCAAAAACATCTATGAGTCACATACCCACCAGAATACCTGCTAATCTTGATTTCAGTGCCCACTGAGAGATTAAGAAGTTATCCATAGGCATTTGAAAACTGTGTCCATAGAAGTATCCCTATTTGGGACATTTATTCATATACGGACACTGCAAAGTACCTTTGCACAAGCTGGTCTGCCTGGTAGTATTTTCCATCAATAAGAATTTGGGCATCAACCACTTGCTGGCGGAGAAGATTCTCAGATTCAAGAAGAAACCCAGCTACTTCTGCTTCATGCTGGAACTGGAGCCCTGACTCTAACCGTTTAGCATCCTGAATAAAGAAGAGAAAGTCATTAAGCCATGCAGCTAAACCAGAGAAATGAGCTGTAAGCATTTGGTTTTTTTTTTTTTGGTAAATTCTTCTGATCTTGAAACAATTCTGACACATTTTATCTAACCACCAACAGAAATTTTAAACAGCATCTAACTGAACTCATTCTAGGCAATTTGTGGTATATTCCTGAAGAAATGTTACACTAAACACAACACTATGATGAAAACAAAAGCAGAAGCTATCAAGTATGCACTCCTAAAGAATTCTTTTATTGAAAATACTCACTCCATGCACTAAGTTCATGAACACAGGGAAGTAAAATCACCAGCTGACTTACAGACTGCAGAGCGTTCCGGGCAAGTATTAGTTTGCTCTCGCAGCTCTGGCTGTCCCGCTGAATTCTGTTTGCAATCTGCTGCAGTATCTCCAACCTAGATGATGCCAGAGCATTTAAGAAATAAAAAGTATCAATGTTATTTACATTTGCTACACATGCTGCGTGACTTTTAAAAGCAAGCAACCAAACAGCATCTAATACAAAGCACAACTACATACAAGTTACCTGTTTCCTTCTAAGGTGCCATTACCAAAGCTTATACAAGATTTAATCAGTGTGGGGCCACAATTAACAGAAAGGAAATTCTCGTTAGAGTCAACGCTGGTCCGAGCACTAGTACTGTTGGTAAACAGTGAATCACTGCTATGATAGCTGTAACTACTGCTGTTCATTTTTACATCCAGAGCAGGGTCCTTCTGGCTGTTTGCTGAACAATGAAAACATGAAACAAAGATCCTACAAAATGTACAGCTTCTAGGGATGAAATTCCACTACTGGTCTTGAACACTCATCTCTCCTCCTTTAAATAGGCCTCAGCATATGTATTCAAAACCCAGCAATTAATATTCTGCCAGCTCTTCAAATGATTTTACCTGAGGCTATGTACGCTACCTTGCTTTTGGCTTCCCTGCCTGGCCTGAAAGTTTTGCAAGTACAGACAAGGCAGCAACACGAGGGCGTCTCTAGGAAACAGACATGCCAAATATTTTATGTAAGTGTCACTAGATGTCTGTAAGCCAAGTAAGAACTTAAAGAAGTCTTTGTGTTTTTTCTCAGCCCTTTCAATAAGAAGTTTGAAAAAAGAGTGAAGTGAAAAATCCACACTCCATATTATGGTACAAAACACCTTTAGGTTGGACTGACTTCCTTCAAATGGAACAGCACAGTAGAACTAAGGGACTATCATGGTTAATCAGCTCATAACGATATAATTTGGGACACCTGTACACCATCCAACCCACCACAATTACTCCACTGTCCAAGCATGTTCTCTAACTGCCCTGTGCCACTTATCTGTCTTCTTGAAAATTTCCCTTCAGTATCTTCCACATTCAGGGCTAATTGCTTCTCACTGTTTCCACCACAAAACAAGCAAGAAAAATCTGATCGCTGCCCTTAAGGTTACATTTGGGTTAGGTGTCATTTTTCCAGCATTTCACCTCCTGCTTTTATGATCTCCTGAAAAACAACACTCACACCATAAGGTGACTAATGTTTGTAAAGAAGGCAAAAGCATAGACACACCCCTGCAGCAATGCCAAATTCTGCTACTTTTGCAAACTAGAGTCGAGTTTGGCATTCTCCCCACTGACATCATCTTAATTTTGACCCCATACACAAATTCAGCCACATGTTGACTATCTGTGTTGATACTTTCAGATGTATTCACCAGACTTGCCGAAGTAATTGCCAAAGTTCTGTACTAGGGGAGGTCACATTTTTGCCACAACCAAATCCCATTCCAGTAGCTGTATCTACATCTTGTATTAGTGAATGTGCTAACGACCAACCTAAGAAATGCAATCAAGTTTTTGTGTCCAAATCCACTGACAATTTCAACTTGAACACTCAGCCAAAAATCACTTCACTTTTCTCTCTGATTTTACAGTGACCACCACACATAGTGGTCATCACCATGAAATCTCTTAGGTCTTTCTACCAATCCTGAAACATGGGAAGCAGTTTATGTTTATTTACCTGTGCTCTGAATAAAATTACCAGTACATCAGATAGGAAAAGAAATAAATTGATGTCATTTATACACTTTCTCAACAAGGCTTTCTGCAAGTATGAATAAAATTCCCTTCAATGAAGGCAGGCACTGACTTCAGTTTTGGCAGGTCAGGACAGGTTACCCTGCAGGATCTATCAGGCTGTATTTCTTCCACTGCTTTTCAGCGTTCTGGCTTAGTATGGTGGGGATTACTTTGTATTCCTCCACAGCAGTCTTTTTGCAGCAGGATGCTGTGAATCAACACCTCCCATTGAATGTGCCATTTCAGTCACGCTCTTGCTTTTGTAAGCATAACACATACTTATTCAACTCTGTCTTTGAGATCTTCTCTGGCTTACTAGACAACAGTCTTGACTCTTTACACCAAATTTTAGGTACATAAACTAGAGAAAATGCTCACTCTACTGTCACCCCATGCCAGGATTCCTTAAAGTGATTCAGATCTTCAGTGTCTCCTTTGGATGTTTGGCCCATGTGTCCATACCTATCTGCAGGCGGAAGCCCAAAGTTAAGAATTAAATAAAAAGTGGGAGTTTAAAATTAGTGAATAGAAATATTTAATTAATAGATGAAACAAAGTCCAAATGAGACAGCAAAGTGGTATGAACTTACTTCTAACTTTAGAAAGAAGATGGTTGTACTTAAGTGCCTTGGTGATCTGAGGCAAAACCACTATTCATCATGACCCTCTGAGGCCACTGAAGTTATTTCTATCTGAACCTGCTTCTATGAAGTAAGTACAGAACTTCAGGCCCTGAACAAAGGCAGAATTATTTGATCTAGAAAAATTAAGTGGGTGGTATAGTGGAAGAAAACATCTACAATTTTCAATATGGGTTAAAAAAGAAGAAAATATATTAACAAAGTCTGTCAAACATTCATTCACTACTGTACCTCTCCACTTCAGGTCGAAGGGTCTTTTCTCTTTCCAGCATGGCAATAATAAGCTTTCCCCATTCTTTTTCTATATCATTTGGATGATAGCCTTGAGGCAGTTTGATGCGTCCAAATTCTATCCAGACCTTAACAATACATACACATTTGTTATTTTAAGAAACAGAAAGGGCATTTCTATACATTTTGAGGCATGTTAAAACTTACCTCCAGCAGTTTATATAGACGTTTAATTTTCGATTTATCTGTTTCCTTTGGTGGAATTTCTCTTTCTTTAAATTGTAAATATTGATTATAAAGTGCCTACAGAAACATCAAAAACATCATTAGTTAAAACTTACAGTGAATATAACCTTACTCTCTAAATTCCCTCCTCATAGTCTTCATAAGCTTGAGTTCTACAAAAAACAGTAACAAGCTAAACATTTGCTCTGATTGTTCATATATTAGTAATGTACTTTTGTACTTCAAATAGTTAAGCAGTAATACTGTTCTACAGCTGATCTCACTGTGTAACTTAACAAGCACTTCATTTGCTCAAGAATCCTTCAACTCAGGGAGATAAAGTGCCATTCCAACAAGGAGTTCAAGACAAAGTGCCATTCCAACAAGGAGTTCAAGACAAAGTGCCATTCCAACAAGGAGTTTAAGACAAAGTGCCATTCCAACAAGGAGTTCAAGACAAAGTGCCATTCCAACAAGGAGTTCAAGACAAAGTGCCATTCCAACAAGGAGTTTAAGACAAAGTGCCATTCCAACAAGGAGATTAAGACAAAGTGCCATTCCAACAAGGAGTTCAAGACAAAGTGCCATTCCAACAAGGAGATTAAGACAAAATGCCATTCCAACAAGAAGTTTAAGACAAAGTGCCATTCCAACAAGGAGTTTAAGACACCACACCTCACCTTCAATTCCACAGGATTGTTGGGAAATGTTCTGTCAGACATGATCGTGACATGGTGTCTGATCCACTGCATGAGGTAGTTCACCATATTCTGATATTCAACCCATTTCACTTCAACATCCTACCAGATCAGAAAAAAAATCATGTAAAAGCACATTTTGCAGTCTTTGAAGTATGAGGTGTTAATATGCATAGAAAAGAGATTTCTAAAGCCTGCAATTTTGAAACAGTGTCTACTTGCTCATTGCAAGTCTCTTAAATTTTCCACATAGGTGATTTCTTTCTTCAATTTTGCTCTCAATAATTCCATTGAAAAAAACAAAAGTTTCCATTTTAATATACTTAAAATTCCTAAGAACCAAAGAGGCACTGAGGTGCTGCTCAGACAGGTCTATGACTGAAAAGTATGAACTCTGACTATCTTTTTCCAGCTTAGGATATACTGTTTTTTGTTAAGCTCTTTGCACAAACATTTTTATGTACTGAACATGAAGTAGCTGCTAGGCTTCTAACTTCTGAACCCTTTAGAAAAGCTCAAGCACAGAAAACCACACCAAGGGAAAAAAGTGTGACAGCAGTTCCACAGAAGATCCAGCTAACATAGTGGAGCTAAAATCAAGAACTGTAGTGATGAAGTTCACATACTGCACAGGTATTTTTCTCCAACTTACATTTGCACCAATGCCTTCACCACCTTCTGGTACTTTGGGAAACGCATCATAAAGTGAAGACACGTAAGTTATTACTGACTTTTCATCAGGTGAGGAAACATCAACATCTAAAAACAAGACAGCACAGTGCTTTGTCAAGTAGGTGTAAGAACGCCCACAAATATGCTACAATCTGCAGGCAGTTTGGATTTTAATGTTAGGGGTTTGCAACAAAGTCCATTGCAGCTCTCTTACCTTCAGGATCCAGAAGTCGGGCAACACCAAGTTTTTCTGCTACAAAAAAAGCATGTTCTAAATTTGCATGGTTGCTTTGAACAGCAACGGTATTCATGTCTATCAGGTCCGGCCTGTCAAATGAAAACAATTACATTTGATTACAACTCTGTACCAGTTCTAAACCACTGCGGTATCAGTAAACCCAGAGCACAGAGGAGACAGCAACAGGCCTCTCATGAACACAGGATTTTGTCAAAATTGTGTGAACAAGCTAAGAGTCAGTGTTATGTGATAAACAGTACAGCAGGCAACTGCAATATTGTCAGTTTCTTATCTGCAAACTCAAGTTTCTGGCCATCCCTTATACAGCAATCTTATGCATCTCTGCTGGTGTGCACTGCTTCTGTATTACTGCACCCTGTCCTTTCCACTGTCCCTAAGGAAGGGAAACTCTCCTTTCCCTTGGGACTCATTTATGTGAGAAAGTTCATTTCTACATTTTACAAGTTTACAGTCATTTCATCTCAACCTCTCTAGCTCATGCCAGAACTCAAACAGAAACAAGTTCAATCACAAAAAGGTGACTTAAATCTGGAAGACAAGCACTCTTGCTGGGCTTTAAAGAAGTCTTATTCAAGCTGCCTCAAATCTCTGATTTCAGAGTCATCATTGTTGCCACGTCTCCTGCAGATAACCCTCAGCTCCATGTACTTACACCTTCACCCTGCTAAACTCCATTGCCAGTCACAGAACTCGTTTTAATGGAATGCTGGTCTTAAGCCAATCTTACCTATCAACATATTTAAGGCCCCTAAGTGTTATCCTGTGCCAGTATCACTAATGTTTTACATGAATATAAAACTTCTCCCTTAGGTTTGCTGTGTGGTGGTTGGTTTACAGATTTTTGCAGTCTCAGGACACAGCCTGTTACTGTCTGGCACAGCAGGAATTCTCTTAGCAATAATAACTAAAAGGAAGCAGTGAATTTCAATGCTGAGCAAAAACTTGAGTCTCAAATATTCACTACTGAAATCTACTCTACTGAAAAAATCAGACCCACCCCAAAAAAAAATTTTAAGAGACAAGACCAAAAGAAAAAAAAAACAAAACATTTTTTTTTTAAATCTCATTTTTGTATCTAGAGAAACTGTTTGGTTTTATCACAGTGTCACAGTATCACCAAGGTTGGAAGAGACCTCACAGATCATCAAGTCCAACCTGTTACCACAGAGCTCAAGGCTAGACCATGGCACCAAGTGCCACGTCCAATCCTGCCTTGAACAGGTCCAGAAGCAGAAGCTTTAAAGAACTGCAACAGAAAGAAATTAACAGCAATAAATACCACATAGTTCAAAAGGAATTGTAACATTTCATTTGGCAACACCCCAAAATGTTTGGAGAAACTTTGGGGAACTCAGTATAAGGTTGTCTTTGAATTAAGAGTCCTCTAATAAACAACATTAGGGCAAGCCCATGAGCCAGATGATAATGTTGCACCTATCATTTCTTGAAAGAACATTTAATAATAAAGCTCCAGCAGTGTAAAAAGAAACATATTCCTCCTAAACCACTGGGATTTTTCCACTTCCCATAAGCTTAGTGGGAGCATGATCCAGCTCATGCCATTCTTCTCTGCATTTCAGCGCAAAGAAAACAGTGCAAGAACACTAAGATCAGTCATTGATCTCAGTAGCACATAAAATCCAAGAAACATAAAAGACAGTACCAGAAAAGGAAATGGAACACTTCAAGTCTCCTATTTCAGCCACAATAATGGAGATAGTATGAGTAATAAAGATTGCTTCTACAGCACAGTTTTGACATGGGAAGCAGGTTTCTGTAAGTGTATACTGTTGGTTTGCCTATTTTTTCCTCACCTGTTTTCTTTACATTTGTTTCACATTTGATAAAATTGGGCTGAGAATTGCCAACTCTCAGAACAAGAAAGGACAAGTTTCTGAAAGTCTTCTCTGTTCCCAGGAAAAGGGGCTGCAAGCTACTGAGACATGACATGATAATCTCCTTAGAATAATGCCTTCATTTGGATGGAGAGGAGGTGAGATGTTTCAGGTAAAAATCAGTAAAACCAACCGCTGCTGTAAAATATGTCATTTCTACATTGGTGCTGAGGCTTCAATGCTACAATGGGAGAAAAAGCCATATTTTAAATATACTTTCCTATCTCTGCAACTCATAGCAGAATAAGGTTACTCCAGTTCCCCCTGTAAAATAAAGGGAAATATGCAATGAATGTTGCTGTTTTCAGTTAATTATATACTTAACACATAGCATAATGAGCTAGAGGACCCCTATACAGTCCTTCACCCTCTGCACAGCAACCTTTCCTCCTCCCAGATAGTAGAAGGACATATTGCAAAGCCCCAGGAAAATGCACTTATCTTCCAGAGCTCAGTGAAAGATTTTTTGACTCATTAAAATGGATGTGAAAAAACACGGCTCAAGAAAAGTCCTGCATATCATTTTGTTCATTTTGTCTTTTCTCCTTGTTTTCAATGAAGGTCACTTTTATCCTGATGTAAGCTTGCAGAGATCCCTGCCCACTAATTGGGTACATGAGAATTAGCATTCGAGCATGCACACACAGATCTCAGTGCTACGATGACTGATCACCAACCTTTTCCAACAAACAAGGGAATCTGTTATTAATGAGCATGGATTGTGCACAATGAGTCTTGTGGGGCTGTACTATAAATGCTCCTAAATATTTCCCAGTATCTTTAGCACTTCATTTTTCCTTGGAATTCTGAATTCCTATCTGCTTGAATTTCAGTTGTGATAAGTATCCTTCTAGTAAGTATTTAATTGACTTAGTTGACATAAACACCAGATTTAAAAGCATCATCCATCGTGGCAGATATTTTTAAGGCTGAAGAGAAAACAGATGAGCTTTGGAGAAGCTATTTGTCATGTCCTAAAATTATATCCATTTGCACTGCACTAATAAGTGGTTTTACACATAGTCGAGAAGAAATTCAATTAAACACATTTTAAAAGACAATGACTCCACCTTTGTCATAATACTGTGAGTCATTTTATGGCAGACTTTTCAGCGGTTTGGGGCTTTGCCATCAAAATACACATAAACATCCCAAACACCAGCCGAGCTGGAACATTCCACATAAAGGAGATGATTCTGCTGCTGCCACACCTAAGTCAAAAGGTTTGGCTTCTACACAGCAAGTCATTAACCACTCCAGTTACAAGAAGATGGGAAGGTGCTTGCCTGTAGAGATCTTACTGCAAGTGTCAGAAATTGGACAGTTTGTATCAAAGGTGAGGAAAAAAGGGGGGTTGAATAATACTATTTCAATTATGATCAATTCAAGAGAACAAATGCCTAGCATCGCAAAGACACAACTGAATAATATCTGCAGGACAGCACACAGAAGTTAAGTAATGCTTCAGAATGAAGGGAACATGCAAACAGTTTTCCAAGTGAAAACTGTTACTGTAGAAAAGTTCTATCCTTACAACAACGATAAATCAAAAAAGCATGCTGCTGAATACAGCTCTGAATATTGTTTGTGGCAAACTATCTTCTCAAGATCCACAGGTCTCCAGCCTCAATAACAGACTGCTAATGTGTAACAAGATCATTATGACTTGTAGACTCTGGTTTTGTTTTGTCTTGTGTCAGTAGGACAGGAACACCTGTACTAGTCATTGTTTTATGTGCCTCTGTAGATTTCACTCAATGTCTCGCTGAATGTCTTCTTATTCCCTCAAGAGCTGAAAAATTCTCATGTGACTTGAACTGTTCAGCTCTCTTTTGTGTACCTCTCTCTCAATTTGTCATATACAATGAAAAATTCTGAAAAAAAAAATTGCAAGTGACAATGAGCTGGAATTAAACTGGGGCATGATACTCACAGATACATATCACAGTATCACCAAGGTTGGAAGAGACCTCACAGATCATCAAGTCCAACCCTTTACCACAGAGCTCAAGGCTAGACCATGGCACCAAGTGCCACGTCCAACCTTGCCTTGAACAGCCCCAGGGACGGCGACTCCACCACCTCCCTGGGCAGCCCATTCCAGTGTCCAATGACTCTCTCAGTGAAGAACTTTCTCCTCACCTCGAGCCTAAACTTCCCCCGGTGCAGCCTGAGGCTGTGCCCTCTCGTTCTGGCGCTGGCCACCTGAGAGAAGAGAGCAACCTCCCCCTGGCCACAACCACCCCTCAGGTAGTTGTAGACAGCAATAAGGTCACCCCTGAGCCTCCTCTTCTCCAGGCTAAACAATCCCAGCTCCCTCAGCCTCTCCTCGTAGGGCTGTGCTCGAGGCCTCTCACCAGCCTCGTCGCCCTTCTCTGGACACGCTCAAGCATCTCAATGTCCCTTTTAAACTGGGGGGCCCAGAACTGAACACAGTACTCAAGGTGTGGTCTAACCAGTGCAGAGTACAGGGGCAGAATGACCTCCCTGCTCCTGCTGGCCACACCATTCCTGATGCAGGCCAGGATGCCATTGGCTCTCTTGGCCACCTGGGCACACTGCTGGCTCATGCCAGCAGATATCCTGTATCTTCTTCAGACATGCCAACATGTTAAGATTTCCAAGAGA
Source organism: Tricholaema leucomelas (assembly GCA_013400475.1). Lineage (NCBI taxonomy): Eukaryota > Metazoa > Chordata > Aves > Piciformes > Lybiidae > Tricholaema lacrymosa > Tricholaema leucomelas. The sequence goes on along the minus strand of WAAF01004831.1, from coordinate 96,926 downwards.
AAAAAGAATGAACATTTCAGCTGCACTAAAAAAAAACACCAAACTAAACAAAAACAAACAACCAAACCCACAACCAAAACAAACACACACCCCTGGTGTCCTAATTTAGTAATTTAGCTCCTAACACAGCTAATTAAGATTTCTTCTGTTATGCCTATCCTTCGCTAAATATTGAGTTTAACAAACTACTGAACCTTCCTGTCCCACCTTTGTTAGTACAGCAAAACTTCACCTGTAACTTCTAAATTGATTTAGATAAAGACACAACTGAGGCATTGTATCCACAAAGACCTATTAGTTAAATGCTGAGTTCAGCTTTAGCCATGCCTAATGAATCCTAATTACAACTTGGCACTAAGCTCGCTATGTAGACTTCAAGCTCAGGATACACATGAATGAAATTAGGAAGGGTTTCGCTCTGACCTTTCACCAGCTTTAAAACCAGATTTTACATTCTCTTCCTAATACAGTATGGTTTTGTCATTACAAGATTGGTAACGGAAGAGTAACTGCCAATTTTTTGCTTATGGTAAAACTGAAATAGAAACAAGGCTCACAGCTGCTAACCTCAACCCATACTGTGCAATCTACAGAAACAAACAACAATAAGGTACATACCTCTCCTTGGAGAGTCTGAACATCAAAAAAGACAATGAAGAAAATCAAACAAATTATTTCTTTTTTTAATGTTCTGCCTGAGAAAACTACCACCAGATCCCAGCAGCAACTGTCTGACACACCAGCTTCACAGTTAGCCTTCATACAGCCACCAAGAATAACTTGGTACCTTCTACAACAGTGAGTTAAAAGATTTCCCAAAGGTTCCTTGTGCCATTTGTTAGAAGACCAAGATGCTTCCCTGCTGTATTTATCAATGGATACATATGCCACCATTGCTCAGACACCATACCCCTTTTGAAAAAGGTGTCTGATACCCTTAAGTGTCCTGGTCTTTATCAATCAAGAAAGCAAGAGACACATGAAACCTGAATTTATTAACCTGGCCTTTCAGTATAAAGCTTTACTTCTGCTTTGCTTCCATTTGGCCTAAGCAAGAGAGAGGGTTTGATTTCATCCCAGTATTTTTGTTCTTCTCAGTTCCTGCAAAAAGCAAACTGTTAACTCTCATTCAGCTGCTATTTAGGAGTAGGATCCAGCAAAACAAACAGAGGATTTTAAGTCCAGATCTGAAATTAATTAACCAGACTGCCTGGAAGTCCTCCATCTAGGGATAACCACCAACCATAACACAATATGTTAAAATTGCAAGCCTGCTTCCAGTACTATTTTAATACAGCCTTTACCAAGAGCCATCACAGCATTTTTATGAGTGCATTCAATTAAACTGCAGCTGAAGTTACTTGCTATTTCTAAACCCATTACTTTATATGTATGTGCATACTCAGGCAAGTAACATCAAAAGCACATCTGCCTGTCAATATTTTTAATCATCCTGAAGGCTGATTATCTTTCTCCAAATTGCCAGTTCTTAGTGCCAAGTTCATTTCTTCTGCATAACAATAACTGCTGAAAACAGTAACAAACATGCTTCTGAACAATGCAGGGGAGGAGGCAATGCAACCAAACTCACATTTTGTAAAGCTGGGTAACAACAAACCACAAGTCACAAAAAAGCAAGCCAAAACTAGCAGACCCAATTGATCTCTCTATTTAAAACATATCCTCTGGCATTTCAAGGCTTGACACTGTAATATTTAGTTTATTTCTCATTCGTTCCCAGGGGTGGTCAACGTGTTACTGCAACTTGAGGCATCACCATCCCTCCCCTTGAGGAATGTATTCGTGTCAGTACCTGATCAGCTGAAACAGGTTTTAACAGCAGAAGGATGCCATATGTGCTGCCAATCAGGAGCTTACTGTTCAACTACCTATACATACATGGCAAATTCTCCTGAGTAAGGCTGAAACAGCTTGCTCTAAAACAGGAGAGTCATTTAGCAGGCAGGAATCTAGCTTGCTCCCTGCTGTATTGCACTCTGAAAACATGTACTTAGTAATTCTTAAAGCAAACAGAGTTATTGTGGTGATATTCCAACAGGAAAGCATTGTGACCCTGAAAAAGGTGTCTCACTTTTTCATCTAGCATTTATGGAGTTCTCACACTTCTGCTTCCTTTGGGAATGTGCTCTTGGTTGCAGCTTCTCTTAACTTTTCCTCCTACATAAAGCACCCAGTGTACCTACACACCTTCTGCACTGCATTTGTTGTTAGCCTCTCTTCCTCTTCTTTTTGGGAAGAGCAGCCATTCCCTCCCTCCTTGCTCACTCTCTAAACTGTATACAACCTAGATTTACAGACCTCATTACAGTCTTATACAAAGTTTACCATTAGCACAGGGTCCTTTGGATCAAATCTCCACATGCCTTTAACAATACAATAAACCACATTTTTCTTCAAGTGCACCCCCTTTGAACTCTATCACCACTTTCCTTCTCTCTACAGCATTTCTAATCATTCTTAATTGATCATTCTTCTTAGCCTGAGCTAGAATTTGTAGAAAACTTGTTCATGTGGTCTCAGCAAGCCTTGGGTTAGCATATATGGAACAATCTCACTTGTTTCCTGGTCTCAAAACCTTTATGTGTATACCAGAGTCTTGCTTGCTTGTCTGCTGCTGGACAGTGTATCCACCTTTTTTCCTAATGAGTACAGTTGCTGAAATTCACCAGAAGTCCAAACATAACTGCACACATCTATGCTGAAAGTGTACAGAAGGCTGGATCAAGGGTCCATTACTCTTCAACTGCTAGTGCTCCCCACAGCATGACTAAAGCCATTGCCAACTGCACCCTTCCAGACAATATGTGAGCTCGCTTCGAGAGACAACACTGACCCAGGACTGCAATCAAGAGCCTGCAGTCTGTCTGAGGGACTGAGGAAGAGTTCATCCACGCAGACCTAAGCCCTGTTGTACCACCTACCCACCGGGTGAGACAGTAGGTGTTGAAATCACTTCACTTGCTAGAACAGATCTAACAACTGGCACCAAAACTGCACAAACATATCTTTTTCTAGGAACTGAGCTTGCAGTGCTTCCTCAACAGGCACGACTTTTCAACATACAGTTACCAGTGGGGCTGCTCATTAAATGCTATTTAGTTACACAAGAACATACTGCTCCTACTGGAATTCACTTTGTAAATGCTAAAAGACAAATGATCTATTGTAAGAATTGTGATACTATAAAGTGTAGAAAGGAGTGCACACACTACACTTCTACAAAAGACATGAGTGTCTGATGTTCACAGGATCACAGCTCTGTCTCTCCAAGTCTTGCTGAATGGCTGCACAGCCTTCAGGTGCATCAGCTAAGCCTGCCAGTATCATATCAGCAAGTTAATCTTTTTGTCCTGTCTTCTGCATTTCACTTGTTTTCTTTAGAAAGTAAAGTGAGCTGGTCTGTAAAGATGACATTTTCTAGCATTAGTAGCCACTGTCCTTAACAAAGAAGTGACAGGTGTCACTTCAGTCTTACAGCTATTATTTTTGCTATTTCTTCAGTTCCATTTTCAGACACTTTTTCCCCAGGCTGCGCCAGGGGAAGTTTAGGCTCAAGGTGAGGAGAAAGTTCTTCCCTGAGAGAGTCACTAGCCACTGGAATGGGCTGCCCAGGGAGGTGGTGGAGTCGCCATCCTTGGAGCTGTTCAAGGCAGGCTTGGACGTGGCACTTGGTGCCATGGTCTAGCTTTGAGCTCTGTGGTAATGGGTTGGACTTGATGATCTGTGAGGTCTCTTCCAACCCTGATGATACTGTGATACTATGATACTTTTGAACTGAAATTGCCTGTAGTCTGTATGAACCAAAGGCTCAGGGTAGTCTGAGGCAGAAAAATAACCAGTTTGTTACTCTGGCACATCTTTGTGGTTTTTAATTTGCTTTGATTTAAAATAAACATATCTGCAAAGTGTAATGTAGATCTGTAACTTCGATTGCTAGCTGAAATCTGGCATGCAATTCCTAATAAAAGGAGAAGCTTTCACTCTCTGTTGATAGCAACTTTTTCTGTAGAATTTAACAACGAGATATAGTTCTAACAAAATACTGTTTCTTCTTCCTGGGCAAAAGGCACAAGAAAATGAAAGGAAAAAAAAATAAAAATCAAGAGCATTTACCTAAAACACATCCTGGGAACTAGAAATGCATGAGGAGACAGAGCTGCAAGATGAAGACCCCAGTGTGTAGACAGCAGTATCTCCAGGAAAAGCTGGGCATTACATGCTGCTTAAAGACAGTCTCCAAAACTTTGAAGTCTGGCTCACAGGTTTTTGCTACGTACGATATGATGGTATGAAAGGAACATCACGTACTTTTGAAACTGCCTTAAGTCAGATTTGTTCCAACACAACACACTGGAGGAAATAATACATGCCTTCAAAGGGAAATTAAGCTGTAGAAGACCAATTACATAAGAGATGAGGCACAGAGCATATTCTCAAAACTCCTGGGCATATCTGTAGCTTTCACTAATCACTGATTGCAGATTTGAAGAAAGGTGTGGAGGCTCAAACAGTTGTATGATTAACATACCTGGCAATATTCAGTATTAAAAGCAACTTTAATTTTACATTTTTATGTTGTCTTTCTATGTCAGAATAACAACAGAATAAGCAAGATCCAATGCCTTCAAATGAGCCCCGTGGTGAGGGAGTGCAGGCCAGTATGGAGCCCTCTTCATTTCCCAGGGATTTAATCACCTACAGGGTGTTTCAAAATGGAATATTTGTATGTTATTGCTGTCTACAACTACCTGAAGGGAGGTTGTAGCCAGGTGGGGGTTGGTCTCTTCTCCCACACAACCAGCAACAGAATAAGGGGACACAGTCTCAACTTGTGCCGGGGGAAGTATAAGCTGGATGTTAGGAAGAAGTTCTTGCCAGAGAGAGTGATTGGCATTGGAATGGGCTGCCCAGGGAGGTGGTGGAGTCACCGTCCCTGGGGGTGTTCAGGAAAAGCCTGGATGAGGCACTTAGTGCCATGGTCTAGTTGACTGGACAGGGCTGGGTACTAGATTGGACTGGATGATCTTGGAGGTCTCTTCCAACCTGGTTGATTTTATTTTATTCTCCTTTTAAACACAGACAACTGCTAACTGCTGGGAAACAGGTGTGATGGTTTGGATGTTACCCACCCCCCCCCACTTTGGAAATCACCCAGACTAGATTCAGCTGGCTCTGGAAATTGAATGAAGCTTATTATTTACAGCTTAGCACAATATACAAACAGATATTTACAGTATATACAGTTATAGGCAGAAATATACAAGGTAAAGGGGAATGCAGAAAGACAACAGCCCTCCCAGAAACCTGAGTCCCCAGGAGGAGCTCCCAACTGCCCCTTCACCTTCCCCCCTACCCCTCTCAACCTTACCCCAGTCCCAAGGAAGAATAGAGGTTTGGCCAGGGGGTTAGGAAGCAAAGTGGATTAGTCAAAGAGGCTAGAGAGAGAGATGCAGCTTGGAGCTCCCCAGCAGGAGAAGAGCTTTTATCTCTGTTTTGATTCTTGTTGTATCTCTCAGTAAGCCTATGAGTGAAGTAGCCATCACCATTGTTTTCCTTTCACAGCCTGTAATTTAGTTCTTCTCACCAAAACATTCTAGCTAGCTTCAAACTAGCACAGCAGGCTTCACATATGAAAACAGATTTTATTTTCCTGAATCTGAAGTAAGCGGAAAAAAAAGGTCAGGTTGTATATGTAGCCAAGCACCTCTAGTAATTTTCCTTCTCATTTCTGTCATTGATAAAATTATGTTTCTTGATTTGAAAACTACTGGAAACTCACTTCATACTCTTAACAGAACACAGAAAGCCTCTAAAGGCCCTTACAAAAAATCTCTTGACAATCTAATCCTTGTTGCTTGAAAGAAAACAGGAGAGCAGGTGACTGACTCAATGTTTGCGATCTGGCAAAGCAGTGCCAGCAGGGCAGGGAGATGAAGGGAATCTGGCTTGCCCAGCCCCCACACACCAGCCTGCTGGTCATCACTGAGTTGCTGCAGCAGGTACCAGAGATAGTCATGCCAAAGGAATGTCAGCCTTACCCAGCTTCCCTCCCATGCACCTTGAGGGGAGCCATGGCAAATCCACACAGGATTCTTGCATCGAAAAATTTAGTTGGCTTGCACCAAAAGGTGCTGGGATCCTCTACCAGGACAGAAAAAAAAATGGAGACTTCTACTAGAAGCTCAAATAAAACAAACCTTGTCTACTGTTAAGAGCCCATGGGCTGTTAGCCCCACTGAGAGGAGAGGCTTCCTTAGAATCACAGAACCAACCAGGTTGGAAGAGACCTCCAAGATCATTAGCAACTGACTCACAGCCCAGCTCTTTGCCCAGCCCTCCACAGCTTCATCAGTTTCCTGAACTCTTGAAGCTGGTGCGTGCTTGCATATTTCAGCAATAGCATATGCCAGTGAAGGAGATAATTCTAACCTGCCATTCAAGTCCTACATCACCTAGAAATGGACAGTGACATCTCCTTATCTCACAAGTGACTGGCTAACTGCAGAGATCCTGCTGGACCTTTTCTCAGCCACAGTTGCAGGGCTGTCAGCACAGGATTTGCCTGTCTGAGGTTCTGCCCAGACAGTGTGGCTCCTGTTCTCTGCAGCTGCTGGTGTGCTCACCTCTGGCCCCCACTGAGCTATGGGCTCTGCAGAGGTAGGTCCAGCCTATCTGTGGGCCCATGCTGCAGGCCCAGCCTCGGCCCACTCCCAAGCAGGTGCCTGATGCTGGAGCTGCCCTGGTGCCCTCCTGTCTAGAGCAGTGAGATGGGCCCTGACTGCCAGGCCATGCCCCGATGGGTCCTCCATGTGGAACCCCACTGCTGTGCCCTCCCATGGGTAAGCCTGTGCTCCCCATCCACCACACAGCTTACGGTCACTTGGTACAACTGAAATTCTAATTATCAGCACCACATTTCTGAGCCTTCTGGTTATTACCATCATAGCATGAAAAGGTATCCCCTTAAAACTAGGTTTGGACTCATTTACATCACTTCCAGGGCTGGCAGTCATGTCACTGCTGAAGAGGCCCACATCCACTCACAGAGAGGAGACATTCCCCTTGGCTGTCAGTGTGCAGTGTTTCTGTAAGGAGAGCTATCTCCAGCCAGCACAGCACATCTGGCACAGGATGCAATGCTTCACAGCAACTGACAGACATGCACCTACAGCAGTACTCTGCCATAGCAACATCACAGTACAATCCCACCACCTAAGCAGGTAACTTTGGTCACCCACCATGGTGGAGGACACCAGCCAGCTGCACGCAGAGATGTCGGGGACCAGGCTGTACTGCATGATTATGAAGAAGTAAGATAGGTCAGTTAAAGGGTAAAGACACTGTGAATGCTACACAGTGCCTGCAGAAGCAGGATTTTCCCCACAAAACAACGTGTGAATGTTACACAGTATCTGCAGTAGCAGAATACTTTCCCACAAAACAAGAGGATGCTTTCCCATCAAAACAACAGGACGGTTGCTGCCAAAATAGAAACAGGTGTCCGATAACAGCAGCTACACGTAGAAGAGTGACTATCGCTTCTACCAATTATTACTCTGCTTAAGACGCGTGATTATGGCAGACTGACCAATCATTGTATACATGCTGGGTAGGTGGTCGTATGCACGGGACTCTGAACAGCATATAAGGTGCATCGCTTCCCTGTTAAAGTTGGATTTGGATTTGCATCATATTGATGTGTTGTCCTGTCCCGCTCGCACGGAATGCACACGACACACAGGAATGAATAGAATCAGCCAAGTTGGAAGAGACCTCCAAGATCATCCAGTCCAACCTTGCACCCAGCCCTATCCAGTCAACTAGACCATGGCACCAAGTGCCTCATCCAGGCTTTTCCTGAACACCTCCAGGGACAGTGACTCCACCACCTCCCTGGGCAGCCCATTCCAATGCCAATCACTCTCTCTGGCAACAACTTCCTCCTAACATCCAGCCTATACTTCCCCTGGCACAAGTTAAGGCTCTGTCCCCTTGTTCTGTTGCTGGTTGTCTGGGAGAAGAGACCAACCCCCACCTGGCTACAGCCTCCCTTCAGGTAGTTGTAGACAGAAATGAGGTCTGCCCTGAGCCTTCTCTTCTCCAGGCTAAACAACCCCAGCTCCCTCTCCTCACAGGGTTTGTGCTCCAGGCCCTTCACCAGCCTTGTTGCCCTTCTCTGAACATGTTCCAGCACCTCAACATCTCTCTTGAATTGAGGAGCCCAGAACTGGACACAGTACTCAAGGTACTCACCCAAGATGCCCATTCTAGTTCCTGAGACCACCTGTCAACCACAAAATGAGAGCTACTAAAAAAGGCAACAAAATACATGGAGAATCACTGTCAGAAATGCACATACTTTTTAGTGCTTAACCTATTTATTGCTCTAAACCATGCTTGAAATGAGCTCTCTGGAGTAAAACACTGCAGCTAAAAATGCCAGACAAATGTTTGGGAAGACCATTCCTGCCTTGTGATCAATAGCTGGAAATTATCATCTCTGTTTTCATGGTATAAAACAGCAAAGGAAAAAACCACAATAGTTCATTGACATTAGTGGAAGAATCTCATTTAGTAAGCAAGATGGATGCCAAGAATCTGTATTCTCTCACAGCAAAAAGACATCAGATAAGGATTCTGTGTCCTTCTCAGGAACATTTACTGTCCTTAGGGGGAGAAGTTAGGAAAAGGATAAGCTAACCGGAAACTGGCACAAAAGAGCACAGAAGAGGCACTCAGCTCCTCAGCCACTGAATCATGTGCTCTGTGCAATGCACTTACATCAATGGTGCTAGTGCTTCCCTGCTAAAGCACCGTGAATGAAACTCAAGAGTGCTGCCAGAAACACTGTTCCAGTAAAGCAGTTGCAAGTACTCAGTCATGTCCCAAGGCCTTAATATTCACACAGCCAGAGGACAGAATTCGAGTTTTACATCATTTATTAACTGGATCTGTACTACAGCCAGCAGTTGCTGAGCTCTAAAGGCCACACTGCTCTATGTAAACTCTATAAGGCTCTGAAGAAGTTCTGGGAAATATTTTCCATTATTCCATCTCATTAAGTCCTTTCCCTTTTTCCCTCCTCTCATTCTGTATCTTACAAATTGTTTATTTTTCCAAATACTTGCCTGTGCTATTTTAATTCCTCTGGCTGTTCTGTCCTGAAGAAAAATAGCCTAGTCTTTTGACAGCTATTTCCTTTTGTCTTGCCAATGTTACTAAAAGAAGACTTTCTTGCTGGCATGTGCCTCTTTCCTGACTGGCTAGCCAGAACAGAAGCATCATCAGAAAAAGACTTCATTGATTCAGACAGTTTCATTGTACCATCAAGTTAGGCACTGCCACAGATTCACTTCTCTAGGACTCACAGCACCCCTATATGTAACACAGCCTCTCTACATACCCTGCAAGGAAAAGTTTCCATCTACTTGACTCGTCTCCCATCCTACTTTAGTGTCCTAGTCCTCATACCATATGCAAGGTTGCCTCTGCCTAGGCTTCTTTCTGTGGTGAGCCAAATGGTCCCAACAAAGGGAAATCCAAGAACAGAGTAATGTGCTCAGGGTCTGTTCCCTGGGAATGCATTAAAAGGTACCAAATTTGTCTCTTCTCTGGTAGGGCAAGGGAGGTGATTCTCCCCATTTGCTCTCAGACTCCACCTGGAGCACTGTGCACAGTTCTGGAGCCCTCAACACATGGAGGACATCAAACTTTTGGAGCGAGTCCAGAGGAGAGCCACAAAGACAGTCAGAGGGCTGCAGCACCTCTGCTATGAGGACAGGCTACAGAAGTTGGGGCTCTTCCGCCTGCAGAAGAGAAGACTTCAAGGAGATTTTATAGTAGCCTTCCAGTACCTGAAGGGGGCCTACAGGAAGGCTGGGGAGGGACTATTTACAGGGTCTTGTAAAGACAGGACAAGGCGTAATGGGTTTAAACTAGCAGAGGGGAGATTTAAACTAGATTTTTAGGAAGAAGTTCTTTACAGTGAGGGAGGTGAGACACTGGAACAGGTTGCCCAGGAAGGTTGTGGCTGCTCCCTCTCTGGAGGTGTTCAAGGCCAGGTCGGAAGAGGCCTTGAGTGACCTATTCTAGTGGGAGGTGTCCCTGCCTATGGCAGGAGGTTGGAAGTGGATGATCTTTGAGGTCCCTTCCAACCTAAACCATTCTATGATTCCATATACCAAGGAAACACACACTCTCAAATTTCTTTATGATATGCCTCAGGGCATCCAGCACAAATTGCACATGCTGTAATAATACCAGAAAGGTGCAAGCCTTGTGCAGTGAGGGATCAGTCAATTCACATTACTTAGTCCAGTGGCCAAAATACTCTCTCGTGTCGTTCTCTAAGGCACAAACCTCCTTATTCAACACAGGAATCAAAAACATGTACAAAGCCAGAGAGGTGTCACCAGCCAAGAGGGAACCCAGAGCACTGTAAACATCTTAGACCTTGTGCCTCCGATGAGCTTTGATGCCAAAGTCAGCCTTATCAGGAGAGGTCTGCTCTTAGAACCCAGAATTAGACATTCTCTATTGTCAGTAGACATATTCATCTGTATTTCAAGTTAGCACACATACTGTATCCTTTAGCTCCTAGCCACAGCCACCAGCAGGTCTACTGATACCTGCTTAACTTTGCATGAGCGTGATCACAAAGTACAGGGTAGCACAATCCCCTTCTCAGACTAGGAACACTTGAGTCAGCCATTCTTTTCTGTAAGAATACAAGACACACATCTACATCTCAGAGCACTCCAAGCAGAAACACCAAAGAAGCTCTAGGGCCATCGTGAAGTCATACAGGGAAGCATATGGGGATCCCAGGTCATGAGGCAGTTCACGGCTTTCACCAGAAGCATAGATTTGCACTTTGGTGATCAGTCCTCCATCTCTTCTGCCTGTATGTAAATGTCAGGATGATAAAAAAGGACTGTGATGAAAACTCAACCCACAGATCTTCTCTGCTGCAGCCTAGAAGTGCCCCATGAGAGATGTGCAGGATTAATCTCTGAGAAAGTGTGGGCACGCAAGAGCTAATGCGGCCTCCTTTGGCTGCAAAGCACAACTAATTGCCCAGGAAGAGCCAGGTCATCTCCACACCTGCAGTGCTAGAATACACTGCAGAGCCTTCTCTCTACATCCATTAAAATGGTGTCATTAACCTTTTCCAGGAGAACAAACGGAGCACTTACCTGTATTTATGAATAATGGCATTAAATAATCTCCCATCACGCCAGCAGGTAGTGAAATTTTCACAGCGTATTCCAGCATAACCCTCAGTTGTCTGCTGTGACCACAGGAGCAGTCTCTCTTTAGCAGACATGTCTTCTGACTCTCCAGAAACATGGATATCAGATATCTAAAATAGAGTGAATGCAAACATTATATCTAACCCATAATAACTTTAAAATATTGCAGGCAAGCACAGTATCATCCAGAAGATTTTTCTTCCTGCTGTCTGTATACGTGAATAGGAAGTTTTTTTCTGCACTGTATTTGTATTCTTTCATGCCTTATCCTTATGCACCCTTATTATCTTTGGTATGAAACACAAAATACGTAGCTCATTTTTTTTTTTTCAGTTTGGCAGCTCTCACTCTCCTCACTTTTAGTGACAGAATAATACTATCACATCATACAAAATACTTAACTATGTGTATTTGATGCCGATAATGTGAGTACTAATCTTATTTACTATCACAGTATCACCGAGGTTGGAAGAGACCTCATAGATCATCAAGTCCAACCCATTACCACAGAGCTCAAGGCTAGACCA
>WAAF01004831.1:14849-85114 GCA_013400475.1 Tricholaema leucomelas | reverse complement strand
GAGGCCTCTCACCAGCCTCGTTGTCCTTCTCTGGACACGTTCAAGCATCAAAATGTCCCTCTTAAACTGGGGGGCCCAGAACTGGACACAGTACTCAAGGTGTGGTCTAACCAGTGCAGAGTACAGGAGCAGAATGACCTCCCTGCTCCTGCTGGCCACACCATTCCTGATGCAGGCCAGGATACCATCGGCTCTCTAGGCCACCTGGGCACACTGCTGGCTCATGTTCAGGTGGGTATCGATCAGAATCAATATGTAACTATATGTCAAGTGCAATGTATTTCACATCTATATAGTCACACCTATACAAGACCCATATTTCTGTCATTCTTTATTTAGCTGTAATGTTCCTCTCTTAAAACAAGTTAATTTATAATATATTCTGTTCTGAAATTCAGCCACAAAACTGTAATTGTCAATGAAAACTCATACTAATGACTGTAGAACAACATTTTCTGAGAAGCATTATAGAAATTTATACTAAAAGACTAAAAACAAACATTTTGCCTGATAATACAAACCTTCTATAAGTATTAACTTCATGTCAGGGAATGCACAAAAGCACTGAGAATTTAATATACAAATACTACTTTCGAGTACATCCAATTCTCCCCTAATGAAGTTCAGTCTGTTTGCTCAGAAAACTATCAGTGCATTAATATGAAGCAGTTATTTCCTTTATTTGCACAAGCATTGAATGTATCTCATGTTATAAAAATTGCACTCAATGTAAAGCTGAACTGCAAGACATAACCAGAATATGACATGCTTTGGTAAAGCAAGTATGATCATGTGTTGTCTTTCTTCTAAATGACCACTTGTATTCGCACTTAGAATCATAGAATCAACCAGGTTGGAAGAGACCTCTAAGATCATCCAGTCCAATCTAGCACCCAGCCCTAGCCAGTCAACCAGACCATGGCACTAAATGCCTCATCCAGGCTTTTCTTGAACACCCCCAGGGACGGTCACTCCACCACCTCCCTGGGCAGTCCATTCCAATGCCAATCACTCTCTCTGGCAACAACTTCCTCCTAACATCCAGCCTATACTTCCCCTAGCACAACTTGAGACTGTGTCCCCTTGTTCTATTGCGGCTGTCTGGGAGAAGAGACCAACCCCCACCTGGCTACAACCTCCCTTTAGGTAGTTGTAGACAGCAACGAGGTCCCCCCTGAGCCTCCTCTTCTCCAGGCTTAACAACCCCAGCTCCCTCAGCCTCTCCTCATAGGGTTTGTGTTCCAGGCCCCTCACCAGCTTTGTTGCCCTTCTCTGAACATGTTCCAGCACCTCAACATCTCTCTTGAATTGAGGAGCCCAGAACTGGACACAGTACTCAAGGTGTGACCTGACCAGTGTTGAGTACAGGGGCAGAATAACCTCCCTCGTCCTACTGGCCACACTGTTCCTGATACAGGCCAGGATGCCATTGGCTCATCTTCAGCCTACTATCTACCAGTACCCCCAGGGCTCTTTCTTCCTGGCTGCTCTCCAGCCACTCTGTCCCCAGTCTGTAGCGCTGCTTGGGGTTGTTGTGGCCCTTATCCAAATAACAGATAGTACAGTAAGTTACTATGAAGAACACAGGTACCACGAGCCCGCTCAGCTAAGGACCCACGTACCATTGCTCAGGCATTGCAAAAAGCAGGCTGAGGTGCCTGTGCAGAGGCAAGAGAGCTTAAGACAATGGCAAGGTATGCGAGTGGACATCAAGCACCCCATGAGCCTATTCGGAAAGGCCATGCTGCATAAACCCAAACTCAGCACAATGGGGTCTGGAGACAGCCTAAAAATGAGGGCTCAGGGGAGCCTTGCCCACAGACAACTTTGGGCATGAAAAAGGTGCCTGAGTGAGCCACAGAGGAAGTTTAACTCTGAGTTATGATAGTTTCAGCAATGCTGTTTCAGTATAAACCATGGAGCTAGATGGCATGGCCGTAACAACGCCTCCTGGCCTTGAATCTCTGCATGCAAAGTTATCTTCTGTCTGAGCTATTCCTAGGAGGATTTAAACAGACTAGTCTGAAAATTATGGGGTTTTCTCACATTAAAACCATGCAAAACCATGCCAGGAACAAAAGATAACCTCCATCACAGATGTTGCTATGTCAATGTCTAGCAGAGGTGGAGGAAAAGTACTAGGAAGCACAGGACTAAAGAAAGAGATGTCAGGGCTGCTGCAGCAACCTCTGCTATTTCTGGTTAACCACCTTTAACATATCCAGATGCTGAGCATTTACAGCCCTAAATGCAGGGCACAAATTACTGTACATTATTCTCTACACAAGTATCCAAAAAACATCAAGTTGTGTTAAATGCTTATCACAGGCCACGATATCTGCTGGCTCCAAGTAAGGGAAAGATAATGCACTGATATGAGAAAGCAAAGTAGATTTAAACATTCAACTAGCCCAAAAATACCACTGAAGATCTGATAGCATTTTCTACATCCTACTATCCCCAGTTTCAACACTGCATGTTCTTAAGAAAAATCAAGAGAGGGGAAAAAAAAGATCCTTTTTTCTTTAAAACACTGAAAAATGACACATACAGCTGTGACTGTTTATCAATTTCTAAGTATGAAAATCCTGCACAGAGTATTCACCATGTGACAACACAGACAGCATCAATCTTATTAAGTGAAGACAACAGGGAACACAATGTGGCAAAAGATCAATTTAAAATCTCTCTGAAAATTTGTCTGTAAAAATCTAGGGCACTCCTCTTCAGAGCAAGGCTTCTTTTCTGTTGGTTATCTTTATTCTTTGGTATTTCAAAGCAAGAAAGCAAACTAAATATTGTTTCAGTAGCTTTAGTTTCTATGCATCACAGAACAGCCAGACCACAATACATATGAAGTCAACCATTTAGTACTTAGCAGGACAATGCTCCTGAAAGAGGTGATGTCATTTGAAATGCCAGATGTATAAGCAATAAAAGATTAAAAAAGCAACCCAAAACAAACAAAAAAACCCCACAATGCTCAAAACCCAACAAAACAACAAGCAACAACCCCCCCCTTTTCAGAAGGTCCTCTGTGTGCAATCCTTCAGTACCACATTTTAAAGTATATTCTAACTGAACAAGTTAACAATGCAATTTGCTAATGGCCATCCCTTACTGCCCAGTTCAAACCTTTATCCTCCTTCATGGTTAAATGACCAGGGATGGTTATGTACATTTCAGACTGCAGAGAGTGCAATCACAGCATATTTGAGGGCACATTAGATTCCTCTGGCAACAAGTGACTT
Source organism: Tricholaema leucomelas (assembly GCA_013400475.1). NCBI lineage: Eukaryota > Metazoa > Chordata > Aves > Piciformes > Lybiidae > Tricholaema lacrymosa > Tricholaema leucomelas. Next base: position 81,863 of record WAAF01004831.1, on the reverse strand, counting down.
TAGACAGCAAGGCAAGTTCTGAAGGTCACACTTTTATCTGTTGTTACATACAAGTAACTCTTCTAGCTATGGACACAAACACAGGGGATAAAATGTCTTACTCTGAAAGGAACCATTAGGCAAGCTTGCAATCCAAATTTTGGGTGGCTAAAGCATGAACTTTAGCTTATTAACCTAAGATCAAGAGGTTTTCAATGGAAATGTCTTCCAAGCAGCATTTGGCACCCTGAACTAAGAGGTACAGACCAGCCTGGATTTAAAAAATAGAAATGCTTCTCAGTCAGAGAGGTGACCCATTTCAGTACAGGTTAAAGAACACAAGCACCAATCTGAGGCTTGAAACAGCCTAAACATTTCCATTCCTTATTTCAAGTATTTCAGATTCCAAGATCAAGACTTCAGACTTTTTCATAAACACTGAATTCATATTTTAAAAGTATAAAAATACATTGATCAAAAGCACGAGTCAAAGAGCTGTGTTTCATTACACTCACAAATATAAGCTCTGCTTTGCACAAAGTCATACTAACTTGGAATTAACATGTGAAATACTGCCCTCACAAAATAAGATGTCAGAAGGGGAATGCACATTTTTCCTTTGTTAACTCCCTAAGGATAGTATATTCAGTGTCTACTCCTCTGACAATTACGCATTATCATGATTATCCTCCAACATCATTTGCCACAGGAAAAGAAAAAGGAGGACTACTAAATTAGATATAATAGACAAAAATATAGGTTACAATACAATCAGATCTACTCTTCAAATCTGTCCCTCAAAGCAAACAGTTTGTGTCAACCACTGGTCTATCATTTACCTGCTGTAAGTTGTTATTAGCACACATTTGTTGCTTAAAGCACGGAGCCAAGTGAGTTTGTCTGAGTTAGAACAGTTTGCTCCAGATACAGATCTCCGGATTATCTCAAAGCCTGTGAACCAGAAGTTATGCAAGAAAAAGCGACAGAGGCAATCCTCTGCACTGTCCTCCTATTTCATGATCAAAGTCCTAATTGGCACTGAAATATTTCTTGGTTGCAACTGCCTGGCAAATTCACCTCTGCTATCAAAAAGAGTTTCTTCTCTGCTTGTAAGTTCTCTCTGCACCACACAATACAAAAAAATACACATGCCAAAAAGTCCCAAATTATTTGTTTGCACTGCAATCACTGATGGGGGTTTGAGTCCAAAAGAGCAGAGAAGAATTTCAGAAGACATCAACTGTAGTGCTGGATTGCTGTGGCTCATTTTCTACAGTGCAAACACAGATGAGTATAGATAGTAAGGAGCCTTCCCTCTAATTCCAACTTATCCCATAGGTTTTGGAGCAAGTCTAAACTTGATGTAACATACTTAACTGCACAGAAGCATACAATGGACTAGAGATGTATGTGCAATGAACTGCATTCTGGTGTGACCTAGCCCTAAATCAGAAGAGCATGAAGAACATAGAGGAATAAGAGGAAAAGGAATACATAAATATGGGGAGATTATGAAACGCTCTTTTCCGCTTAAGCTAAGTAGTTAGCTATGTGCTATGTTTGAAAAGGACTGTTGACAGCACTTTGAGGAAAGCAGAGTTATACAAATGGAATTTGAACTTGCATGTGATCACAAGAAGTCATCTCCCCTGACGTTATAGTTGGACTTTGTGAGTTTCCATTTGGCCATAAATTCAAATGCTTCTATTCAGCTCTCACGGGGCTGTGTGAAGCTGCAAGTCCAGCTTTGGGCAACACTCTTCCAAAAATACCGTTTGGATCAGTTGAAGCAGATTGAAAGTGAGAGACAAGAATGCCAAAGCTCTGAAAATCTGTGGGGAAAGACTGAAAATTTTGGTTTATTTAATCTAAAGTATGGAAAACCAAGGGGAGATGTGACAGCAGCCTCTGAATATGTAGAACACTGTTGAAAAAAAAGGTAATAAATCAACTGCCTTGGAAACAGGAAAAGAACTAATGAGTTTAAAATGAGCATAAATGCTTTCAGCTGAAATTACTTTTTAATACAAAAGCACTGGAATAATTGCTCAGGAATTATGTGAAACCACTAATAAGGCAGAGAAGAACAAAGAGCAGTAAAGAATAGTATTCATTAAGACATCTTGCTGTCAGGTACGGAGATGAACTAGATGACCTGTCCAGAATCTTTCCAAACCTAGTTATTAGTTCCATCAATGATTACAAATCTCTTTCATCAGCATTTAAGGTGGACTGTGCCTACTTCTTTTGAGTGCTACAAGGAAGCAAACAATACTATGCCAATAAGACAAACTTCCTGATTTTTGCACCTTCGCCCTGCAAACCACATTCCAGAAGACCAGCTGGCACCTCTCCATCCCTTACTTGTACTACACAAACAAATAATATAAGATTATATGATGGTGGACATAGTTGGAAGGTGTCTTGCTATCTAACTATTTGCAATAATAAATGCAATAATAAAGACATAAGTACTTACCCAGAAGTATTCTACTGAATACAACGATTATAAACAAATTTAAAAGCAAGAATATTGCCTTTAACCTGACTGAAATGGATGGGTTTGTTCTTGCATATTATTAGTAATACTCCAGATGAGTTAAGAAATCTAACAAACATAATGCAGATGCATAGCAAAAAAGCAGCTGAAGAACTTGCTGCCAGGAGAGCAGCTGAGTATTGGGCTCAAACGAGTGATGCTGTTTGCAGTTTAGTTTGGATGTTTTTCTAGTTTTCTTATTTACATTTATAAATCAAAACTAAGACTACAGAAATTCAGATTGGAAGAATAAAGACAGTGGCCAACAATGTGATCCACAGAGGTAACTGGTTTCAACACAAGATGACAACTGCTAAAAACTGGTGGTCACACCAACTGGTAGCTAACTTTTGCTGATACTGAATGAAAACTATGGCTTGTTTCAACACAGGAGGTATCAAGTCTCAGTGGCAATATTCCCTGCAAAGAAGGCAAAACTACAGCTTTGATTTTCTACTCTACCTTCATTGTGATGAAACATCACAGAGGAGGGAAGTTCTTGCAGAAAGTCTATTTCAGTCCTGACAACTTCTTGACCTTAATACCATCTCACCTGAGTCAAAACACTATCAAAGCATATACTGCTTGAGGAAATCATCTTGCTGTATTAGAAACTAGGTCTGCAGACAGTAGGCGCTAGCAGAGAGTAAGCAACTTTTCTCTCAAAGCTGTTACTGAGCAGTCAGGAATGAATAGAATAGAATCAACCAGGTTGGAAGAGACCTCCAAGATCATCCAGGCCAACCTAGCACCCAGCCCTATGCACTCAACTAGACCATGGCACTAAATGCCTCATCCAGGCTTTTCCTGAACACCCCCAGGGACGGTGACTCCACCACCTCCCTGGGCAGCCCATTCCAATGCCAATCACTCTCTCTGGCAACAACTTCCTCCTAACATCCAGCCTATACTTCCCCTGGCACAACTTGAGGCTCTGTCCCCTTGTTCTGTTGCTGGTTGTCTGGGAGAAGAGACCAACCCCCACCTGACTACAGCCACCCTTCAGGTAGTTGTAGACAGCAATGAGGTCTGCCCTGAGCCTCCTCTTCTGGCTAAACAACCAGAACACCTTGCTTACCTGAATTTTGCAACTAGAAAAACAAAGGTAATGTGGTAGCACAGATCTGAACATAAAATCATAGTTGTTTTACATGCATACAAAGAGATGACACAGAAGAAAACTCAACAGAAGGAAATTCTAGCAGTGGGGACTGTGTAAAATGTATCTATTACAGCAAAAACTAGTCAGCTGTACAGAGAACTTTCCTCTAGTGTTGTCTCTGAGAAGGAACATGCTTTCAAATGTCAGCCATATCCAAGTCACTGTGTAAGCTGAATGCAGTGTGGATAAGCTGACAAGGTGAGCGGAGGCTACTGGTCTGTGTAATTACGGCAAAGAAAATGGTACAAACATTTGCAGTTGGCAACTTCAAACATCCGTTTGATAACATGAACTCTGCAGATTTGGCTACGTAACAACTTTACTGTTTCATACTGAAATACAAGATATGCAAATATTTGTTTACTTCTCAAAAATAATCAAAAAGGAAGCGATTGTGGCTTTGTAAAATAAACTAGAGCCTCAAAACGTCTTCTTCCCGGATTTGTTTTCAGGTCAAAGCTAGATGCTCTTAAAATTACTCATACTCAGAACCTTGTCTGGAGAAAGGCTGCTGAAAAACAGATATTTCAGTAAGTTGGGCAGTCTGATCTGTCAGTAGATTTCATACTTCTACTATTATGCAGTGTTTTATTGATACACATCAGTACTGAACTCATGAGGTGCTCAACAAAAGCCTCATTTCATCTCCCACACACCCCCACCTTACACCTGTGGAGTCTGGATGGAGTAATAACTGCAGCAATATTAAAAGCTGTATTACTCTAAATATACAGGAAGATGCAGCAGTGTTTGCCTGAACAGACAAGACCTCAGCCTCTTTTACTCTGTAATAACATTTTGTCCAAATCAAAGAACATATTCTAAGCCTGAATTCCAGCTAAGATTAAGAGGGCAAAGATCTCTGTGTGTAGTCAGGGGCTATTTGTACTAGTGTATACTGTATGCTGCAACTGGCTGTGTTATCTGCATTTAAACACTAAGCTAGGGAAAAGTATGCTTTCATTCCTACTACACAAGCATATTATATAAACAGAAGTGTAGATAGCTCTTTGCTGCAAAGAGTACCTTTGGTTAACATCCATTCCCTCCATTCAATCAACTCAGATGTTGAGCAAGGGGACCAAATCCTGGTATTGGTGTTCGACCACACCTGCCAGTCATGATTGTGCTGGACACGAGTGGTACAGAATGGCTACTATGGACTGAATTGTTATGCATGGCTACCAACAGATAATTCCCCTTCCTTATGATATTCTGCAACTTAGCTCACACTTCAGTTTCTTTTCTTGTAAAAGGAAAATAATCCTACCCTCAGAGGAAGATGGAATTTCAGTAATTAATAGGTGATGCAGACAATTTAGGGGATCTTTTAAAAGAAGCATAGAGCATTATTAAGATGATTTATGTTCACTTTTTCTAGTTAAACCTGCCTATATATTTCTATCTTTCTTCAGTTCCTGTTGTCCATAATAGAAAAGAACTTAAATATTCTTTTCCTTGATACAAAACCCAAAGATGTTTTAAGGTCATCAAGAGTTGATAGAAAATTTACTGCAGACAGTGAATGTGAATTTAACTTTCCAAAATTCCATCCATTTTCTGGAACCATATTTACATTAAAAACCTTGTCCTAAATTAGTAAACAAATCGAACTGTAGACAGCAAAACTGCACAAGGAAACATCAACATTCCTGAAGTACAGAGGTATTATGTAAGCTGTGAAAAAGATTAAGGGATTTGGTCTGTCCTATAACTACTTTACTATGATAACATGTTAAAGACTCTGTACAGAGCAAAGTGATGGTATTTTTTTAAACCACAAAAATACTGTCCCAGTACTCATTCTTAGCTAACTTTCCTATCTAACTTACTATGCCAAAATACTTACCTTGTTCCTGTTTGGTGGAATGTTAAATGATGCCTTTTCTTTTGGCAACTGGGAAAGTACAGCATTGGAAGAATAATATCTCTTTTGTTCAAGAAGTGAATCACTTTTGCTTTCAGAAAGTAAGTAATGCAACTTTTCAGATGTATTGCTTTCTGGGACATCTTCAACAACTCTAAAAGGATTTACATTTAACACAGCTTCTTCAGGTTGTCTTCCTGAAATGTGGAAAGCAGAATCCAAGCTGGCTGCTTTTCTATAACAAAGACCACTGGAATTCTTCTGGAATGCTAATTCTCTCCTGTTGCCATCCTCCAAGTATTTCCTCTTCCACGTACAGTGTATCTCAGAACTCCTGTCACGTTCCTTTAACCCCGTCTCTCTTTCATCAAACTTGGTAAGCCTCTGATTATCACCAGAAAAACTGTCCCCACATAGAGAATCACTCTTTGTTTCACCCAGTAAAACTTCTGTTTTAACAAGATCAGTCGAAAGGTCTGTACTCACAGGCAGAGCATAACCAGCCACTGACACTCTCCTGGGGAAAGAATCAGCCAATCTCACACCCTTGGGACGAATCTCAGTGTTTTCTGAGTTCCCCACTTCGTACTTGCTCTTTTCATCGTTTTCTTTAACCTGTGTTGAATCTGGTCGCTCTTCAGTTGATTTTTGACTCCTTTTTCTTCTCAAATATTTTCTTCCAGGGGAATGTTTAGCTGGACTTAAGGGAGCTTTGGCAGGATCCAAACACTGTTCTTCCTTTTCAGCCCTCACACATCCACAGACATTCCCCATTTGGCTTTCGGTAACTTACAGCTGCACAGCCTCATTCATTCCCGTCTATTTACACAGACTTCAGTCTTCCCCAGAAGTTAGGAACCGCCGTTTGCACCGGACTTTCTTCCAGACTGCACAGCCACCCTCCTCAGTACGAAGCCATTTTGCTTATGAGAAATGCACACGCAATAAATGCTGTGGCACTGTGCCCAGCCAGGGCCTGTGTCTGATTAGACACTGTGGCTTATTTCTGGCCACCAATCCTCTTAAATAAACATCACTGCTTCAGCACTGGGCCGTAATGCTGACGGCCTTTCACAGAGATGACATAGCATTTATGAGCAACAGAAAATTCCTGCGTCCATTTTAACTTCTTGTTTCATTTAGAAACTCAAGCAAGATAAAGGAGGAAAACTATGCAGCAACCTTTGAAACGATTAGCTACACTCCAAATTCAAAAGCAAGCAGGGCAGCAAACCGCAGAGATTTAGTTAGCAAATTTGGGTTGAGCTTGGTTATGTTTTTATTATGTATCAAATGATCCACAGATGGTGAGAATAAAGTGAAGGATCAGAGACTGCCCTGACAGATTACTGAGAGTCAAATTTTCATTTGTATGTGAAGTTTGCATAGCAGCTGATGTGATTTTTAATTGATTTGTCAGCTATAAATAACCTGCTGCTTCACTACTATCATACAAACACAGCTTGCTCAGGGCAGTGGAATCATAGAATTCATAGGATCGTAGAATCTACTAGGTTGGAAGAGACCTCCAAGATCATCCAGGCCAACCTAGCACCCAGCCCTAGCCAGTCAACTAGACCACGGCACTAAGTGCCCAATCCAGTCTTTTCTTGAACACCCCCAGGGACAGTGACTCCACAGTGGTGCTGTGTACTGGGGGTTGGAGCTTTGCAGTAGATTTAAACTTTCTGGCAAATAAAGATGAAACAAATCCTAACAGCCAATCTGTCCAGCAAACTGTCCACTAAGTTACTGCTTATAAAAATGGAGCTTTATCCTCCTCCCACACTCCTGTGAGGTAGGCATCTGTGTAGCTCTGTATATAACAACCCAGAAGTATCTCACTACTACATGAAACTAGGTAGAAATGTACACTATTAAAATGCAAAAAAGTCTAATCACCAGCATTAGAAAATATCTTAAGTTTCCACTTAATTTCTCTTACCTATATGGAAAACCTACTAAAACCACCACACATCAACAGGAGGAGGTGTGCATGGTTTCTCAGGCTAAGAACTACTGAGTGACTTGCCAAGCACAATCAGGTGTAACCATCGAGTTTGCCTTCTTTACTTGAAAAAGACTGGCAATAATTAAACCACTGACTTTATCCTCAGGGGCCAGTTCCACTGAAGCATTCTACAACAGTTTACTGATGGGATCTAGAATGAACATTACAGCAAATGAGTAGGATAAGCTGACATAGAATTTACAAGAATAGAGATACTCCTTGCTGACTTCTCTCAGAGCACTGGGGTTAAATTTGACAGTAATGCTTAGAAAATTTTATATTGTAACACTAACTAGCTGGACCAGAAGGCTGTCACGGAACACTGTACCACTGACAGCCATGCCTCTTCACAAAGTAGATGCTTATTCTGTGAACACAATCTCACAAGCATGGATTTGTATTTATATTTGTAGTACACTTAACATACAGGTGTGGTTGTGACATTTGCTCCCTTTACTCACAGTTGAAAAAGCTGCATTGTAGGCAGCTTAGAAAAGTGACATTCAGCCAAGAACCAGAGCACTCACTGGTATAAAACGCACTTCTAAATACGACTGAGGAATGGGACTGAGTTGAGTCCTGATGTGCTCCCCCCCCCCCAATTAATTAAAAGTGAAGTACATTGAAAATAATAAAGTCTTTGCAAATGACACTGCAGTGTTTGTACACATAATGGCTTTTATCTCTGAAAATATACCTCTCTTTCCCCTCTCTCATCAGAAAAGATGATTCAGGACTTTGCAGTGCAACAGACCAAGACTGATTTAATTTCACACAGATATAGCTTCTGGTTTAACAACATGTCTGGTAACAATAGCATATGGCTAAATAGATCATAATGCAATAATACTGGAATACTACATTATGTATTCCTGTTATCTTAATAAAACAGAAATTAAGTAAAAATGTTCAAGTATAATGCATTTGAATGAACAATTTCAAGTTTTCATGCTATATTAACTGCTTAATAAAATATGTATTAAAGTAAATACAGACCACAAGCACACTGATGATGTCATTCTTCCTCCACGAACTTCACAGGTGTTAAGAACTTGCTTAAAAATACAGCAAATTTAAATTTTTAATGCATATTTAAGATACTGAGATTTCTAAATAATCATTATTAGAGTGGTGATCAATGGCACAATGTCCACCTGGAGGCCAGTGACAAGTGGCATCCCTCAGGGGCCAGTGCTGGGACCAGTGCTGTTTAACATCTTTCTCAGTAACATGGACAGGGGAATCGAGTGGACTCTCAGCAGTTTGCAAAGGACACCAAGCTGGGTGGCACAGTCAGCTTGCTAGAGGGTAGGGATCCATCCAAAAGAACCTGGATGAGCTGGAGAGGTGGGCCCAGGTCAACCTCATGACATTAAACAAGGCCAAGCATAAGGTCCTGCACCTGGGTCAGCACAATCCCAAGCACAAGTACAGGCAGAGTGGCAAATGGCTGGAGAGCAGCCCTGAGGAGAAGGACCTGGGGGTCTGGGTGGATGAAAAGCTCAACATGAGCCAGCAGTGTGCACGTGAAGCCCAGATAGCAACCGTGTCCTGGGCTGCATTAAGAGAAGCATGGCCGGCAGGGCAAGGGAGGGGATTCTGCCCCTTAATTCTGCTCTTGTCAGACCCCACCTGGAGTACTGTTTGCAGAATACAACTTCCCTTCTGGGCTGCTAGCACACGCTATCTGCTCATGCCCAGCTTCTCATCCACCAGTCCTTTTCCCCAGAGCTGCTCTCTAACACCTCATACCCCAGTCTGTACTGATAGTGAAGACAGAACATGTGCAGGACCCTGCATCTGCTTCAGTTGAACTTCATGAGGTTCACCCGGGCCCATCCAGGGTGTCCAGGTCACTCTGGATGACCTCCCATCCCCTTGGTGTGTCGACACCACCACACAGTTAGGTGTCATCTGCAAGCTTGCTGATTGTGCCCTTGATCCCACTATATCACTGATAAAAATATTAAGTAGCACAGGTCCTGGTATGGACCCCTGAAGGATACCACTTGCCACTGTTCTGGACTTTGATTTTAGGTTTATATTAGTTATAGGGTTTTTTATATATTAGAAAAGACTCTGTAAAATCATATTAAGTGTTAAGATGGTATGTGAAAGTGTAATTAAAAACAGAATTCCCACTTTCAGCTAACTGAAATTCAATAAAGTTACAACTTTGGTCTCAGCAAGAAAAGAGACAGAGAAAATAGGATTAAACTGGGGATTTTGAAAAGGGAAACTGAAATTTCTTCTAAAGCCTGTTTGCTAAAGAACTATGATATCCTAAAGCATCAAAAGAGGTTATCACTGAAGAGGTAACCAAAAGCATCAAAAGAGGCTACTTCAGTTCTCAATGAACACAAACCGTATGAGGAGAGGCTGAGGGAGCTGGGGTTGTTTAGCCTGAAGAAGAAGAGGCTCAGGGCAGACCTCATTGCTGTCTACAGCTACTTGAAGGGAGGTTGTAGCCAGGTGGGGGTTGGTCTCTTCTCCCAGACAATCAGCAATAGAACAAGGGGACACAGTCTCAAGTTGCACCGGGGGAAGTATAGGTTGGATGTTAGGAGGAAGTTGTTGCCAGAGAGAGTGATTGGCATTGGAATGGGCTGCCCAGGGAGGTGGTGGAGTCACTGTCCCTGGAGGTGTTCAGGAAAAGACTGGATGAGGCACTTAGTGCCATGGTCTGGTTGACTGGATAGGGCTGGGTGCTAGGTTGGCCTGGATAATCTTGGAGGTCTCTTCCAACCTGATTGATTCTTTTCTGACACATAAACCCTTAAGAAGTATAATGTCAAGAAAGGATTAGACCAACACTTGTCTGCAATTCAATCTGCTTTATGGGCTGATTAATCACAAACAAGAGGTTGACAGTAAGACATGGCAAACAAAACGACTACCATCAAGACACAAAACAGCTTATGCAGATTTGTATGGGTTTGCATTTAGCCACAGATTTCTGTAACCTGTCAAGCACGTCTGTGACTGTAAAATGCATTACATTCTTAACATGGGACACGTAAACATTACAGCAAAATACCTGCAAATTTGTTGGTTTACACAACACTGAGACCATTCAGCTCTTGAACATTAATGATATATGCTTTAGCATTGGTTACATGTAGTTAGCTAATGCAAAAGGAAGGTTATTCCATTTTGCCAATCAAACCATGCCTGGCATCTTTTACCCTGCAATATCATCATTAGTGCTATGGTCTAGTTGACTGGATAGGGCTGGGTGATAGGTTGGACTGGATGATCTTGGAGGTCTCTTCCAATCTAGTTGATTCTATTCTATTCAAAAGCCTACTAGAAATGCATTTCAGGTTGTTTTGGACCTAAAATTCCTTTCCTGATTGGTTTTTTTTTTGTTTGTCTGGGATTTTTTTACATTTTTTTTCTGTTTATGCAACACAGCAAAAAGCAATGGAACATTTAGCACAAATGGGACGTGTAATTTCATCCTTTTAAAACAGCATACCAGATAACCAGCAAGCATTTTGCTGCACAACCCAAAGGTCACACACACAATGACAGCCAGCTAAAGAGAAAGAGAAAATTAAGGCAGTACAAGATAGAGGGCAAGGAGGGGGGGGAATCATCTTGCCAGCACAACCAAGAGGTTACACTTGGAGCTGTTTGAGCTCTACTGGCAACCACTGCTCAAACTCTCAGAGCTGTTCAGCCTTCAGTCACCACTGAGCTACCCAAAGAAGCCAGGCCCCTGAACAAAACAGGTTTCATGTCCAGTGAGACGGCTCATAAAAAGAGGACTTAGCTCATTTGTCTGATTTTTTTTTTCCCATTAATCCCATAAAACCACCAACAAGGAGCAAAGTGCTCATAAATCTTATCCTGTTACAGATTCCCCACTATTCATAGAGATAAAATCTAAATATGACTTTGGAATGAGCACTAATACCTCTCATCCTTGCTGTGACTCAGGTGAGTCCCAGAAATGCCAAGAACTCCATTTCCTGAGAGTTGGCAATTTATTGTATTTTTTTTAACTGTTGAAGAATTCCAGAAAAGATCCCTAGTAGTTCAGCTGAGAAACAGCTCATGGCTGGGAATCACAACTCCCAGGTGGAACACTCTTATTCTATCTTATGACCACTTAAGAGTCAGAGATTAGACAGATGGTCTCACAGCTCCATCTTTAAATCTTTGAGAAGATCACACTTCTCTGCCCAACATGGGTAAAAATTTAACCAAGTGAACAGTCTATAGACTGCTTAGTGGTAGCCTAATAAAGAATAAAATTTGCCCTAAGGTTTGCAGGGAGTCAGCAGCAAAAGATAAAAGAATTTGTCAGCTGACAAAAAGAATGTGAATGTTGTGCTAGTTTGAAGCTAGCTAGAATGTTTTGGTGAGAAGGACTAGATTACAGGCTGTGGAAGGAAAACAAGGGTGATGTCTACTTCACTCATAGGCTTGCTGAGAAATATAAGAACAAGAATCAAAACACAGATAAGGCACTTCTGCTGGGGAGCTCTGAGGTGCATCTCTCTCTTTAACCTCACCCTTCGTTTTTCTGACTAACCCACTTTGCTTCCTAACCCCCTGGCTGAACCTCCATTCTTCCTTGGGACTGGGGTAAGGTTGGGAGAGTAGGGGGAAGGGGAAGGGGCAGTTGGGATCCCCTCCTGGGGACTCAGGTTTCTGGGAGGGCTGTTGTGTTTCTGTATTACATTTTACTTTGTATATTTCTGTCTATAACTGTATATACTGTAAATATCTGCTTGTATATTGTGCTAGCTGTAAATATAAGCTTCATTCAATTTCCAGAGCCAGCTGAGTCTAGTCTGGGTGATTTCCAAAGTGGGGGGGGGGGGTGGGGGACACCCAAACCATCACAAATGTATTACATGTGCCCTAAGGATAGCTGAGAGAAAGAACCCATCTGGCCAGTAGGGGCTTGACAGTACATTTGGACAAAAAAGTTACTATCTGCAGCCTCGAAAAGCAGCATGTGCAAAGTCTTGACAGCAGAAAGCTAGGGAACAGCAGCAGAAAAAATTCTTCAAGAGCAGTTTCTGGGCTGCAAAATCATGATGGAAGTGAAACACAAAAAGTCTAAGTCATGATTTAGTAGGTCCAGATCTTTTTTATTTTTCTCTTGGGGTGACTGGGGGAGGTGTCTGAGTTCACAAAGGGCTAATTTTGGATGCCTGAAAGTTTAAAGTTTTATGTTTTGCTTTGTTTTGGCATGTGTGGGGGTTTTGAGGGTTTTTTTTTTGTTGGGTTTTTTGTTGTTTGTTTTATTGTTGCTGTTTGTCTGGATTGGGTTTTTGTCTTGTTTTTTTTGTTTGTTTTTTTTTTCTCCAAATAAACTGCAAATTATTTTAAATATTTAACATCTGTTAAAGAAATGTTTGCAGTGGTTTGGAAAGAAACAATCACCAGTTTTCATAGAAATTATCTTACTAAAATTGTGGTTATTTATAGAGGTCAAATTCTGCTTTCATTTACAGTTGGCTTATCTTCAGTGAGTATGTTTTGGGTGTTGAATGAACCCATTCAAGTATTAATTTGAATATTTATATGTACAGCCTGTAACTACACAAAATAATCTGATTTATCATGTTCTACAGGTGCCAGGAAAACAACTAACAATTATTACTATATAATGAAACTGATTTTTTTTTTTAAAGCCACATATTAAAAGCACATGGAAGGCTGTGCTAGTTTGAGCCTAGCTAGAATGTTTTGGTGAAAAGAACTAGATAATAGGCTGAGAAATTAAAACAATGGTGAGGTCTACTTCCCTCACAGTCTTGCTGAGATGTGTAAAGAAGAAAAGCAAAACAAAAGATAAGGTCACTTTTGCTCTGCACTTTGTGCTGGGCTGTTCTCTTCTGCTTTTGCCTGCTGGGGAGAGCTGAGGCTGCTGGCTGGACTCCATTTTGCTTTCTAACCTCACCCTCCATTTGCTTTGGCTGATTTCACCTTTGCTTCTTAATCCTCTTGTCCGAACCTCCATTCTTCCTTGGGACTGGGGTAAGGTTGAGAGGGGTAGGGGGAAGGTGAGGGGTGGTTGAGAGCCCCTCCTGGGGACTCAGGTTTCTGGGAGGAGAGTTGTGTCTGTATTACCTTTTTACCTTGTATATTTCTGTATATTACTGTATATACTGTAAATATCTGCTTGTAAATTGTGCCAGCTGTAAATATAAGCTTCATTCAAATTTCCAGAGCCGACTGAGTCTAGTCTGGGTGATTTCTAAAGTGTGGGGGGGCAGGGGAACACCCAAACCATCACAAAGGCATACACTGAAAGCTTGCCTAAATCCTATTAACAGTAGGTATCTCAGGGATTTTCAATATCCACAGGACAAATTATTTTCTAACATACTGAACTTAATAAAACACCACAATTGACATCACATCACTCCTATACCTTTTAAATAATTACGTGGGATACAGAAGGTGGAACAATACCTGGACTCATGCAGCTGCAGAAGTCAGTAGTATAACTCAACACAGCATTTTTATTTATCTAATTTTGTGTACCAGATCACAAAGCCATTACCATCGCCTGACATAATTCAGATGGCAAGTGAAACATAATCCTCAAATCTGTATCATCTTTCATTCTTATTCATCGTGTTTTCCCCCTAAATCATTCCTAAATTCATTCTAATGACACGACATTTAGTGCCATGGTCTAGTTGACTGGATAGGGCTGGGTGATAGGTTGGACTGGATGACCTTGGAGGTCTCTTCCAGCCTGGTTGACTCTATTCTATTCTATTAACCTAATACTCAGAATGATTTCCTATTTTGAGGAATTGTTCCATGACTCAGAGAAACAAGGAGCCACAAACAACAGGAAAAAAAAAACAAAAAAAACAAAACAAAAAAAAAACAACCAAAAGCAGCATCTTGACTACCTCCCAGGATGCAGTGCTATTAGAATACACTGAAATAGTGGAGCAGAGGCAGACAGTTCCTTATCCTCACTGAGAAATGCACTACTTCTGCCAATGATGTGAAAATTTAAGGTGCAGTACTGATTAAGACACCTCAATGTAGCTGCCTACATATTCATGTTTACATTCTGGCTAGGTCTTGAAGAAACCCTTCAATCCAGTGGAGGCAGGATTTAGTTTCCTAAACATGGGTCTCCAAAGCTCTCTAAAGTACTTTGCTATACCCCAGCTGGCCTCCAGCTTCAAGTCTAGAAGAGCATGGGTCCCTCACAGATCTAGTGTTTCATACCCTGCATACTCTAGCACACCTCAGATGTCTTTAGGAAGCTGAATCAAAAACCCTGGAGATCTAGTTAGCATAATGAGCAGATCTGAAACAGCAATGTTTCACACCCTGAAGTGGAGACATCAGAAGGCACTCGACTGACCATTTGATACTCTTAAAACTATCCGAAATATTTACGTGGAGATAGCAGATACACCACAAGACTATAGAAACTTGCTTCCCACTGCATGTGCTGTGTCATCACAGATGACATTGAGCATCTACACTGGACAGTAGAACAGCTCAGTGGACACTCTAGGAACCTACTGCAAGTCATTTGAACTGCCCCAGCAACCACACCCACTGTACTTAAGCCCTTTAGGCCTCAAACCTGTTGCTAAACATGTTGGCCACCATTTAAAATGCAGTTTATCTCCTCCCAGCTGATAGTGAGTTTCCTGTAATACCTAAGTCATATTTCTGATACAAAAGTGTCATATACCTCCTATAATATGTTTAGTCAAACAAAGCAAGCCTCTAAGTAGCTGGTTAGCTGATTCCCTCTCTAGGCTATATGAGCTGTATAGATTAAGCCTCTATAGCTCAGATTACTACATTACAGGGACAATATAGACACTTAATGCATAAAAGCACAGCTCCCCATAAACACCTGAACTTTGACAGCATAACTTCAAATTTAACCTCACCATATATAACTTTACCAATATTTACAGGATTGCTCCATGCACAAATACAGCTATTGTCATGAAGCTTCATCTCTTTCAAAAGACGGATGTTATACTTTTCTGTCCGTATTTTTCCCTCACTCAAAATCTAAGTGAAGTCAAAAGGTTATGTGAGATTTAAATATGCAGTCTTCTGAACTTCTTCATACATCTGAACCCAAATCCACTGCAAATGGATGTAGTGTATGGCAAGCTGGTGTTGTCAAAGGAAGGTATGTGCAGGCAAATACCAAGGTAGAACACATTAATACAGCGAGCGCCTTCAACAGCACCTTACAAATCTTACCTACATTCACTGTAGGTACTGCAGTGATCTTTTTCCCCAGCAGAAATCCAGTGCAGGCACTAAGTGAACCACACCTTTTCCATATGATCATGTCATGTTCTGATCATTCAAAATGCCTGCACAGCAAGGAATCTAGCGCTAACAACGCTGCAGTCACTAAATGAGAATTATCTGTCATCTGAATTACATCATCTACAGCCACGGCCATTGTGAAAGGCTCATTCTGAGGAGCAATTTAACACCACACACTCTAAGGCTGCATTATACTCTACACAATCCCGCCAGTGTCCAACAACCAGAGTGCCACCTAGTGTGACCCATGTGGCCAGTGATCAGTACAAACAAACGCTGAACTGTTAGGGATTGCCTGAAAGAGATGAGAGTACTGCTTGCTAAAGTATTTGTATCAGCAGAGAAGTCCAAATCCAGAACAAAAATACATGTCAAACTTTTAATGCACTTGATACTCATCAAAAGTCTGCAGATAAAACCAAGACCAGTTTGTCCAAACATCAAAAGGAATACATCAACTGTTGTCTTTAAGGATGTTCAAGATCTAACCTATTTTTCTCTCACAGATAAAGAATCAGTAAACAGACATAACCTTCACATCCAGTTTACATCATGAAATATGATACATCATCAAAACCTTAATGTTTACCTTAAAGATTAGAATCTATGTTTTTCCACAGCCCATACAGAGTCCTGTCTATGTTGGCACATTCATTATAACTGTACACAAGAATTTGACCAGAAACATATCAAGCACAGCTAGACTTACCTGAAAGTGCAAAATTATGGTCCATATCAACCCCAAAGTCAGTTTGGGATTCCCATCTGTTATGTCATCATTTCTGATGTTAACCAGTTTCACCTGCAGTCATGGAAAAAAAAAGTGAAGACAAAATGAAATAAGTAAGCCACAAATACATCCTGTAGTACAGAGGCACAACTCAAACAATGCATTACTTCCTTCCTGAGCCTCGTCTTGTGGTTTTTCTCTGAAGAGCAGAGAGGAATAACATTCTGGCTGTAAGCAGACTGCCAGGAACTGCTCTCTCCCACCCACTCAAGTTGAGGTGATTCCTCAGATGTCACTACTATAGCAGATCTGTTCCTCAGATCTCCTTCATCTCAATCCATGTCAGAGGGGGAAGGTATGACAGAAGAGGAAAAGATGATGATTTGTAACTGCTCTATCACTTTCCCAGGGTAGTGCCAAGACCGGGAGAGCTACCACTACCTTTCTTCCTCATCACACCCTCCTGCATCAAAGCAAAAATTCATCAGCAGGAGAACTGGCCTGACAAAACACAACAGTCTTGCTTGATAAAACCAGGAATTTAGGATTACATTTAAATAACCAATGGCTTTGTAATGACAACACATCTTATCACTTCTGCTGCTGTATTCAGTCACAGTGCTATAAACATGAATAACAAGATTAAAACAAAGGCTGAGACTTTGCCACTCCAATAAACTCACATCCAAAGTCCAATAATTGTTTTCTTTATTTCCTTACATTTCTCTGCATGTGTTATGTATCTACCCATACAGCCTAGCAATTAAAGATGACTCAGATAAAAGGCGTTTTGTGCTTATGCTAGTAAAGTCACATGCATGTGCTTTTTAACATATACCCTATTATCAACACTGAACAAGCAAAGGCACATCCTTCTCTTGATCTTCAGACAAAACTACCAAAACCACAACAACTCCCAAATCAAGAACACACTCTCTGGAAGAAAGAATTATTCCACAATTCAAAAAGCAATTATCAACAATTGGAAATGGTTTTGTCCCACTGCATTATAAAAAACTGTCTGTGCTTGGCAACTCCACAAGGTAGTCAAATATGCCTTATCTTTGTTTTTTTCCCTCGTGCCAGGATCTCTCTGAGTGGCAATCACTGTAAGCATTGTCTTGGGAGGTTACACAGCCAACCTGAGCAAGATACCTCATAAATATGGTTTAGAAACACTTTAGCAAGGGGCTGAAACTTCAGTCAAATGCAAGTCCTAATGGCAAATTGCCACAAAGACCAAAGCCCTACAAGCATTCTGTACAGCAGAGTCCTACCATCTTCACAAAACTGTGAGGCTGTAGAGCACAAAATCTTTCAGATCACAATTAACAGCTACATGATGGAGACTTGCAGCTCCCACTGACACATACACATTCATAAACATCAGAGTGACCTGATGCTACATCTGCACTTTAAATGTGCCGCACCATGCCTTGTTTTATGCATGGCAGACCACGTGCAAAACAAGGCATGGTGCAGCACAAGTCCAGAGCTCTCACTGCATAACAACATCACTGTCACTGTTATTTCAGTCAGCCTTTCACTTAGTTTATAGTGCCTTCATTCAAAGCTTCACTATAGTTCATAAAAAAGGTGCTTTGAGCTCAGTGAAGCAGGATTGACCTCTCTGGGCACATGTATCACTCAGTGACCCAAAAGACAGTTTGCAATTTCACTCAATACACAAAGACATCTGCATTTGTAACTAAATTAAGTATATTTCTGTGGTTTGCTAGCTCATATTTTTCAAACCTTTTAAGTAGCAAATAATATTAAAAAATACTTTACAAAAATCAACCCATCAGATGCAGGTTTCCAGTGTCAATTTATTTGGAGGGGGATTGACAGGTACAGTTTTTCCTTCCACGTCTGAACATTCTTTAACGTTGCCAGATTGCAAAGGGAGAAGCAAGAAAGGGAGGTGTCCCTACTTATGGCAGAGGGTTGGAACTAGATGATCTTTGAGGTCCCTTCCCACCTAAATCATTCTATGAGAAGAATCCTGTAAGTGTTTAAAAGAAATATAAAAGCAGAAAGAAACTGCCCAGCAGTATGGGTGGGCTTTAAGTGCTTGGCTTAAATGACACACACATGAAAATAAGCCTGAATCTTCTGCAGCCCAACTGACTCTGCTGGCTTTCTAGGGCACCAGTTTCACAATTCCTGAGAATCACACCCATAATTTTATCCTCTTTAATATCATATACCACACGGAGTGTTTTGATGTTATTGCTCAGAGAAGGGTGCAATGAACTTACCTTTGCCACATCTCTACTAACCATCTCAAGCACGAGATCAAGCCAAGCCTACAACAGGAGCTGTTCTATGGCATACATAAAAGACCAAGTAGGACATATTCTTTACTTATGATCTGCAGGGGACAACATTTTCATCAACATTTTCACCATACCTGGCGTTTTTTCAAATAGTCAAGTGCAATCTGAACATTCTGCAGTCTGTGGAAACGCATCCGACCTTTTTCACGAGGCTACAAGTGGAAAACAATAGCTGTGAGATAAACAAAAGAACAAACTCTCTGATGTAAAAGATACCATGTAGAACACTTGAAGCACTACGGTTTAAATGATGCTAATACCTCCGGTGGAAAAGTGTACTTTAACAATTATAGGTCTCTTAGCTGAAATGTTTTAGCACAGTGCATGGCAGGAGAGAACAGTGGCCCCAGACAGCAACTTTGATCTGTGCAGGCTGGCAGCTGCTTCCCCACAGAACATTACTAAGGCCAAGAGGACTAAACAAGGCCCTGCACGAATCTACCCACAGAAAATAAACTGTCATATATTGTCATAAAAGGGGTACAGTATATTAAGCAAAGCAAAATATAAGTAATGTCATGGACCTTTATGTTGTTGCTTTGGTAAACTGTGATGGAAAAGCTTACTTCTGTATGCAACTTTATGATGTGATGTTGTTTATTTAGAGTATGATTGTGTAATCGTTATGCTATCAATACACACTGATTTAAAACACCTAAGACAATATCTTCCTTCAAACAGAATAATACAACATATACAGCCCTGGAGTGCAAGTTTAAATTCCTGATTTAGGTAGAAAATTATAAAAGGTAAACAAAAATTCCAACAAGTCACCCTTCTCAAGGCAAAGTCAAAAACTAGCAAGAAGATGCTGTAAAATAAGCACAAGTTGTGTGTCAATGGAAACATGGCAAACTGCATGCAGTTAGTGTAAAATCACCAAGAAGAAGAATCAGACAGAAGAAAAGCATACTTAGCTGTCACAGATCAGCAATGGGAAAGCAGTTAAATTTATATCATCTCCAAATCCTTCTATTCTTCTTCTTTATTTCAGATTTTTCACAAACTTTCACAGCAATAAACTGAAGCAATAAACTATAATGGCTAGGTATCAGACATAAATATGAACATTTTCTCAGTCACTGCAAAACACACAGGTACCAGCCCAAGCCTTCCTCAACTGCCTGGTGGTTTTTTTTCCTCCCCTGTGGAGTATCAGATGCTTGCCAAAATGAAATGTGGGAAAATGAAGCTGAATAAGAAGCATAAACTAAAACACAAAGAATTTAAATTTCCATCATAGATCCTTCAATTTAAGTCCCTTGTTTTTCATCCCACAGCCCAGGACCAATCCTTGAAGCCCTTGCTACTGAGCAGCAACTCAGATAGAACAAAGGGCTGCACATCTAGAACTTGGTTTTCCACAGCAAAGAGTTTGGTATACGATCTAAGAAAGGAAATGCAGTTTCTTTAATGTACAGCTAAAATGTAGCAGTTTGAGGTATGTTATGCCCCAGAAAAAAAAAGCACACCAATTCCACCGAAATCACAACTGCAGCACATCACACAGAGAGCCAAGGCGGCACTCAGGCCCTGGGACAGCATTTTGCTTTGGCAAACACTAATTTCAATGCAAGGTCTACAAAGGCATGAAACAGCTCACTGGGACTAACAAGCACTCAGCATTTTATGCTTCATTAACAGGTATTTCCCTTCTGAAAGGTTAAAATGTAGTGAAACCGCATTTGATGGGAGAAAATATAAACTCTGAGACAATCCATACACTTTGTAACCACTAGACAGGAGTTATCACTTCTGCTTTGATAAAAACAACTACCACATTTTATAAATTCTACAAATAGAACTGTGTGTGAATTACCTCATTTCAAAATATGATCTAATATTATGCCAAATGCACCACGGGTACAGCAGGCTGGTGCTTCCAATTAATACAAATTGATTTTTTTGCCACTGACTTCACCAAAGACAGCCTTGAAGCTTTTGTCTAGAATATTTCTACATGGGCAATACTGTTTGCAAGTAAAAGACAAAAATCTTGGTTTAATGGGATGATGGCATTTCCCTGTTTATTATTTGAGAAGATTATTTTACAGCATCTCAATGATGCTGTCTGACAGAGATTCGTGCCACGGGTTTGTACAGTTTACAAAAGAAAACAAACAGAAATTCCCAACATTTCTGTTTTAGCTGTTTGCAAAGAGGCTGAGGAAAAATCGGTCTGTATCATACCTCTGTCGTAAACACACATATCCTGGTTTACCAATGTGAATTCTTCCGTCCTCTCTACAGCACGCTACTGCAGCACACCGAGCTAAGAATTTACATCAGCAGACACCACACTTCAAACACTACATTAGTAGAGTTATGGGGGTCGACACCTACCCCCTTATCCTCATCCTCCACATCCTCATGCTGTTCATTTGCGCATGCTTCTGTTGAACTCACCAACCGTAAGGTCTTCAAAAAATCTCGCTCTCTTGGCTAATGAATATAACAGGCAGGAGACAGGACAGCAAAAACACAAGACAGACCACAAATGAAAAGAAGAGCATGAAAAGAATAACATAATGAAGAGAACAAATACCAAGCAAGGGAAGTAATGCTCACAAAGAAAGGAAATGACACCTGAGGAGCGTGTTAGACAATTTCAGGGACATTTTATCCTTGCTGTTTGTAAGTTACTCCCTTTAGTGAGAAGGGGTATTAAGCATCCAGCGCTTGTTAAAAGAAAATTGTAAAGAAGAGGGAAGAACAGAAAGAACTGCACATTATCCTAATCTGAAAGGAAGTCTCATTGACCACAAGAAATGCAGAGAACAGTTTGCACTCCCCCACAGAATTCACAGCAGAATACTGTACCAACAGAAATACAACTTGTGTCTTTGGTATCGAGTCGCACACTACAGAAAACACGAAAAAGACCTCCAGCAGTCTACAGGCAAGAAAATACCAAACAGAGCCAATGCTTGTATCACAAACTGGAACCACTGTGTTCTAATCTAAAAGCTTACCAAGGTGTCTCCAGAAAGGACTTCTAAGAGTGAGATCAAGTTATGTCCATCTCTTAGGTCTTCATACAGGTCGTTCACATGCTTTCGAACCTACACAGACAAATGCAAACATTCAACATAAGATGCCCGTTTCGACCTGAGAATTCACATTCATATTAACACAAATCTTTTAAAACACAGATAAACCTCAGATGTATCTCAGCACAGTGATCCGAATCTACCCACCTTTGTTACTGATTAATAAACTGTACACAGGCAAATTTAGCTCTAACAGGCAAAAGTGACACCTAGGTCTGCACTGACTCAGTTCCGTCACTTTGTATTTCATTTTACAGAAAAGGAAACACAACCAGCGTGAAGTTACAGATAATGAATGCACGTAGCCATGAAACAATCAGTATCTAACAGTTCAAACAATACCAGAGCCTAAATAATGACCACTACCAGCCAGATCCAAACATGTGTAAGAAAACCCCAAAACACATGACATATGTTTTATTCTCAGCATTCATGTTCACTGGAGTCAGGCCAGAAGTTAACATCACACTTTCTAGCCTCATTACTAATCCAAACCTACCATCATGTTTTATCACCTCACATTTTCCTCTACTTTGTGAGTTTTTCCAGTGGCTTGCACATCCACCTTATACAGCATATTAAAGAAATGTGGCATTAGGTTGAGCTAATGATGCCAAGGACATGCACAGCCCTTCCCACCAGCTGTGCCTGTGGCAGACATTTTAATGCTCTCTACAGCTCAGCAACACTCTACCACTAGCAGTCACTAACCCAGCTCATCCTTTCCTGTGGTGCCCCATAATAGATGGTCAGCCTTTGCCAGCTGACCTCATTCAACTAATCCAGTTGAGAATCAGCAGACCCTGCCAGGCCAGCCATGAGTGAGGGAGCGGACGTAATGAGGAAAGAGACAGCCAAAAGCCTTAAGTCTTCTGACAGGCACCACAAAGCTGAGGTAAATCTGTCCACCAGCCAACTTTTTGTTTCTTAGCATTAGCTTAAATATAATTTTATCTGAAAGTCTTTAACAATTTCAACCAGCTGAACTTTAAACATCAAAGGACCTCATTTCTCAGAAGCAGAGATTTTTGGCATTGCCAGGCAGGACAGAAGTTGAGAGATTTCCAGCTACAATTTAATGTTGTTTCCCAGGCATTCACATTGAGGCACCAGATCAGAAACCTCCTAACCTTACAGAAGATAAAATATGACAACAAAAATTTATTCTGAAGTTACTATCTCTGCTGGAGATGGACTGCACATTCCATAGGAGGCCTATGGGACACCCCTCTGCCAGCATTTGTGTGCATTATGATGTTAGCAGGAATCAGTCTACATCTTTGACTTTATACAACACCTCTGCTTACCTGACTTTCATGAGAATTTCTAGGTCCATCCTGTCAAATAAAAACTGTCTCCATGCTGTTAATTAGCTTCATAGATGCTTTTTAGTTCATGGGTTCTTCAACTTTTAAAACACGACATTACCCTGCAATCTGCTTTCACAAAGACTATCACTTTAACTGAGAATAATATCAATGTATATTTATGCTCATATTGAAGACTACTCAGAACCTCCAGAAGACTGATTTGTAAGGAATTACAACAGATAATATTTTCTACCTTTATGCAGACTCTGTATACAGTCAAGTTACATACCAGTACTTACACATATACATAGCTTTAAGCACTCACACACGTGCCAAGTAATCACGGAATGTCAGGGGCTGGAAGGGACCTCGAAAGATCATCTAGTCCAACTCCCCCTGCCAGAGCAGGATCCCCTGTACCAGATCACACAGGAACGCATCCAGGCAGGCTCTGAGTATCTCCAGAGAGGGAGATTCCACAACCTCCCTGGGCAGCCTGTTCCAGTGTTCTGTCACTCTCACAGGGAAAAAAATTCCACCTCATGTTTAAATGAAACTTCCTATGTCTTAGCTTCCACCCATTGCCCCTTGTCCTGTCATCAGGCATCACTGAGAAGAGCCTGGCTCCACCCTGCTGGCACTCTCCCTTTACATACTTATAAACATTGATAAGGTCACCTCTTAGTCTTCTCCAAGCTAAAGAGCCCCAGCTCCCTCGGTCTCTTCTGGTAAGAGAGATGTTCCATTCCCTTAATCATTTTTGTGGCTCTGTGCTGGACTCCCTCAAGCAGTTCTATGTCCCTCTTGAACTGGGGGTACAGAACTGGGCACAGTACTCCAGATGTGGCCTCACCAGGGCAGAGTAGAGGGGCAGGAGAACCTCTCTCAACCTACTAACCAGAGCCTCCCCTCCAGGCACTCCCCCTCCTGGCCACGAGAGCATATTGCTGGCTCATGGTCAACCTTCCATCAACTAGGGCCTCCAGATCCATTTCCCCTTCCCTGACTTCCAACAGGTCAGTCCCCAACCTATACTGATACCTGGGGTTATTCTTTCCCAGGTGCAAGACTCCACACTTGCCCTTGTTGAGTTTCATTAAATTTCTTCCTGCTCTCTAACCTGTCCAAGTCTCACTGAATGGCAGCACAGCCTTCTAGTGTGGCAGCCACTCCACCCAGTTTGGTGTCATCAGCAAACATGCCAACAATGCATTCTGTGCCCTCATCCAGGTCGCTGATGAATATACTGAATAGAACTGGTCCCAGAACTGACCCCTGTGGAACCCCACTAGTCACAAGCCTCCAACTAGACTCCATCCCACTGACCACAACTCTCTATTTCCTTTAACCATCTCACAATCCATCTCACTACTTAATTATCCAGACCACACTGCCTCAGTTCAGCCAGAAGGATGCTGTGGGAGATACTGTCAAATGCTTTACTGAAATCAAGATAAACCACATCCACTGCTCTACCAATATCAATGCACCTGGTTATATCCTCATAAAAGACTATCGAATCGGTCAAACATCACTTCCCCTTGTTAAAACCATGTTGACTGCTCCTAATGGCTCCACTGTCCTCAATATGCCTAAGGACAGCACTGAGGGTAAGTTTCTCCATTACCTTTCTGGGGATGAAGGTGAGACTGTCTGGTCTACAGTTACCTGGGTCCTCCTTCCTATGCTTTTTGGACTGATGTTTGCCTTCGTCCAGTCCCCAGGCACCTCTCCTGTCCACCGTGACTTACTGAAGATGTTGCAGAGTGGTCTGGCAATGCCCTATTTAATATCAGCTGTTATTAAAAAAAAAAGAAATCCTAGGAGCAATTGATTTTTAAAAAATTTCCAAGAGAAAAAAAAAAATCTCTGGTACTATTAAGATGAACAAAGAAATAGAAGAGATGTAGATGTTCTCCTACCACATGCATGGCATGTAAGTATCATTACAAACCCTAATACAAGATTTAATTATGCTAAGTGCTTAAAAAATGAAAAGTACAAGGGTTTTGATCCACACAACTACACCTTTTTACATTTCTGTTCAAAAAATTATGCCAAACTGAGTGCTAAACACCTTCTGACAAAAATGAGAAAGTTTTTGTGAGACCATTCCCTACTTCTCCCTGTTCTGCATGCAAGACATGCCACTCTCCTGTTCCCTTAAGAGAGCAGAATCATCAGCCAAAGCAAAGCTGTAGTGCAGGCTAGAGGTAGGAGAGGACATCAAGTTACAGACAGAGGAGAAAGGTTGTACATCTGAAAGACACTCCACCAGCACAGCTGTGTGGCACATCAGTGCCTGCACTTGTTTCAATAGTGAACTCATGGGGGTTGCTCAATGTGTAGGTACTTGATTTATAGAAGGGAAGAGAAAATGCTACCATTTCTAATTTATCTACTTTTGTTTTGCATTAAATGCAGAATAATTCTGTTATCCTGCAGTCTGTCTCTCGCAACACACAGTTGTTGACCTTCTGTATTAGAGGCAGCTATCCTCCTCAATTTATCTCTCTAGAAACCACAGATGCTTCAAAGATTAACTTATACTGCCTATGAAGAAAGTGGCACAGAGCTGACAAAACAGGAAAGCCAGCAGTACATCTTGGGACAGGTATCGTACTTCTGCCATTGCCTGACAACTGGTGTAAAGCTTGATTACTTCAGACATACTGCTTTGGTACGCTGGCACATATGGCTCAGGTATACCCCGCGCAGCAGATGTGCACTTAAAAAAGGTGTATTTGGGCAGCTGGGGTGCAGCAAGCATGTCCACTCAAAGCAGCAGATCACTTCCTTTAAAAAAGCATTTTCCAAGAGAAGCAACACTGCCACGTGAGGAAAAGCTTACACTGCTGCATCACTGATGTTTTGCTGCCACATTCAGCCTCCTAACAACGCCTAACACCACAAGTATTAGGTGCAGATGGGGGCCCATGGAAGGATCTGTGGCATCTACTGAGCTCAACTGCACTTCATAATATTTTTTAATGGCTTTTCTACAAAATCACTGAATTATCAGCCCTATATTTTGCAAGGTCCACGTGCAAAGCAGCTTACATGCTGCCTCAGGCAACGTTTTGCAATATACCCACGTGAGTGTGGCAGACTGCATTATCTGGGCACGAGAAGAGATTCTTTCAGGAAGATGTGGAAGACAATGAGTGGCTAAGGGGCATCTAACAAAACTTAAACATGAGCAAAATGGCTTCATGAGTCAAAAGGAGACAGGGAAAATTTAAGGCATGGTTTCAGAAGTGATTAATCTTTTGATTTTCATCTTTTGGCATGTATACTACCATGTCTATGGTAAGGAATAATCTATCTCCGTTGACATCAGCATGAGAAGTTTTCATAGTTTCCCAGTAAGCTTAAGTTTTGCAGTCTAGTGCCTTGGAGAATGTGTACTAACCACTAGTGGAAAGAAATAAAAAAGCTTTTCAAACTGTAGCAGTCACAGAACTGTGATCTTGCCCCTAGAACATAGCATGTTGAGCACCTGACAAAAGAAGACCATAAAGACAGAAATAGCCTCTGAAAGCTTCAATCTAATATCTCACATAGCTTGCACAGCTTTATTATACTGTTCAGCTGACACATCTAGTTGTCCTTACAAATCAAGTTGTTATTGGTTCCAGCCTCATGGACAATTCTGCTTTCACAGTTAAAGACCCTGGCCCACAGGCTTCCTCCTCTGTGGACTGATGTCAGAGCACACCTGTCCCCATTGTCTTCAGTCTGCCTGATTCTTGTTTGCACTGTTAGAGAAGGAAGGCCTAATTCAGCTGCCTGAGTACACAACTAGATAGTCTGGTTTATGTTTAGAAGCCATGTTGTTTGGCCTCCACTTGCTTCTACAGAAGGACTATGGTTTTTCTAAGTCCTGCTGGTCAGTCCTTCATTGATGTCTGCCCTGAATACAGTTACACATCTCAGACAGTCCTGTGTGCCCACACTTACAGAACTGAATCTGTACACAGCGGTGTCTGGTTTTGCCATAGATCACATCACAAAACAATCCATCCTCCACAGAAAGCCTATCTCTTACAATTTTATTATATTAGTTGTGTTGCCCAGATACTGGGAAACCTGCAGTTTGACCCAACAAAACCAAAAGCTACTTATACTGGGGAAAGGACTGTCCCTTCTGCAAGCAAAACCAGCTTAATCTTGAAAAGGATGGACAGAAGATCACAGAGTCAACCA
Source organism: Tricholaema leucomelas (assembly GCA_013400475.1). Lineage (NCBI taxonomy): Eukaryota > Metazoa > Chordata > Aves > Piciformes > Lybiidae > Tricholaema lacrymosa > Tricholaema leucomelas. Next base: position 54,375 of record WAAF01004831.1, on the reverse strand, counting down.
GGTTGGAAAAGACCTCTAGGATCATTGAGTCCAACCTATCACCCAACCCTTCTAATTAGCTAAACCATGCACTAAGTGCCTCATCCAGCCTCCTTTTAAACACCTCCAGGGAGGGTGACTCCACCACCTCCCCAGGCAGCCCATTCCAATAGCCAATCACTCTTTCCATGAAGAATTTCTTCCTAATGTCCGTCCTAAACCTGCCGTGGCGCAGTTTGCATCTGCAAACTTACTTCTGTCACTGGGTGCCTGGGAGAAGAGACCAACCCCCACCTGGCTAAGACCTCCTTTCAGGTAGTTGTAAAGAGCAATGAGGTCTTCCTTGGGCCTCCTCTTCTCCAGGCTCTCTCAGCCACTCCTCACAGGGCTGTGCTCCAACCCCTTCACCTGTCCTGGTGCCTTTCTCTGGACACGTTCAAGTACCTCAACATCTTTCTTAAACTAAGGGTNAATAGCCAATCACTCTTTCCATGAAGAATTTCTTCCTAATGTCCGTCCTAAACCTGCCGTGGCGCAGTTTGCATCTGCAAACTTACTTCTGTCACTGGGTGCCTGGGAGAAGAGACCAACCCCCACCTGGCTAAGACCTCCTTTCAGGTAGTTGTAAAGAGCAATGAGGTCTTCCTTGGGCCTCCTCTTCTCCAGGCTCTCTCAGCCACTCCTCACAGGGCTGTGCTCCAACCCCTTCACCTGTCCTGGTGCCTTTCTCTGGACACGTTCAAGTACCTCAACATCTTTCTTAAACTAAGGGTCCCAGAACTGGGCACAGGACTCAAGGTGTAGCCTGACCAGTGCCAAGTACAGGGGCAGAATGACTTCCCTGCTCCTGCTGGCCACACTATTCCTGATCCAGGCCAGGAAGACACTGGCTTTCTTGGCCACCCAGGCCCACTGATGGCTCGTGTTCAGTTGGATGTCAACCAGCACCCTCAGGTCCCTCTCTGCCTGGCTGCTCTCCAGCCAATCTTTCCCCAGCCTCCATGAGGAAACCCCTGTAGTGCTGCATGGGGTTATTGTGGCTGAAGTGCAGAAGTCAGCATCTGGCCTTGATAAAACTCATGGCGTTGGACTGTGCCCATCTATCCAGCCTGTCCAGGTGCCTCTGCAGAGCCCTCCCGCCCTCTAACAGATTGACACGCAATCCCAACTTGGTGTCATCTGCAAGCTTACTGATGCTGGACTCAATCCCCTCATCCAGACCACCAATGAAGATAATAAACTGGACTGGACCCAACACTGATCCCTGGGGAACACCACTAGTGACAGCTGCCAACTGGATTCAGCTCCATTCACCCCCTCTCTGGGCCCAGCCATCCAGCCAGTTGTTAACCCAGCACAGAGTACCCCTGTCCAAGCCAAGAGCTGCCATTTTGGCCAGGAGTTTGCTATGGCACAGGGTGTCAAAGGTCTTGCTGAAGTCCAGTAGACTACATCCACAGCATCCACTAGGCAGGTCACCTGGTCATAAAAAGAGATCAAGTTGGTCAAGCAGGACCTGGCTCTCCTAAATCTGTGCTGGCTGGCTCTGATCCCCTGGCCATCCTGCAGGTGCTCTGTGATTGCATTCAGGATGATCTGCTCTAGGTTGCACAAACCAGCCACATCCTGGTTTGGCTAAACAGGGTTAACTTTCTTCAGAAGTTGGGAAGAGCCACACCCAGGTGAATCAGCTGGTATTATTCCACCACACACCACCATACCTGCTACATAAGAGGAGAGCTGATGCAGGAGGTATTTTGCACTTGGCAAGCGGTGGGTGAGCCATTAGCGTTTTTATCTCGCTCCATTTATACATTATTTTGTTAGTAATATCATCTTTTCCCATTATTCCTGCTCTTTGTATTGTTCTATTAAGCTCTATTCATCTCAGCCTACAGGGTTTTGCATTTTGCTACAAATTCATCCTTCCAATCTTGTCTGGGAGAGAGCGTGGGGAAGGTCAGTTATGTGAGCAGCTGCGCCAGGCTCAGCTGCAGCTGTGCCTACACCCAGGACAAGCAGGAAGGCTGCTCTTGCTGCACTGTCAGACCTCTACATTTTAGCAGGGCCTGCTGCAACAGGACATGCAGTAATGGTTTTAAACAAAAATAATGGTATATTTAGACACAAGAAATTAATATTTCAGCTCAAAGTGGGGAGAAATGCTGGCCCAAGTTGTCCAGAGAGGTGGTAGATGCCCTATCCCTGGAAACACTCTAGGTCAGGTCAGACAGAGCAACCTGATCTAGCTTAAGATGCTCCTGCTCACTGTAGGGAGGTTGTACTAGATGACCTTTGACAGTCCCTTCCAACACAAACCATTTGATGATTCTACAAAAACACAAAAGTATCGTGCAGCCACGAAGATGATGTGAGGGCTGGAGCACCTCTGCTATGAGGACAGGCTGAGAGAGTTGGGGCTCTGCAGCCTGGAGAGGAGAAGGCTTCGAGGAGACCTTATAGTGGCTTTCCAGTATCTGAAGGAAGCCTACAGGAAAGCTGGGGAGGGACTATTTACACGGTCTAGTAATGTTAGGACGAGGGGGAATGGGTTTAAGCTGGAAGAGGGGAGATTCTGACTGGATGTTAGGAGGAAGTTCTTTACAGTGAGGGTGGTAAGGCACTGGAACGGGTTGCCCAGGGAGGTTGTGGATGCTTCCTCCCTGGAGGTGTTTAAGGCCAGGCTGGATGAGGCCTTGAGCAGCCTGCTCTAGTGGGAGGTGTCCCTGCCTATGGCAGGGGGTTGGAGCTGGATGATCCTTGAGGTCCCTTCCAACCTAAACCATTCTATGATTCTATATTCTTTTTTTAATTCAGAAGTAAATGTAGGAGGAAAATAGGGCTGTGGCCCTTTCTATATATACAGTGGGTGAACACCCAGTATATATGTAGAGAGATCTCACAGACAACTCTGCCAACACACATTCAGCACGATTTATGACAAACACTCTAAAATTCTGAGCAGGTTGTAAGAAGATCCATGCAGCATGCTATTGTCAAAATATCCCCAAGACTGACCTGCCAAGCCAGGCTGCTTCTTCAAACATCTTCTAGACTACTTACTTTACAGACTTAAGATTCCCCCCCATGCAAAGCACGTAAGTGCTGCTTGATGCGCCACAGGGCCGCTCCACCTTGGGGAATTTCCATCCTAACAAGCCGATGGGCACAGCAAGGCACTGAGCTCTGGTTCAAAACCAAGAGATCAGGGAGCTGAAGCAGTTACATGCACACTGACACTCACCCCGAGTTTCTCACATTCTTTAATACCCTTACTTAAAATGCAAAATTCATTTCTGGAGCAAAAAGCCCTGTAAACACATACCCTGGTCACAATTGTTGTTTTGTAGCGAATCCTAGGATAAACTTCACTCACTCTCTTAATATGCAAGCACTCAAGTTCTGGCAGAGCTTAACTGCTGGCTAGTCCTGACTTGGGCAGAGCACAGGCAGCCTGAGCACTGGGCTGCAGATGGTGCTGTTCCCTCATCTCTGCACATACATACGTGCCCCAGAGCTGGACACCCACCACCACAGACACCCCAATTTGCTCACTCTGATCCAACAGCACAGAGCCCACAGCCATAGCCAGCAGTAAGACAACACACAGGGAAAACCTGTGTCTGGTCCCTCTTGCCAGACTTGCAAAGTCTGGTGAATCCAATTTTAAATCCTGTGGTCTGAAACTCAGCTTTGGTCTTTTCTTTTACTCACTGTCTGATGATCCACTCTGCAGGAAACATTTCCTGCAGTTCACTGAAATAAATGTTTCTTTGTTTCATACTCAGGGGTAGTTTTCTATCTGTTTGCCTGTGGATATTGATTTTTTCAAACAGCAGGCATTGATAATACTACTCCATTTCCTGAAGTCCCTTTGTCATTTCAAACACTTTTACTAAGTCACCTTTAAACAAGTCTCCCACACAAAGTGAGTTCAACATACATGATCTGTCTTTGTAATGGATATTTCCTAACTGAAGATTCCTCCTTGGTCACATCTTTGGTTTAATTCTTTACTTTCTCACCTGGCCAATGCTCTAGATTCTAATAGTGCAAGAACTTTATTATTTGAACGCACCTTCCACATTCCACCCCTCTAAAGACTTGTCCTTCTATCTAAGCTTGGATCTTTGCATCTCTTTCAGACAACTCAACTGCCCAATTAACCCACTGCTTTTGCAGACTCTATTTTGCATTTTGTCGTCACTGTTCAGTTGTTTCAGATGTCTCTGAGTGTCTCTTGAAAAACAACTAAAAAAAGTCTTTTTTATGGCTGTAAGATAAATATGCCATGGCTCAAGTGAAAAATAAAAATAAGGCCACTAATAAACCTTGTCCTTATATTACTCCTCTTATCCTATGCTGGATTTCATGCAGTGCATTCCAAAATTCTCCTAATCCCCAATCAGCAAGTACGTAAGCAGGTGCATAATCTTACATGCACATAAAACAGTAGAGGAAAAAAAAACCATCCATGAGTCCTTTTCTGGATTTCAATAGTTGTGTGATATCTGAAACATCACTCACTGTATAAGTGTAATCAAATGTCTTAACTATAAAACTCCTTATTTTCTGCCTCCTCTATTAAAAATAAATCTTGTCTCTGTTCCAGCTCAAATCTTTTAGAACTAATGGGCTTTCTGAAAGGTTCTCTACAGCCAGCCAACACTGGTCCAGTCACTCAGAGTATCTACATGCCCTGTTGTGATTATTCATTAGCACAGCACTACCTTCGATTTTCAAACACTTGGACAGCCTTAGAGGACTGCTTGTCACTTTACATATTATAATCAATTAATCCATCTGAGTGGAGCCCATACTTAGAATAGAATCAACCAGGTTGGAAGAGACCTCCAAGATCATCCAGTCCAACCTAGCACCCAGCCCTATCCAGTCAACTAGACCATGGCACTAAGTGCCTCATCCAGGCTTTTCCTGAACACCCCCAGGCACAGTGACTCCAGCACCTCCCTGGGCAGCCCATTCCAATGCCAATCACTCTCTCTGTGAAGAAGAACTACGTTGATTCACAACAACAGCAGAAATAATTATCTGCTAAGATAAAAATCTATCGATACAATTTAAAGTCCCAAAGTGTTAATTTATCCAGCCAAATTTAGTATTTATTTCAACAAGGTCATCTTCATTCTACAGACAGCCCTCAGGCCACTGAAGTGCAGAAAGGTGCACTTAAAGATGTAAAGGAAAATGCAGAATACATTTAACACCTCCTACAGATACAGGTTACATGAGAACTCCCCCAAAACCCTCCCCCCAATCAAACAAAACCACCAAACCCCAGTGCTCATTCTCTCCCTCCCCTTTGTTTCATGTTAGGCCAAAACAGGCCTTGTTTGCACAGCAAGGAACTCAATGCAGCCCTGAAGGCCACAGGCAGGTTACTCCCCTACCAGATGAGGACTCCCTCCGGAGAGCTGAAGGGAGAAAAGCCAAGGTTTGGCTTTGCTGCCCACTGACAGCAGGATTCCGGGATTAAATAACAAAATTACAATTTCCAGGGTGTACCTCCTGGACCTCTCTGGTCCTTCTGGAGAACTCAACTCTGTGGCTTGCTAAAGGGAACCTGGCCCCCAAACCACTGCAGACTTACTTCCCAAGAGGGCAAAACCACAAGAAACATGCCTGGCATATTTAAACATTTTGGCCGTGGTTTAGCTAATTAAAAGGTGTTAGGTGATAGGTTGGAATTGATGATCCTAGAGGTCTTTTCCAGCCTAGTTAGTTCTGTGACTCCGTGACACATGACGGACAGATGCCATGTGGTATGTCACACAAGATCCCATGCAACTCCATGGATATTCCCAGCTCACTACTACTTCTTGCACCATTTGTGACTTTAATGCACAGCACCTCCATCTCTCTCCTCCATACAGTACTCTTGGTTCAAGTGCTTTTTTGCATCAAACCACATAAAAACACTTACAAATCTTAAAAGGACAACGCATACAGGCACATTATAAAAGCCTACCTACCCCTCTACCATATATTCTGGTTGTTAGGATGTAGTGTCTCAGTACATAAAACTGTTAAGTGTGGCTTACAATCTGCTTAAAAGCTTGTGACATTTATCCTTTCCCCTTTCTGAAACGTTTTACCTATAAAGGCATAAATAAGGATTAATAATTAATGCAATGCAAACCTCGCTAAGTTTCACTTTACAGTGCAGCCCACTGAATGAAGGCATTCTCACTTCAGCTGTAGGATTGCTGCAGGTTGAAATATCACTGATTTAATGAAAGCAAAAGTTTTAGTAAGTAACTTGTTGATGATCAGCTCTAAAACACAAAGCTGAATGTTATTTTGTCAGAGAAGGGCTGAGCCTCAGAAGGCTGTCTCAGAATAATACAACTGAAAGGCTAAAAACGACTGAACAGATCACCTCACCTGACCCAATGCAGCGGAGCAGACATGAATTTGGTTAAAACCTGCCAGAGGTACTTCACTAATTCATTCTTGAGAATTCACACAAAGCAAGTTCTGCAGTGTACTGCATACAAGTCAGTAGTTTATTATGCTTACTTGCTTTTCAAAGAGGGGGATTTTTCCTTACTAATCTTCAAATTAAATCTGCTGTTGTAAACTAGCCTGCATCTCCTCACACGCACTTAGAGCCTGACCTCACAAAACACTTCTTCACCAGCCTCTGCAGAATCAGTCATAATCAGTTTTTACATACCGAGGACACATTATCATGTCAGTCTTCTGTTACAGACTAAACGAACTCAATTACCATAATCTGTCCTTGCTTTTCCAAGAAAACTTACCTTCTACAGCTTTGTTACAGATGGCTGACAACTTCTGGTTGCAGCAAAGACCAGGAGTTGTGCAGGTGAGTGTCATGACCACATTCCCTCCAGCATGTGTCTACAAAAATGCACGATTACAAGCTGTCTCTGTCTCCTAAGCACCATTCTGGCCCACAGGCAGAGCGTGGAGCTCATCTGTAGTTCCTAGAGCTCTCTAGGCACAAGCCCACAGAGTCAAATGCACATGATAAACCTGGAAACAACGTGGCAGGGTTAGGGCCATATTTGTTGATGACATGACAAAAGGCCTACGTCTACAAGGGTACAGATGCAGTATTAGAAAACCAAGAGTATCACCACAAGGATGAAGTAATGGAACTCAAATGCTCACTTAAGGATGTGGCACAGCAAGGTCAGCAGGTGCTTGGATGCCATCTCTAGGTGAAAATGAGATGGGTCCCTGCTCATCCATGTGGCCTCCCAGAGCCAGGTGGAATTAACATCTGCAGCTGTTACTGATGGCAATATCCAAGCAAACTATGTTTGGGATCCTTTCATTCAAGTCTTGTGACAGTAATCTGCTAATAAGCCAACACGTGGTAGTATGTCAACAAATATAGATATATATGCTGCCCCTCTGTCTGTCTGCTTCAAAGACCAGTTGTTACCTGATCTTCTCAGGGAAAGAAATCACTCTGTGAGGTCTGTAATTGCCCATTCTTTTCTTCTGCTTGGGAGAGAGGCATTATGCTTACTGTAACTGCAGACTCCTAGGAGTTGTCTGTTCTCTCTGAATTGTTCAATAGAACGATAAAATGTAAATCACTGCAACTAGTTCCTAACCATGGGGTGAATGAAGGCATGCAACCAGAAAGTACACCTGAGTATTCTTTGATCTGCTCTTTCCTTATCTGAATTTCACTCTCACATTATCAAAACATGTTTTGTCAAGTTAGTACTTTGTAGAATTCAGACTCTTCTACACACTCAATATTATTTCTCACTTTTTCCTCAGTAACACAGCTGTACTTCTTTCTTCATATTCTGACATCGCTTCTATGCTTCACTAACTTCTTTATACAAATCTTTAGTCCTGCTGTCCTTATTTCCACTTCTTGTATAGCTCCTTTGTAGCTCACACATATCCTAAAAGCAGCAGATTGATCTATATGATGTATTCTATCTTTCATACCTCTCTGCAGCCTGCCTTTGTGCCTCCAACACAAATGCCTTCAATGACTGCCAGAAGTCCTGCATTCCTCCCTCTCCTAGGTTACTTCCCCAGGAGACTATCTATTGCTTTCCCCAGTTCCATTACTTAGAAGTTCATTGTTCACTTTCTTACTTTTCACTTCTCTCTTTGATTTGAAAGGTGAGCCCGAGATGTTGCAATCACTTTGCTGTTAAGTTACCTTCCTTTTTAATAAAATTGGAAGCAATCCCTCCCCATCAATCTAAGCCCAAGTAGCAGTTTTGCTAGCAACTGTCTGAATCTGACAGGCTGAAGGTCTTCCTGGCTGGCACTTCTCTCACAAAACTGGTCTACGCCAGAGGCAGTCACCCCAATTCCTGCAGCAGGCAGGAAAACAACAGGTGTGCCCTGCCCTGGCTTTCACATCTGCTTGGAGACAAGCTGAGCCATGCCACATAAATGTCTCTTCCTTGCATAGGCTATTGTGGACACCTTTGTAGTTATTCAAATGCAGTCTTCGCATCTGCTCTTCCTGTCAGTTACACAGATGATTTACCTTCTCTGTTACTACATATTCCTGTGCCCGCAATGTTAGTAACTGACCAACACTCTACTGTCAACCTTCTTGTTCCAGTTCAATGCCTCCGACTGATGGCAGCCTTCTGTCTGATCTTATCTGTGGTCAAAGAAACACTGATGTTCCAGTTACACACTGTCACTGCTGGTCTTCACTCTTCATGCTTCCAATTCATTCTCTCCTTTGCAGCCTTTGTGTTATGTGTCATCAACTGCAACTTACCAGAGATTGTTTAAAGTATAAAAAAAAGTAACACTAATAACATCAAACTCAGCCAGTAAATCTGACTTCCACAGTTTCAAACTACAGAGGCACACTAATTCAGACCAAAGCAAATACACCTTCACCGCTCTGGTGAAAATCCTCCAGAGCTGTATCCATCTCTGGAGTCCTCAGCACAGGAAAGATGTGGACCTGTTGGACTGAGTCCAGAAGAAGACAATAAAAATGGGCAGACAGATGAGTGCCTCCTCTATGAAGAAAAGCTCAGAGAAGGCTCTAGGTACACCTTATTGTCACCTTTATACACTTAAAGGGAGCCTACATGAAAAAACGAAGACAATCTTTTTTTAGCAGGGCCTGTTGCAATGGGACACGAGGTAGTACTTTTGAACTAAAAGAAGGTAGACACAGACTAGACAGAAGAAGGATATTTTTGACAGTGAAGGTAGTGAAACACTGAAACAGGCTGCCCAGACAGACGGTAGATGCCTCATCCCTGGACACATTCCAGGTGAGATTGGACAGGGCTGTGAGAAACCCAATATAACGAAACATGACTCTGCTTATTGCAGGGCACTAACCACTGGACAACCTTTAGAAGTCTCCTCCAACCTAAACTGTTATGGTTTAGTGGTGGATTAGGCAATGTAAACAGTCAAACTTGATCTTAAAGGTCTTTTCTAACCTAAGTGATTCTATGACTCTATAGCAGGTTTATGACTGAACACTGGAAGTTTCTTACTGTCTGGAGTCCACATGAGACAAATACTACTCCCGCAGGGGTCAATAGCACAATTTCACTGGCCCCACAGGAAGACAGAGTATATCTAAACTTAGAGATGATTATTAAATGCAGATACATCAAAAGTGTATAGATTTGAAAAAGTAATTCCATGCATAATGTAACAATTAATTAAAATGCCAACATTTAATAGCAAATGGTAGAATTTTATTTCCTCTGAGCTCTAAGGAATAAATGATATTAAGTACAATATTTTGAGTGCTAACTGCAAACAATGAACTCACAACATGAGAATGAATTCAATGTATTAGTACAATAGTCATAACAGTGCTTTTATTTCATCATGCACCAATATCACAGTAAACTTAATTATTCTTATAGTCAGTCTTCCACACATGAGCATCTATGCTGAAAAAAAATAAAACACTCAAATATCAAAATAAAAAGGATGACAAAAACATACACTGAACAGTTTCAGTAGCACTGCACACCATAAAAATATCGATGCACTCAAACTATCAGATATTTCATGCATAATTAATTTGCTGGTTTCGATTATTCTCTTTCCTGCTCCAAAGTAGTCCTGAAGTCTGCATGCATTAACAGGATCAAATAAACTTAAAATCTGTGACAGAGTTTTTTTTTGTCTTAGAGTGATTAATCTATTCTCTTGCAAAGAAGATTTTGTGACAATGCTTATCATCAAGCCTACATAAACCTGTACAATCGCCTCCTTTTTCAACTGTCACTTAATTTTCTTCATCATCTTGTTACCTTTCTCCCTCACCTAAACATTGGTTTAACAACAAAAATGTTGTGAGTTTCCTTGATGATCTGACCTGCAAACAGCTAGAGATAATACTAAACAGATGAAAGTTGCTGTGCAGTTTACCTCCATGTGGAAGATTTTTGACAAATCTCAATGCAACGTAGCATGAATAAACTACGACTGTGCATACTTCCTTGATACAAAATCAAACACTTCTTTACACCATCAACTGATCATTTTCTTCAAGAGTTATTTGCCGATGACACCAAGCTAGTAGTAAGGGTTAAACTGTTGGAGGGTAGGAGAGCCCTGCAGAGGAACCTAGACAGGCTGGATGGGTGGACAGAGGCCAATGGGATGAGATTTAACAAGGCCAAGTGCAGGGTTCTGCACTTTGGCCACAACAACCCCAAGCAACACTACAGGCTGGGAACAGAGTGGCTGGAGAGCAGCCAGGAAAAAAGGGACCTGGGGGTACTGGTAGATAGTAGGCTGAAGATGAGCCAGCAGTGTGTCCAAGAGAGCCAATGGCATCCTGGCCTGGATCAGGAACAGTGTGGCCAGTAGGACAAGGGAGGTTATTCTTCCCCTGTACTCAACACTGGTCAGGCCACACCTTGAGTGCTGTGTCCAGTTCTGGGCTCTTCAATTCAAGAGAGATGTTGAGGTGCTGGAACATGTCCAGAGAAGGGCAACAACGCTGGTGAGAGGCCTGGAACACAAACCCTATCAGGAGAGGCTGAGGGAGCTGGGGTTGTTTAGCCTGGAGAAGAGGAGGCTCAGGGGTGACCTCATTGTTGTCTACAACTACCTGAAGGGAGGTTGTAGCCAGGTGGGGGTTGGTCTCTTCTGCCAGACAACCAGCAACAGAACAAGGGGACACAGTCTCAAGTTGTGCCGGGGGAGGTATAGGCTGGATGTTAGGAGGAAGTTCGTGCCAGAGAGTGATTGGCATTGGAATGGGCTGCCCAGGGAGGTGGTGGAGTCACCATCCCTGGAGGTGTTCAAGAAAAGCCTGGATGAGGCACTTAGTGCCATGGTCCAGATGACTGGCTAGGGTTGGGTGCTAGGTTGGACTGGATGATCTTGGAGGTCTCTTCCAACCTGGTTGAATTCCTGGTTGATTATTTTAGTCTGGACAAAGAGCAAGAGTCAGGAGAAAAGGACTTCAGGACTTTTCAGAATAGTTCTGAACCCTTAACTGCAAGTTTTTTTAGGACAAAAACTAAAACATTCTCCTGCCTACCAAGAAGAAAATAGGGCTTGCTGAACAGCTGGGAAACAAAACACGAGAGAAAATACTGATATTTCATCTGCATACAATACCTAAAGCAAGCTACACGCTGGGGTTGGAACTGCAACTTGACAGAATTTGCTCCTGGCAAAGTTTGCAGCAACTCTCAGCATTAACTAGGAGGAATACATTCAGAACGAACTAGGAGTCATCATGCACTAGTATAGACAGAATTCTTCATCACATTTTCAGGAAAGGAGACCCAACCAACAGTGTTAAATTGAGACTTGTTTAAAAAACAGTCACTGCCCTTAGCCTAACCACCAGGTGCCTCGTTCCTGAAAATAAATACAAACGTAAAGCTAAAATGCATTTGTCTCTAAAGATGAGGTGGGGAACTTTAAATAACACATGAACTGTGTGGCTAACAAGCATATACTGCCAAGTAGTGCTATCTAAAACGATAACTACTAGTGTCAGTGAAGTGACAGCTTTCAGTTTTCATATGAGGAATGGTTCCTCTGTCCATAAGTGCATACCTGCACATTTCACAAAACAATCGACCTAAGTGGCCATTTACAAACCCTGGGCGGCTTCAAGGACGCTCAGGAATCAATTACTTCAGGTTTCTCTTCTGAATTATTCATTCAGTGCTTACACAACAAAAAAAACCTGTGCTCTCTCCTGTGTGCTACCACAGTACAGGATTTTGAACATGGATCTAAAAACAGTTCTTGTTAAAGACTTTTGTCTTCTTGCTCACAGGATCTTTGGCACAGAGAGCGCTGAACTGAGTGTGCTGATCTCTTTGAGGGTAGGAAGGCTCTGCAAAAGGACATGGATCAATAGGCCAAGACAGGTTTAGAGAAGTTAAAAGAGGAGACTTCCACCTCACTGACATGATAGGCTGGCATCCAAGTTTCTCCCTGGAAGCTCATACAACAGCAGGCCAGTCTAAAGTTCACTATCTTACCTCTCCCACCCATATGTCAACAAGAAATAAAAGATAACGTTTCAACTGGAGCCCCACCATGAGACATTAAACAGCAGCCTTAGCAAGTGAAAAGCTCTTATCAGTCCTTGGAAAAATCTAGTATCAATTCAAAAGTAAAACTTCAGTATTTAAAAAATGTAATGACAGTCCACTTGATCCTAAGCTGCGGAATTCAAAGATAACTTAAACAGCTGAATCTTGCAAATAACACACTAAGTACCTGTCTAAAAGTATGCAACTCAAGATCATTTGGAGGAAATATTTCTGCAATGACTATGCTTCTAGTTTAGCAAAGTACACAATTACATGCTTAACTAGTCAACTGAGCTGACACGGCACTAATCTTGTACACTGCATTTTGATATGCTACACATCTACCTGCTTTGAATCAAATACAGCTAAAGATGGGCAATGCAGAACAGAAGGATAAATATTTCTCAGTCATCTTGGCTTTTGTGGTTACTCAGCAAATTCCATAAATACAAGATTTAATTAGGTGAGTAGCAGTAGGCTTCTATGCCACCCCCTAAAATTATGGTAACCCTTAAAAGCATCATGCTACCAACTGAGAAAAAACTCTCCTGAGTAACTGCTATAAAGGAATAAAAGAGAGTTGCTTTCCCAAAGATTGCAGAACAGAAGATGAAATAAAATGAGCAAGAAAATAATTAAACCAGCAGAGAAAAAAAACAGACACATAAAAGAAAAAAAAAAAAAAGAAACAGAGGACAGTGTAAAGAAATAGTGGAAATAGTGGAAAGAGAGAGTAAAGAACATAAGATTGAAAAAAGATGAAAGAACAATGCAATCCATCACCATGCTCTTAGCAAAGTCCTGTCCACACACATAGTCTGGTGTTTTCAAGGATCTCTCCTAATTATTCATGATCACTTTCATCTTTTCTGCTTTTTGATGAAGCCTACACAGCAATAACCAAAGCACCATGACATCCTTTTTCAGGCAGTGCAGCAAAACCACTTCTAGGACAAAATCCATCTCTCCCACTAAGGCAGATGGCTTTAGGAATAGACATCTAGAAGAGCCTGTTCTCTCTGCTACCTTATGGAGATGTCCAGATAACCAGCTCAAAGAAAGCTATTAACATAAGCTGATTCCCACTTTTTTTGGTCTGCAACAAGCTATTGGCAGGGAATGGCCAAATAGAAGTTGCACTCATTTTTGTTTGAATCCAAGGTGACTGAAAACTAGGGTGTGAATTCAACTTAACAAAAAGACCAGGAGAGCTCTAGTGACTCAACTGGAAATACACTCATTTAGGGTGCAACGTTTTCTACCTCCACTCCATATTTTCTAAATATGTCATTGTGTCTTAACAGAGAGCATTTCAAGGTCTGTTTTTTAACTTCTGTGCAAGTCACTGTTCTAGAAACAAAGCTGTAAGAACAGAAATTTGACCAGAAACCTGACAACTGCATCACCAACTGCTTTCAAACTGAATATTTCCAAAAGATAAAGTTGAGTTACCACATAAACTCCAAACTAATGGAAGAGCTACAGTCAAACCATACTTGTGTAAGTCAGCAACCCTTCAATTCTAAACTAAGCAAGCCAAGACAAAAATCAAGGCCAGTGGTACACACAGACACACATCTCCATCAATCTGTAGCTACCTCTACAATCACCACACTGAGAACTTGTGCTAGTTTGAGCCTAGCTAGAATGTTTTGGTGAAAAGAACTAGATAATAGGCTGTGAAATGAAAACAGTGATGATGTCTACTTCATTCACAGTCTTGATGAGATGTATTAGAATTAAAAGCAAAACAGAGATAAGGTCACTTTGCTTGGCACTTCACTCTGGGCTTTGCTCTCAGCTCTTCGCCTGCTGGGGAGCTGGGGCTGCTGGCTGAACTCCATCTTGCTTTCTAACCTCACCCTCCATTTGCTTTGGCTGATTCACCTTGCTTCTTAATCCCCCTGGCCGAACCTCCATTCTTCCTTGGGACTGGGGTAAGGTTGAAAGGGGTAGGGGGAAGGTGAGGGGTTGGTTGAGAGCCTCTCCTGGGGACTCAGGTGTCTGGGAGGGGAGTTGTTTCTGTATTACCTTTTTTTTTCCCTTGTCTATTTCTGTCTATAACTGTATATACTGTAAATATCTGCTTGTCTATTGTGCTAGCTGTAAATATAAGCTTCATTCAAATTTCCAGAGCTGTCTGAGTCTAGTCTGGGTGATTTTTCTAAAGCGTGGGCGGGCAGGGGACATCCAAACCACCACAGAACCATCCGAAGATGAAGGCCTAAGATCACTGACCTTGGCAAGCAAGTCAAAAGGATTTAGTGTGAACTCCTTACCCCGATTTCCTCACAGGTTTAGAGCCTAAATCTTTTGTAAGCTACTCCGAAGAGGTTGACAGTATGGTAACAATGACTGTGCATGTTTTATAAAGTAATGATGTACAGTAATAAAATATTCAAACACTGCTCTTCAATAAAGATAGGCATCATTTTTAACTTGTATTAAGGGATTACTCTCCAAAAAGCTTCAGATAGGATTTTCTGCATCCCACAGAAAATTAAAACCCCATCTTTAACATATACCTTAAATACACAAAAAAAAAATAGTCTCTACAAACATGGCAACAATCACCCACTATTACAAAAAAAAATGTCTGATGGCTAATGTGAAGACTGCATTTTGCTAACAAGAGTACTGGCAATCTTCCTGTATGCTTTTTTTCCCTCTAGATCTAATTTCTCAGAAGTACTGGACAACTGATGCATTTTTTATAGTACAAATACAAGGTAAAATCCAGAATGGGAAGGCTGCAGGTCTCCAGACTCTTCGTCTTTTCTCATTAGCAATTAGAAAGATTTCTACAAGGATATGGGGCCAGTCAGATATTTCATGATCACAGTGAGGTATCTGCATAGCGAGGGTCCTTGGAGCAGCTGTTTCTACACAGTGTGATTCCCTTGGATCTAGCAAATCCACAAAGGAATACCTATTGGGACAAGCAGTACCAAAAGCTACTCTGTGACTCCAGACTCACTCTGCCCATAGAAAGGTTGTGTGCTGCACAAGTGCTGATGTCAAGACCATTGCTAATGGCTCACTCATGGTGGGAAAGACCCAAAACACACTTTGGAAGAAGGGTCTCTTGCTAAAGACAGAACTTGGATTAACCTCACATCCAGGTCCTGTTGGCTCCCTACACCTTGCCATTTCCAAGAGCAACACAGTTTTCCAATTGATGTGAAATCAGAATTCTGCATCCTTTAAACGTTTGTGGGGAAAATACCCCAGTGAATTTTAAACATTCCTGAAGATATTCTGTTCTGCTTCTGTGTTCATTATTTGTCAAATACCTGCAAAAGCAGCCACAAGAAGCAGAGGTAATTAAGCTGCTCCCTGAAACATATGAACACAAGCAGATTTTTCCAACAGTGTCTGAATGTTATACTCAAACTGAATTTCAGTTCTTACAGTTAGCAGATACATCTTTATTTAATGTGACTTTCACATAAATTCAACCTCTGGGAAGAAGAAGAAGAAAGAAGAAAAAAAGGCAAATTACGTTAAGCAATTATACAATCTGTTTCTCCAGAGAAACGTCTGGGCTAGACAGCTGGCACTGAAGCAGCAGGTTAGATTTCGAAGTGAAAGGCCATGCTGTGAAGGTGAACTCACAGCTTTTAGTTTTCTGTTAACCAAAAGCCACATATGGTAGGGAAATGATGTGCTCTGTCCCTAAGGCAATGTTTACTGCTATTCAAAAGAAAAAAAGATACTGAAAAATAATTTTCATCCCTGGAAAGCCTCTATTTCTAACCCATGAGCAGCATACTTACACCACACAATGATCTAGAGCTCTCCTTCCTAAGGTCAGTTCTCTCTTCCTAAAACAGTACTTAAAAAAACCAGCCATGACACTCTAATGCTAGCAGAGTCTAGCTTTGTAGAAAGAAATAATGTCCCTTAAGCTTTGACTAATTCTAATTTCAAACTTAAATATTGAAACAGATCACCTTGGGATACTCAACAGCAGCATTTCAACTCCCCCATGACTCCTCAAAGTATATGTATAAATCCCACCATTTAAGATATTCCTTGTTATATGCAACACAGATGCATCCTGAAGTCAAACACTTAGTAAGAGACATAATCATTACTGTAGCAATCAATCATCCGGACATCACAAATATCAACTGACCTTCATCAGATGCTGATTAATCCATTTTGTGAAGGTCTTCTTTTGCACTTTGTCTCGCTCATCTGGAAGAGGAAAAAATAAAAAGTGAAGGGTTAATGCAGGTGACTATGATTTTTTTGTGGAGAGGTTTATAAGGTTAGCATTCCAATGAAGTTTAAAAAACAGAATACCCTGCAAAAGCTCTGAAACATCTGACCAAAACAACAGCACACAAATGTTGGGGTTTTTTTGCAGCACATCACAGCATGTCACAAAAAAGTGTTTTGAGCAGAAGCTGTAGATGAGTTCCTGCAAGGCAAGAACCCCACTGATACCACGGCAGCATCACTAATATAAATGTAGATTCCTAGGGAAAGTCAACCATTCCCAAAAATGTACTAAAAAGATCCATACAAACTTTTAAGTACTATCACTACTACTTAATCCAAAGAATTATTAAAGTACTTAGCAACAGAAAATCTCATACTATATGAAGTCTGGCTTTTTATAATCACAATGCTTTTTGACTGGAGTATCACCCTTGTCCCAACATGCATGGATGAGCTACAGCTTCAGTCAGAAAAAGGGCTGTCTTTTCCTTAATCCTCTATAAAATAAACAGGGATGTCCACTAACCCAGATGTAAGACCCAGTCACTACCAGCAGTTTACTCCCTAAGCGTGGCATTGCCCACAAAATAGTAAAAAGAAGCAATAAAAGCCACAGACTCGGGGTACAAAAGCACTCCCCTTATGGATGTAAAGTATATTCTTGTATTCCACTGAGCCACATTAGAGAAACACTTGATGCGGACTCCAGCACAAGAGCTAACTTACCTCCAGGAACCTATGTATGGTCACTAGCCAGTACAAATGCCACAATGCTATAGCCCCCATTCACAGTCTTGGAGCTGCCCAGAGAAGGAGTTGCAGTGCATTAGGACCGAGACCATCTGTGCAAGCCTAAAATAGCAAGATCCCTTAAGACCCTGTACAAGAAAACTGCAGCTGGTTCATTGACTCAGGCTATTTGTACTGTGGCTGAGAATAAGAGATGGGCTACAGGAACAAAACCTTCCTAAGCTAGTGTCATCACTAGATGAATCAATCAAATGTTGCATTATATATTTTAAAATACTGTTTTCAGAATGGTCAAAAATAGGAAAAGCAATTAAAAAATTCAGAGAAGGTCCACACTCATGGGCTTTCAAGTCTGTGGTGTAAATGGTATGAGATTATACAAGCATCCATCCTGGGCCAAACAGAGCACTGTGTGCTGCTCCCAACAGTGGTGAGAAATGAGTATTCAGGAACGAATGTAAAAACAAGACAAGGAAAAGCCAGCAAAGCCTATGTGTACTCCTCCCTTATGTGACTCAGACATTCTGTGTGCATGTAAGAGTCATAGAGGCTTTTCTACTCATTAATTTTTTTCAATTTTTTAAACACACTTGCAACTTCTGCAGTCACAGTTCACTGTGGCAAAGAGGTCTACTAGTAAGATATGTAGCATACATGTACATTCTGCTCTGTACAGAATACCTGCTGTTCCTTAAACACCTTCTCCCATGCTGCTCAAGGTCTTCCAAGTTTCTGGCTTATGCTTTTTTCCTGACTTCACAGCTTCATACCCTCTTATGCTAGTAGAGGACCCGAAGAGAGGAATAAGAGTTGAACTAAAGAATAAGGCTGTGCTAATCATAGAATCAACCAGGTTGAAAGAGACCTCCAAGATCATCCACTCCAACCTAGCACCTAGCCCTATCCAGTCAACTAGACCATGGCACTAAGTGCCTCATCCAGTGAAAAAAAAAACAAACAAAACAAACACAACCTCCCAACACCACCAAACAAGAAAACAAACCAAAAAAAACAACACACAACCACACAACCCAAAAACATCTGCCTGATGAACTCTTTGCTAGATACACATTCCCCTACAGCCGTCACCTAAGCAGGACAGCATTTCCAACATCAGTTATTTATATAAATACGGCAGAAACTCTGGTTTGGTACAAGTAGAGAACAAGAAATTCTCAGAAGAAAGCAAGAAATACTTTCACTTGTAAATGTTTCCTTCTGGGTAGCTGTTTTAAAAGGAACACAAGTTTTCCCAACTGCAGAATTCAGTATTCTTGCCCACAGCTGTACAATGTGTCTTTTCTCCTAAGGCAACCTCAGCTTGTCAAACTACCACAGGACTTTTAGACTTTAGGAAATGCTACTTTGAACACAGTGGGGAAAAAAAAAAAAGTATTAAACCCCACTTCTTGTATCTACTAATTACAAATCTATTGTCAATTAAAATGCCAAGATACATAACACAAGAGAAACTTACTATTCCTTTTATTTATACATACGTCACACAAACACCTGCGGGAAACTGTGTACCTGATGTATGCAAATGCGTAACCAGAAAAGTTCGTCGTCTGTCATACTGTGAAAAATACCAGAATGAAAGGTAACAAACCCCAACAAAACCTAACCAAAAAAATCCCAGCCAAACAACAAAACCCACCACAACCGTGGTTTTTAATTGAGAACAAAATTATTATTCCAGAAAAGCAAATGCACGCTAGGAAGGAAACACAGTGCAAGAGTATTCAGCATGCTAGAGCTCAAAGCAGAGCCCACCAGACAAAGTAAGGCATCTGACTAGGAAAGGAACGCCCAAACTAAGAAGTAACCCACTGCAAGGGTCTGCAGAGAAGTTCCTGCAGGGAGAGCTCTGCTCTCTCCCAGAGGCAGCCCTGCCAGCCCAGAGCCAGGCTGCGCTACTGACCCATGCAGCACATGAATTCCACCAGCTGCGCGCTCCAGGCTCCAGTCCGCTCCATTTCCAGCGAAGTCCCTCTCTCCGCCTCCCCAAACTTCCCACCTCCCTCCCTCGCCCGGGCAAAAAGCGCGGCCGCTCCCAGCTGCTCCAGCGGGGGCGCCGGTGCGGCTCGGGACGCTGCCCGCGGGAGTCACGAGGGCGGCTCCCTCAGGGACAGCTCGGGGCTGGGCAGGGAAAGGGCTGTCGAGGGGCGGCTGAGGGAGCTGCGCCTTGGGCTGGACGGTGCTCGCTCTCCGAGAGAAAACGGCGAGATCAAACGGCCTCAAGATTCTTTCACTGAGAGGGTTTGTTAAGCCCTGGAACAAGACATGTAGGCAAGTGGTGAAGCCACCATCCTTGGAGGGATTTAAAAGATCCGTAGAGTGGTGCTTAGGTACGTGGTTTAAAGGCGAACTTGGCAGTGCTGGGGTAACTGTTGAACTTGATGGTCTTAAAGGCTGTCTCCAGCCTAAATGAATTCAGTGGCAGAAAGTAGCAACTTCCCTTTTCCAAAATGCCAGGAGCAAAGAGCCCATATCTCATTTAAGGAACAGCTACTGAATAAGGTATTTCATATGTTGTGGTTCTATACTGAGCACCAAGCTCTGAAGACAAAATTCATTTTGCAATAGGTTTTCCTCTGGTATTCCTAAAAATCCTTCTGCAAACTATACTCTGGTATCTCAAATGTCAAACTCGGAAAAGAGAGCATAATTAATGTAGGAGCTCTTGGGAAAAGGCTTCTTTTAATGACACCCAGAATCACAAAGTTACATAAGCAAGAGAGGACAACCCCAATTTTTTGCTCAATGCTGAAGTCCCTTATCTAGTGCCTCCAAGTCTCTTCCAGTAATTCATTCTCATTAAATAAGAACCAAGAGACAAACGTATCACAACCTGAAACAGTCTCTATAAAGGTAAAGCCTCAGTTCAAACTGGTCTAGTTTGTAAAGATAAAACTACAGGACTTTCCACAGGGAAGGGTTGAATAACCTTATTAACAGGCAATCTGCTGTCTTTTGTAATGTTAGTGGGTGTTCTTAACTACAGCTGGGTCTAAATTATCCCTGTCTGTAGGACTTGGGTATCAATTGCAACTACCTGAAACAAAAGATTCAGACAAATCTACCTACATTATAAAAGCTGGGATTATCCTCCACCCTGGGTAGTGCCCCAGATAAAACAAACTAAGAAATTAATAAAACTCTTATCTAGTAAAGGTAGGAGTGCCTGGAACACAAACCCTGTGGGGAGAGGCTGAGGGAGCTGGGCTTCTTTAGCCTAGAGAAGAGGAGGCTCGGGGGGGGACCTCATTGCTGTCTACAACTACCTGAAGGGAGGTTGTAGCCATGTGAGGGTTGGTCTCTTCTTCCAGGCAACCAGCAACAGAACAAGAGGACACAGTCTCAAGTTGTGCCGAGGGAAGTATAGGCTGGATGTTAGGAGGAAGTTCTTCCCAGAGAGAGTGATTGGCATNATGATTCTATGCTATGAACTGTGTGCTAGCATATCAAACTTTCATTAGGACATACAGCTTATTAAATCCTAACACTTCCAATAATGAAGGAATACATAACTTTTGTGCTATAAAAATGTCGAAGCTGAATAAGCATCCATGTCTGCCATAACTCATTTTGTTAGAAAGTCTCATAGAAATACTAAATTACTTTTGAAAAAAATAAACTTAGAGGGTCTCCTATGGGGATTTCTGTGTATTCAGTCCCAACAGTCAAGATAAACACTAGGTCTGCAAGGGTTACACTTCCAGGAGCTGCTTTTGCAGGGTCAGTATTTACTGTAAGAGAATATGTACAGTAAAACAGGGAACTCCAAGTTATTCTCAACAGTTTCTAACTTCAAAAAAACCCTCGACCACCACATTAAACACAGTGTCTGTGAAACACTTAACAATTTAATGAACTAAATATATATATAGTGTTGGTCATGACAGATTAGTTTCTCGGCTAAACAATCTCTACTAAGTTCTTGTTACCATGACTGCCTGAAGTCCTGGGGCAGACAGGAGTTTTCTCAGAGTAAGTTCCCCTGACAACTGAGCTTTTCCTGCTTCTAACAGCAAATTTTGTTACAGGTAGTGCTTTATGTTTTATATTTCAAAATAATACATAATGCATTTTAATACATAATGGTACTATTCTTAAATCAGATGGTTTTGAAGAGCAAGAGACATCTGTCAAAATTAAAAGCAACATTTTCTACTTTAACACCGCTGTCCCTTTCAAAATTTGATCAGCTTCTTGGATTTATGAAATAAGAACTGGGAACTTTTCTAGTTTATGACCCTGATGGTGTTCACATATCAGGACAGCTTGGGGAACAGCACCAGCAGTTTATAGGAGCTTGCCTTGGAGACAGCATTGCATTACTTCTTTTTTTTCAGATGGACTGAATGTAGGCCTTGATAGTTAAAAAGAAAATAAGAGGATAACTGGAGGATAACTGGTAAGGTACACAGTTTAGACAACACAGAGGAAGAAAGATAGTAAGGGCATGGAGCATGGGAGAGACATGGTCCACATGTGAGAATCACAGAATCAACCAGGTTGGAAGAGACCTCCAACATCATCCAGTCCAACCCAGCACCCAGCTCTAACCAGTCAACCAGACCATGGCACTAAGTGCCTCATCCAGGCTTTTCCTGAACACCTCCAGGGATGGTGACTACACCACCTCCCTGGGCAGCCCATTCCAGCATCTGAGAAGGAGACATTCTGCATGTAGATAGATACAGAAACAGGTCTATAGATATAGTTTGAATCAAGATAGTGCAATATGACTATGAGAATTCAGAATGGACATAATGATAGAGTTTTGCCCTTGTAAAGCTGAAAGAACAAAGGATATATCCAACAATCAAAAAATGCAAGCAAAAATGAATGCTGTTACATATTAGTAATTAAGGCACAGACTCTCAAAATGCACTGCCTAATGAAGGCTCACCTCTTAAAAACCATGGAAAAGTAAACTCCTATTTTGAAGTCTGATTTTGCTCAGGTAAAAGTCCTTCATTTCTCTTTCCCACTTCCTGCCTCTGTTAACATCACTTCCTCCTTTGTGGCAAGCTTCAATTCCAACTGATGTGGCTCACAAATGTGAGGGTTCAACTACCACTGACTTGTTACACATACAAACACCAAGGAGCACAAAGATTGCTACCATTTACATGTATACAAATGTAGCTTCTCAGAAAGTCAAGGTACAAAGCATTCCTTTGTCACTATGTTATTCCCAGAATTCTAGCACACATGCAGAGTCAGCACAGGCATTAGAGTATTTAGGACTCCACTGTTATCAGCAACCAGAAAAATCGACGGTGAAGTGCTTACAAAGAAAATAGCTATAATTTATGTTTAAACTCTATAAGAAAAGGTTGTGTTATGGGCTGATGTTCCCATCACTCTTTGAAGTATTTTTGGACTGAAAGCACACAAGGATGGGAAAAGCACCACTAGATCCTTCTTGTAGCCTTGATAGAAGTAACAGCTGCTGTCAGAGAAGGATACTGTTGGGGCAAAACTCTGGGCTTCCCTCTCCAGTATGTCTGATAATCAACTGCTACTCTAACAAATAGAAATATAGGGCAACTGTCATTACCTGACATTTATTTTTTCAGAAAATACATCCTCTTTAGCTACTGACTCTTAGGATGAAATATTCATTGATGCAGCCAGGTTCTTTCAAAAGAGTGGCTCCTCTTCTGCACACTCCTATCAGGCTGGCCATCAACCTTTATAAAGCTTCCTCTTACATGTCAGGTCACACACAGTTATGGAAGCAAGTTAATTTTACTCCTATCCTGAGCTCTGCATTGTTAATTTAATTAGAACTGAACTATGAACCTCTTTTTAGGTCTTCTCCTATTCCGGTTGCTCCAATTATTCTGTAAAGTATTTAAGTCTCTCTCCAGTTGCCTTCTCTTTGAAAAATAAACACATTTATTACACACTACAGTGAAAGGTCACATATGCCATTGGTCTGACTAAAGATGATGCCATTGGTCTGACTAAAGATGAATCTGAATCAAAGTTTTACTCACTTACTCTGTGGACTAAACGCATCAAGAGCTCATGAACTAGAAATTACGTGGTTTTCCTGCACTTATAGACAAGACCAAACTCAGACCTCAATGAACAGATAAATTTTCTGAAGCCCTCATCAGCATATATGTGATTATGGTTCAACTTTCATGACATAAAGACACTCAATGTTTAGAAGCTTTGATAGAATGTTCAGCTAGACTATTTTTACTTCTCTCTCCAAAATACTGCAAATTTTACTTGCCAAGTGAGTTCTTCGGGTACATTTACCTACAAAAATACAAATGTTCTATGAAAAAAAGAGTCCTAGCAGGCAGAATGTGAACTAAATTCAATGATAGACTTCAATATGCCAAAGACTGGGAAGTGCTAAATTCTAAAAATCTGCAGGAAAACACATACTAAAAATGACAAACATCCCAAAATAAACTGGGTAACTTCAGTCTTCTACTTTGCATTACATCCTGCAGTTCCTTCAGCGGGCTTCCTAATGAAGTTGTCTTGACTGCAACAGCTGCAAACAGAATCCAAAGATAATGCCCTTTCAGCTGTGTTTTACCTAATGCACGTTTGTTCACCCAGCTCTAGTGACCCACTTGAGCACTTCACAGCCTCACAACTGAAGCAAGTGGGAGCAAAGATTTAAAATCTTACTGAAGTTGAAATGATGTTATCTGAAACTGTACTTCTCTTTGGAACTTCATACCTAAATATCTGGATAATCTCTTTATATGTCTGTTTATTAAACCAGGCCACAACATCTGTAATTAGTTATTTTG
The DNA here is from genome assembly GCA_013400475.1 of Tricholaema leucomelas. Classification (NCBI taxonomy): domain Eukaryota; kingdom Metazoa; phylum Chordata; class Aves; order Piciformes; family Lybiidae; genus Tricholaema lacrymosa; species Tricholaema leucomelas. Next base: position 30,098 of record WAAF01004831.1, on the reverse strand, counting down.
GTATGCTAGCAGTATATGTGTAACAGAACTAAAAAGCTTGCAAAATACAGTAAGCCTTTGGTCCCATCTAAACTGCTCTCTTTACGCTGCCTTTGCCTCTTGTAAAATGCTTTGCAGAATACAATGCTCTGTAATGTCTGTTGCTATCCTGCTGTAAAATGCAGTACAACATTTAGACACACCAATGTGTCAACTGATTAGAGGAGATTTGTCTGGAGTCTGGGGAGCTGAAACTGCCCACATTTCTTGGGTGGAGCACTTGCCTCCCAACCCCAAACCAAATCTCAGTTTCCTGCTGACAAACTCTAGACACTCTTTAGCAAGCTACTTTGTAGCATAACAGCATGAATGTCCTGATTGCAACATCAACATTCCTAATCCTGATTCTAAAGACTGATACCAAGAGATACTTGCTAAAGCAGAAAGCCAGAAGACATAACACAGAATGTTGTTCTCCATTACCACCATAGTTTGCTAGACAAAATATAAGCTTTCTTACTTTTGGAGGTCAGTGTTTAATCGTAATTGCAGAGGAAGGGGAAAACATAAAACACCCATTGACGTGGACAGAGCTATGGCTATCTCAAAAACCAAATTAATGACCACATGCAGACAAAACCACACCAAAAAAATCTCCATCTCAAGAATGAGCAGCTCACCATTTCAATTTGTGATATTCTCTAGTGTACAGCATCTCGAGTGTACCAGATGCAGGCACACATGAAACACCACCAGGCAATACAGAAATACTTTGTGTCCTGAAAACGTTCAAAATTTTGCTAATTGCACACCCGTCTGGCTCAGAAAGAAACTGCACTCCTCACATTCTCACTTTTTTCTGCTATTAGTTCCCATCTATGCTTGAAGCATGAGGAAGAATTCAGCTGGGCTGTGCTTGAAACACACAGAGGTAGCTCAGCTGCAGAAAATCTGTGCAGAGGTTTGTCTGGCTTTACCAACCTGTATAGGTTACAACCTGCTGTCTACATCTTCCACTGCTGGAAGAACAACTATCTTTCTGATATGATTTACAGGAATGCACATTATGGATTCCCACACCAGCATGGAAGAAATATTCTTTGACTGTGTGCACACCTCAAACCTATGAGGAACCTCAAGAGATTATTTTCCATTCACAGGATCTCTGTCAGCCAGCACTTTGCAGTGTTAGTGTTATGTAACGAATCTCACACGTAATCAGAAATCAGACGTGAAATGCTTCCAAAAGGCTGTTTTTTTCTAGTGTCTTCTAGTCCAGTAATGTGCGCTTGAAAAGGTTTAGAAACATACATCAAACAAGTGTCCCAGCCCCTGAAAGTTTACAGTTCAAGTGTTAAGCAAGAAATCAACAACAGATACAACTACCAGAAGAGAAAGCCCAGGCAATAATAAAATAACACTAGTCACATGTATGCCTGCTCCATTTAGGGAAGAAAATAAGTCAATACAGCTTTTGACTTGCTTATTTTTGCTTTCAAAACCTGTCCATAACCAATTCAGATTCACCTTCTAATGAATTTGCTTTCTTTGTGCAGTGTTCTCCACCCTAAAGCCCTATAGCAGGACCAGTGCTTAACTGCTGCAGAACTTTGCAGACAGCAGTGAACAGCACTGAAGAACTGCCATAAAATACTGGGGTTTTCAGTTTAATTCAGTTTTCAGTGTTATTTGATTTCTGCCTTTTATATAAGAGAGAAGACCCCTGCAAAAACGTCCCACGCAGCTATTAACACACAAAAACCCTGCACATAGTCATAAATAAATAACCAGTGTCAGCAGACATTACCCTGTCCTGGAAGGCATGTCACAGCACCCCTTGGCTTGTGGTTATATCACTCCTTTTCAGATTTCCACTCCAAACACAATGTAAACTCACTTTTAAAAATAATTTTGGTGCTTGGCTGCTGGTTGGTTTGAGGTTTGGGGGATTTTAGGGTTTCCTTTTTTTTTTTTTTTTTAGTTTTTTGTCAGTGATCAAAGAAGTGTTTATACAAATGAAAAATGGGTTTCTGAACTGTCAGATGACACCTTTGATATTTTAAAATGTTGATGTGAGCTTTAACAAAAATCTCACACTGGAAAGATGTGCCTAACAAAACAGCAAAAGGCTTATGAGACTAAAGCCTATGCCACCAGTTCAGTGCAAACTCAGGTCAAAGCAATGACCAGCACTGCCCAAAGAAAACAACACTCCTTTTCCTCAAGCCCTTCTAAACCAGTGGGGATCTACACAGGTTCTGTGCAGTTCTGGCCTTTTTTTGTCAAAATCCTGCTCTCTTCCTCAGAACAAAAGCAGTGAAGTCCTGCGTTTGCAGTGACTGTACCAACTCTAGACTGCTGCAGAGCGTGAAGAACTGGAGGGAGAGCAGCAGTGCTTCCCTGTGACACACAAGCTCGGAACAGCATGGTTTACACTTTTCCTCATTACAAGCAAAGACTATGGAATTTCAATGCAGTGTATAAAGTAGGTGAATATACTCATTAGTGGAATTGGGAGAAAGACTGAAAAGAAAGGAAACGGACAGAGATGTTGGGTTGCCTGCATCAGTAGTTCTTGCTCTCCCTCTATCTTCATACATTCTGATGCACTTATATAGTGCCCCTGTACTCAACACTGGTCAGGCCACACCTTGAGTACTGTGTACAGTTCTGGGCTCCTCAATTCAAGAGAGATGTTGAGATGCTGGAACGTGTCCAGAGAAGGGTGACAAAGCTGGTGAGGGGCCTGGAACACAAACCCTCTGAGGAGAGGCTGAGGGAGCAGGGTTGTTTAGCCTGGAGAAGAGGAGGCTCAGGGGGGACCTCATTGCTGTCTACAACTACCTAAAGGGAGGCTGCAGCCAGGTGGGGGTTGGTCTCTTCTCCCAGCCAACCAGCAATAGAACAAGGGGACACAGTCTCAAGTTGTGCCGGGGGAAGCATAGGCTGAATGTTAGGAGGAAGTTCTTGCCAAAGAGAGTGATTGGCATTGGAATGGGCTGCCCAGGGAGGTGGTGGAGTCACCATCCCTGGGGGTGTTCAAAAAAAGACTGGATGGGGTACTTGGTGTCATGGTCTAGTTGATTGGCTAGGGCTGGGTGCTAGGTTGGACTGGATGATCTTGGAGATCTCTTCCAACCTGGTTGATTTTATGAGTAAAGATTAATTTGGTTTGCATGCAATCTCAAGACAACCAGAAGAGGAATCACAATCACTGAGTATTAAAAAAAAACAACAAACAATTCATCAGCTGATGTTTACACCCCAAATGTGTGTGATACTGCTCCTCATTCATCTCCACCAGCACACTCACCCTTTGTTGTCCCTTCGGTTTCAAGAACAATAAAAGATTCTCCTCCATGACAAAGCAATGCAAAAATAGCTATTGGCATGCTTTCTGTGTAGCAAGAAGACAAAGAGTGCACACTTTGAAACCATTATCAGACTCACAGAAATGCAATGCCAGCTTGCATTACAAAAAAGATAAAACATCAAAAAAAGAAAAGTATCTCACCCAATTTCATTTGAAGACTTGGGCCAAAGCACATGATTTATTTTTAAAACAAGCCTACAATGATTTGGACACATCACTGGTCACTCTTCTAGATCACCACACAAATCCAAAGCCAATGCTTTCACTGAAATGAAAAGTTCCAAGTGCATTTTGGTTTTCACCACCAGTATCTGGAGTCTTATTTCACTTCACAAAGGCTTCTTAGCAAAGTCAATTTTTTCATTTATCCAAAAAGCCAGGACTGAACTGTAATGCTCAGATGTGCAAAATTATGTTGAGTAGAAAAATAAGAAAATTATTTACTTTAAAACTGAGATGTGATTTACATAAGCAGTGTTGCTATAAAGGAATACAGGATTGATAATCAATACTCAGCTTTAGAAACACCTGAAAAAGGATGCAACTGGAAACAACATGCTACAGGGATTAAAGAAAAAAAACAACCAAAACCACCAAAACACACCTACCTGGCCATACAGATGGCACTCACCATCAAATTCTCTTTCCTACCTTAAATTCTTATTCTAGATTTCAGAGACTAAAGCATGCAAACTTTGAGTGTTCACCCAACTTCTGCACCTTTCCATTCATCACAGACTTAAAATACCTAGTCCTAGTCTGTATCAAAACGTACCTCTACCTTTAACTTTCAGAGAGAGCTGTGAAGTTTTCTTAGTGCTTTGGGACAATCATAATACTCCTGCTCTTTATGAAAACACATACTGTTCTCATGCTAATAAAAGAGGTAAAATTACATCATCTCTCTATGTGGCTACATTGTGGTTTTCAGTTAAAAATGTTAAACTATAAAGCTGCAAGATCGGAATACAGAGAGTGGAACAGCAGTCCTAATTTAGTCATTAACTATCACTCTTTCTCAAAGTGGACTTCCACAATTAAAATGACATTTAATTCAGTGATCTTTCTCCTACTCATGGCAGCATACATTAAGTAAACACAGTACTACTGGCAAGAGGCATGCTAATGATGTAAAAATCATTAGTCACCTCCTGAGATAGTACTAAAGCTTCCAGAACTAGAAGGGCTTGGGATCAGTGTTAGTGCAGGTACTCATTTATTTCTTAAAGTTACTAACACCCTAAATGTCTCCTCCTCCATGATCTATTTGCACTGCCAGAGACAGCCTGTTAGAGATTTAACTCTGTGGTGCAGGCACCAAGGTAATGCTGCAGGAGCTGGGATGTCTTTGCTCTCCTGATCCCCCAGCGTTTGGGAGACCTAAACTCACCTGCATATATGCACTGTCCCCCTTTACCCACATAAAAAGTCCACGAGTCTCTGATGACTTCATGTTACTGGCAGCTCTGTGATGCCCTGTAGATAAGAGAAGTGCCACCATGGATGGAGATTTTAAGGTTTCAAGGAGATGAAAGGGTCACTTCTGAGGAGTCACTGCCATGCATAAAGAGCAGCAACACAAGAACAACAGGCAAAGGGAGCTTTGAAAATGGCATTGGCTGAAGAACAAGAACATTTAAGGAATGAGAAATGATATGGCAGAGAGAGCCCTGAGTGGTACTGAAGATAAAGACAAGAAGCTTGTACACTTTCCAACTGAAAAGGAGGATTCCAGGACACCAACACAGGAAGATGATGATTTTAGTGAAAATAGATGTTGAAATGACCAGTTAAGCTTGGCATCTGGAGTAACATAAAGAAGGATCTCATGGCAGTCAGTACAAGACGTGGACCTCTCTGGAGGACAGCTTATGCTGCATGCACAGAGAATTATATTTCTAATTCTCTTCATATCCTTTATTACTATTAGTCTTAATTATCAAGTCAATTGAATGTTTTCCATTAAAGTAAAAAAAAAAACAAACCCAACAACCAAAACCAAAAACAATCAAGTTTTGTTTCCAGACAATACTACATTTTTTCAAGCACAAGTAAAGTTTATTTATCCGAAATGCTCATAAGTTGGGTATAAGTGAAGCCAGATTTTTAAGGGTCTTCCAACATCCTTCACATCTGGAGAACTGGAGGTATACAAAAGTTTGTCTACCTTGTTGTACCTTTATATTATACTCTCACTCTAACAGATTCCAATATAAACTGTACCAATATACAAGTTTGCTTTCCAAAATCACTGTGCCAAAAGAACTCCCAAAGGTCTTTCTTCTGGATTTAGTTATCTGGAAGGAAGTGTAAAAGTACTCAGATTTCACACTAACACCAAATGAGCAAACTTATACTATACCTCCCTTCTGGAAGACCCTGTACTCATTTAAGGAGCTCCACCTTCCCCTTACTCTGAAATAGATAAGCCTTTTGAATCTTTCATTCCCTAAAGCTTCACAAGATTCAGTGGCCAAATTTTCAGTTACATTCTTCCTCTTTTGTTTTAAAAGCCATACTATATATTCTCAACTCAGCAAAACATAAATTATTCACTAAAAAGTTGTCAGCCAATTTCTCTTCCCACATGACTAAAAATATGCATCTGCTGATTTCAATGGTAGCTGGTTTTCTTCAGTTCTGTAATTGGAACCTCTGTTATATTTAATCTCACCAGAGGAGGATGGAAAATAACAGAGAATCCCAGTTTTCTCTCAGCACATTGAAATACGTTAATAATGTACTTCAAGCTTACAAACAAAAATTACTTTGTAGATAGAAAGATATCATTAAAAAAAAATACAATGAGCATGCAAGTATTTCAGAACACTCAGAAGCCTAGGAAAAACACTAAATCAGAATACAGACTGATAGAATAGAATCAACCAGGTTGGAAGAGACCTCCAAGATCATCCAGTCCAACCTAGCACCCAGCCNCTCAACATCTCTCTTGAATTGAGGAGCCCAGAACTGGACACAGTACTCAAGGTGTGGCCTGACCAGTGTTGAGTACAGGGCAAGAATAACCTCCCTCGTCCTACTGGCCACACTGTTCCTGATCCAGGCCAGGAGGCCATTGGCTCTCTTGGCCACCTGGGCACACTGCTGGCTCATCTTCAGCCTACTATCCACCAGTACCCCCAGGTCCCTTTCTTCCTGGCTGCTCTCCAGCCACTCTGTCCCCAGCCTGTAGCACTGCTTGGGGTTGTTGTGGCCAAAATGCAGTTCCCTGCAGTTGGCCTTACTAAATCTCATCCCGTCGGCCTCTGCCCACCCATCCAGCCTGTCAAGGTCCCTCTGAAGGGCCCTCCTTGCTTACAAAAATCACCACTAACTTTACCACTGGGATGACTTCATTCCGTCTTTGCCGCACTTCCTCTAAATTTTTAAAGATCTATAAAAAATAGGTCTGCATTATAAGGAGATGAAACAAAACCTTGAGAAGTCTAACTCTGAGGCAGAGCTCACAAGTGCAACAGGGACAGGATGACAGTAAGGACAGCAGGCTGAGTGACATGCCACCTGCCTGTCTCAGACAGAAGGATTGATTACCACCACCAGGATTGCCAAACGAAAACTTACTTCTCTGTCCAAGTTAAGATGTATTTTTAGTCTTTGCAAATATCACTGGACTATAAATGGACTTTGATTACTTTGGGTTTGCTGCTTTAATTTTTTTAAATTGCAATACAGAATTAATAGAGTTTTCATACCTGAGAGGTTTAGCATCCTAAAAGCCAAAATGTTCTGCTAACAAAGACATCTAGATCATGAAGCCTCATAAACCTCGGTTAGCTCATACCTGATGAACCTGGACACTGAGATACACCAGCCAAGCATGTCAGTGATCGAGGAAGATCTCTGGCCCACAAAGCTAATAGACAGAACTGACAAAAGGAAATCAGGTGACAACGACAATCCAAGGAGAAAATAGACTCCCAGAAGAACCCACAGCAAGTATCTTGCAAAAGGAAACTGAACCTGAAGCCCTCTCACTTATGCTGTTATTCAAATAGGAAGGAAACTCTGCACTAGACAGCCAGGTGAACAGTTACCACAACAGAGCCAGACCCATGCCCCTGAAACCAGGAGCAAACTTCACTGAAGGCTAAAGCTCTGTTCTTTCATGTGTCACAATGATATTTTAGGGACAAATCAGTCTTGTCTTACATATGCAGCAACACATGTAAGAAACATCACAGAGTTCACTGGGCCAAAATGATCAATATGCTGACATAGTCAGGGCTAATCCAGCCAGAAGGTGTAAGGAAGGGCACAGGAGGTCAACTCAAGGCACCTGCTCACACTATTGAGCACTAAAGCTCCTCTCAGCTCCACTGTTATTACTCAAAGTAAAAGCAAGCTCAGGTGCCTCCAAACAGAATCCCTACAAGTTTCTCCTTTAATGAGAGGAGAGTTGGGTTTTTTCAAAGCAAAGAGCCCAGTAAGTGCCAAATAGTTACTGTCTGAGATAAAAGGATCAAATGAATTACTGTCTGAAATTGCTGAAATGAAATAAGATACAGTCTGTCCAGTCACAAGATCTGAAGATGCTGACAAGACACAAACTGCTTGATTTTACAGTACTGCAGTAGCAGTATGAGTATGTCTTGGGACAGACACAATTTATTGTAGACTTTATGAGATTCTGTTAATAACTGGCTTGTTCTACACATCAGATTTGTTCAGCACACAATGCAGCAAATACAACCTCATGACATTTGCAGTCTTTCAGGTAAGGTGTAGCTACAGAGAAAGAACAGACCTGATTAACCCCTTGAAAACAATGTTTTCTGCTAATAAAAATAAAGGAGGTACAAATGAAATTTATCTTTGGCAAAGATGCTCCATGAACTGCATACAGCCATGATCCAGCGAGGCTCCAAAAGATCTTCTGGAACTATCCCCACACCAGAGTGGGCCTATACATTTCTTACACCTACATAACCACAAGACATAAAATCATAGAATCAACCAGGTTGAAAGAGACCTCCAAGATCATCCAGTCCAACCTATAAAAGAACACTATAATATATAAAGAATACTAGATCTGCAGTTACATTGACCAAAAATCTGAAACAAGGGAGTAATTGGGGCAGATGCTGCAGCTGTGATCCATGACTTGCAAGCCAGTGAGGAAGACAAGATCTTTTAAGTGAAGTTCAAGACACCTGTGCTAGAAAAGATTGTTGAAATACTACACTTTTATGGCTAGCAAAGATCGATGAAAATTAAGTACCAAAAGGTAAAGAACAAAAAACAATAAGCAAACTTACTACTACTCTTTTTGCAGAGGCAAAGATTTTAAAGGCTAATGGCTTTGTGAGATCATACATCATCATGGAAAAAAATACAGTCATTTTTTAACATTATAAAGCTTAAAGTCAGGATAAGTACGCAGTCTTCCAAGCATATTAGTACCTTTCTGGTCTAACTACACAGTGCCGAGGACTGCCTCCAAAATCTCTAAGGGGAAGGAAACTCATTCAGAAAAACCTGGACTTTTCAAAGTATTATTTAGAGTGATAGTCAAAGAAGTATTCCTAACTTCTGTGAAAATAGGATAGTTCATGAAGGAACTTCTTTCTTAAGATCAGCTCTGACAGCATTCCTAAGAAAGTGAAGCGAACCCAAATCTATCTTTAATTCACAGTATCACAGCATCACCAAGGTTGGAAGAGACCTCACAGATCATCAAGTCCAACCCTTCCTCATAGAGCTCAAGGCTAGACCATGGCACCAAGTGCCACGTCCAACCTTGCCTTGAACAGCTCCAGGGACGGCGACTCCACCACCTCCCTGGGCAGCCCATTCCAGTAGCCAATGACTCTCTCAGTGAAGAACTTTCTCCTCACCTCAAGCCTAAACTTCCCCTGGTGCAGCCTGAGGCTGTGTCCTCTCGTTCTGGCGCTGGCCACCTGAGAGAAGAGAGCAACCTCCCCCTGGCCACAACCACCCCTCAGGTAGTTGTAGACAGCAATAAGGTCACCCCTGAGCCTCCTCTTCTCCAGGCTAAACAATCCCAGCTCCCTCAGCCTTTCCTCGTAGGGCTTGTGCTCGAGGCCTCTCACCAGCCTCGTCGCCCTTCTCTGGACACGTTCAAGCATCTCAATGTCCCTTCTAAACTGGGGGGCCCAGAACTGAACACAGTACTCAAGGTGTGGTCTAACCAGTGCAGAGTACAGGGGCAGAATGACCTCCCTGCTCCTGCTGGCCACACCATTCCTGATGCAGGCCAGGATGCCACTGGCTCTCTTGGCCACCTGGGCACACTGCTGGCTCATGTTCAGGCGGGTATCGATCAGCACCCCCAGATCCCTTGCTTCAGGTCTTCACTGAACTGACTGAATCAAACCAGCTGGTCTCTGGGTGAGTTGGCAAACATAATTCAGTCCACAGTTTTCAAGGATATACCTTTTAAAATAATAAAAAAAATTAAAACCCCACACTGCCTACAGCAGAGATGTCCCTCATTCCCACGGGCTCCTAAACACTGTAGGTGTGATGGATCTTGTCTCCCCAAATGCCACCCAGAACAGCTGCACAAAGCCTAATAAAGGGTAAGAATGTCACCCCACATTACCAGCTCCAGTTACAACATAACAATAGCAATTGCTAAAACCTTGAATTCTAGGCAGCTTGCTGGGTTTCCAGTTTATGGTAAACGAAGTGAAAAGCTCAACTGGACGAGGGAAAAAAAAACAACAAACAAAAACCAAACCATAAACCAAAACGAACTGGGATCGTTTGAGGAAAAAAATACATGTGGTATTAGCAATGTTAAACAAATAAAACACTACACAGATGAGTCATGGTTACCAACAGCAAACAGAAGCTTGCAGGCTGTTCAAGGTGGATAGCTTAGACATCTTCTGAGAGAAAAACTAAAACTACTCAAATGCTCCCACACTCAAAATAAATCTGAACCCTAAAGTAGAAACAAAGTGATGATAAGTGGCAACATACTGGCTGCTCTTTAGCTGTACAGGTTTAGAAGAGGGAGCACTGGCTAGTGGTCACATTACATGCTCTTACAGTATTTTTTCAATACACTGGAAAATTAACTTGCATTGAACACTGCTCATTAAATGGACACTTAGAACTGAGTATTTCCATATAAAACGCAGTAACAACAACGACACAAAACCTATTCACAGACTTCCCTACAACAGAATTATAGAATCAACCAGGTTGGAAGAGGCCTCCAACATCATCCAACCTAGCACCCAGCCCTATCCAGTCAACTAGACCATAGCACTAAGTGCCTCATCCAGTCTTTTCCTGAACACCTCCAGGGACGGTGACTCCACCACCTCCCTGGGCAGCCCATTCCAATGCCAATCACCCTCTCTGGCAAGAACGTCCTTGTAACATCCAGCCTATACTTCCCTCACACAACTTGAGGCTGTGTCCCCTTGTTCTGTTGCTGGTTTTGTGAATCCACTGGAAAAATCTAACTTGCATTGAACACTGCAGATTAAATGGACACTTAGAACTGAGTATTTTCATATAAGACACAGTAACAACAAAGACGTGAAACCTATTCACAGACTTCCCTACAACACAGTATTTTGTGAAGACACTGGAAAATCTAACTTGCATTGTACACTGCTAATTAAATGGACATGTAGAACTGAGTATTTTCATATAAGACACAGTAACAACAAAGACATGAAACCTATTCACAGACTTCCCTACAAAGAGTATGTTCTCTGATGGTAAACTTTTCTGTGTCTGCCGTTACTTGCTGCACTACAACATGAACTGTATTTCACTTCACAAAACGAAGTGGGGTAAGAGAAAGTTTGGAGATCAAAGGCAGGAAAAGGATAATAACATCTTATAGCAGTTCTTCAGTTTGTTTATACTGCACCAGTCACATACTCAAAACACATAACACAGACAGCTATTGCAAGCATCTTTTTTGTCTTCAGGGAACACTTCTGCAAGAACCATTTTAAACAAAAGCCCTGATGTAGAAAACATTAAACACACAAATGAACATTACAGCTCAATTTGTACTTACTGAACTACCCAGACCACTAGAAAAGAATACAGGAAGCAAATCAATGTCTGCCTGAGAGGATACATATTTCTATGAAGTGTGTACTTAATATTATTTTATATATCAAATATATACTTGCTATAAATTTAATAATCATATACAGAATAAAAATCCATGTTGTTACGCAATGGAATCATATAAGAGAAATACAGTTCCAGTATGAAACAGCAAAGCCTCTTCTGCAAAAAAAAAAACTTCTCAAGAACCTCTCCTTCCAATATTAATTTTAGCACTGGATTTTAGTGTCCTACTAACTATGGTACAAGACTCGTGAAGAGAAAAAAATTCACCTGGTGTGTAAAGGAACTGATGCCAAAAGCTGAAGCTCATCTACACTGTGCTAGTTTGAGCCTAGCTAGAATGTTTTGGTGAGAAGAACTAGATGACAGGCTGTGAAAGGAAAACAATGGTGATGTCTACCTTGCTCATAGGCTTGCTGAGATGTATAAAAACAAAAATCAAAGCATAGATAACTAACTACCACTGGGGAACTGGCTGAGCTGCATCTCTAACCTCAACCCTCTCTGCCGTTTCTCTGACTAATCCACTTTGCTTCCTAACCCCCCTGGCTGAACCTCCTTTCTTCCTTGGGACTGGGGTAAGATTGAGAGGGGTAGGGGGAAGGTAAAGGGGTGGTTGGGAGCCTCTCCTGGGGACTCAGGTTTCTGGGAGGGCTGTTGTGTTTCTGTACTCCCTTTTCCCTTGTATATTTCTGTCTATGACTGTATATACTGTAAATATCTGCTTGTATATTGTGCTAGCTGTAAATAATAAGCGTCATTCAAATGTCCAGAGCTGTCTGAGTCTAGTCTGGGTGATTAACAAAGTGTGGGGGGGGCAGGGAACACCCAAACCATCACATATACACAGGTCCTCATTCATTCAGAAGGTACATAAAAAGTCCGTGGTGCCTAGGAGCCAGATACAATTCCTCTAAACTAGCTCCCAGCACAGGTGGATTTTCAGGATATTACTGAGAATCTTGCTGTAAACTTTTTTTTTTTTAATAATGTGCTAGTTTGAGACAATCTGGAGTGTTTTGGTGAGAAAAATTAGATTATAGGCTGTGAAAAGGAAACAACAGTGATGTCTACTTCACTCATAGGCTTGCTGACACGCATAGAAAGAAGAACACAAAACAGGTAACACTGTTGTAGTGGCTCTCTGTTGCAGCTGGTGCCTGTACTTTTCTCCCTAACCTGCTTTACCACAACAACCTCAAGCAGCGCTACAGGCTGAGAACAGAGTGGCTGGAGAGCAGCCAGGAAGAAAGGGACCTGGGGATACTGGTAGGTAGTAGGCTGAAGATGAGCCAGCAGTGTGCCCAGGTGGCCAAGAGAGCCAATGGCATCCTGGCCTGGATCAGGAACAGTGTGGCCAGTAGGACAAGGGAGGTTGTTCTGCCCCTGTACTCAACACTGGTCAGGCCACACCTTGAGTGCTGTGTCCAGTTCTGGGCTCCTCAATTCAAGAGAGATGTTGAGGTGTTGGAACATATCCAGAGAAGGCAACGAAGCTGGTGAAAGGCCTGGAACACAAACCCTATGAGGAGAGGCTGAGGGAGCTGGGGTTGTTTAGCCTGGAGAAGAGAAGGCTCAGCGCAGACCTCATTGCTGTCTACAAGTACCTGAAGGGAGGCTGTAGCCAGGTGGGGGTTGGTCTCTTCTCCCAGGCAACCAGCAACAGAACAAGGGGACACAGTCTCAAGTTGTGCTGGGGGAAGTATAGTCTGGATGTTAGGAGGAAGTTGTTGCCAGAAAGAGTGATTGGCATTGGAATGGGCTGCTCAGGGAGGTGGTGGAGTCACCGTCCCTGGAGGTGTTCAAGAAAAGCTTGGATGAGGCACTTAGTGCCATGGTCTAGATGACTGGCTAGGGCTGGGTGCTAGGTTGTACTGGATGATCTTGGAGGTCTCTTCCAACCTGTCTGTCTCTATGATTCTATTCTATGATTCTTTCTGTGTAACTAATCTTTCTGCTTTCTGACCCCCTCGCCAATCCTCCAACTCACCTTGCACATAAGTTAAACTCTGGGATAAGTTAGGGGGTGGTAAGGAGGTGGAAGGGCAGTTGGGAGCCCCTTCTGGAGACTCCAGTTTCTGGGAGAGGTGTTGTGTTTCCATATTACTTTTTAACCTGCATACTTCTGTATACAGCTGCATATATTGTAAATATCTGCTTGTGTATTGTGCTAAGCTGTAAATACAAAGCTTTGTTCCTTAATTTCCAGCCAGCTGAGTCTAGCCTGGGTGATTTCACAAGAGCTGAAGGGGCGGCTAACACCCAAACCGTTACAAATGATATGCCTAATTCTCACAGCTACAGCATAAACTGAAAACAGTGAACACCTGCTCCTGAAAGAGACCACAAAGACAGCCTTTTAGAAAAGATTTTAAAGCTAGTCTTACCTAAGTTGCTGAACACCATCACCTTGGGCTATTACAGTTTAAACTGAATGGACAAACTACACTGGATGAAGATCACTGGAAAGAAACCTTTCTCCTGGAGATAGCCCCTTAAGGAATTCTATAACTGTATGTATAGACAAGCCCTTTAAATCCCACAGCTGAATTTTACTGAGTGCTGTTAACACCTAGTTAGTCTGTTCTAAAGGCCCACTCATGTATTCTTGGCCAGACCTAACCATAAACACTTGCTGAAAATCTTATCTTGGATTTGCAACTTTAATACTACCAAGTCAGAGTGCTTAATTTAGCAAGGATTTTTAACTTAAAACTAAGGACAAAAATACACTAAACTATTCTGATAAGACACTAGGGTGTGCTCTTTCTACCACTTTTCTGATGAGGTCAATGATGAAAATAAGAAGGCACAAAAAAGAGGATTACACATGCTGTCTGCAGTTTCAGTCTACTTTGGGGCAGAATTGTGTGCAGATCAAGTATTCTTGGATTTGGCTTTCAGGGTGTATTCTATAAAGCCCTGTCTCCATCTACTACTGCAGCTCCTCTCATGGCCCTTCAGCAACTAGCAAGGCATTTGTGACTCTGCTTCTTTCCTTGTCTCTATCATCCTTCCAAACGTCCTATTACTGTGCCTCTCCATCCTACTGGCTCTTCTCCTTTTCAGATTTTTGTCAACTGCCATTCCTTCTTTTTGCTTTCATCCTTCTCATGCCCTGTGCTCTTGCTCTTGTCATCTGCTCGTTCTTGTATTAAACACTCCATCTACTGTACTTCTCACCCAAACAGGATGTGCTCCTTTTCCTCTCTGTTATATGAAAGGAAAAGAAATGGACACAGAGGTAGACCTTGCTAATGTAATGTGAGATACCCAGCATCTAAACATAACACCTCCACCAATACAATGTTTAACCACATATCCTAGAGATGTGTGTGAATAGCCCTGCTGTGTCAAAGCCAATACAGGCTCTTGAAGACATCACATCTTCACCCTACATTGCATAACCATTTCAAAGCAACTATCTTAGAATAATCCTTTAATTACTTTACAATTAATTGAAGTGGAAAATGAGTTAAAAAATAACTTTACAAGTGAATGTTCTCATTTTTTATAAATGGTTTACATGTTTCCAGTAGATTAGCCCTAGTGCTGGGCCCAGTCCTGTTCAATATCTTTATTGATGATCTGGATGAGGGGATTGAGTCCAGCATCATTAAGTTTGCGGATGACACCAAGCTAGGAGCAGGTGTGGATCTGTTGGAAGGTAGGAGAGCCCTGCAGAGGGACCTGGACAGGCTGGATGGGTGGGCAGAGGCCAATGGGATGAGATTGAACAAGGCCAAGTGCAGGGTTCTGCACTTTGGCCACAACAACCCCAAGCAACGCTACAGGCTGGGGACAGAGTGGCT
>WAAF01004828.1:64431-84235 GCA_013400475.1 Tricholaema leucomelas | reverse complement strand
GGCAGGGAACACCCAAACCATCACAATCCCCTTCCACAACAAGGTGACTGCTGAGTGGGTGAGGGACAGACTGAGGGAGTTGTTTACCTGGACTTCGGTAAAGCCTTCAACACAGCATCCTCCTGGAGAAACTGGCTGCTCATGGCTTGGATGAGTGGACAATTGCTGAGTTAAGAACTGGTCGGATGGGCCCAAAGTGTGGTGGTGAATGGAGTGTGGATTTGCTGAAGGTAGGAAGGCTCTGCAAGAGCAACCTGGCCAGGCTGGATCCATGGGGCAAGATCAATTGTATGAGGTTCACCAAGGCCAAGTGCCTGTACTTGGATCCTAACAGCCCTATGAAGGCTGCAGGCTTGGGACACAGTGGCTCAAAATCTGATGGCAGAAAATAACCTGGGATGCTGGGTAACAGCAGCTGAAGATGTGTCAGCAGTGTGCCTAGGCAGCCACGAAGGCTACCAGCAGCCTAGCCTGGGTCAGCAATGGTGTGGCCAGCAGGAGTAGGGCAGTGATCATGCCCCTGTACTGGGCAGTGGCAAAGCCACACTCAAATGTTGGGTTCAGTTTTGATCCCTCGCTGCAAGAAGAACACTGAGGGGCTGGAGCATGCCCAGAGCAGGCTACCACCTGTTCTGAAGATCTACTGCTGACAAGTGCATACTGCCAAAGAGGCTCACCTAGAGCAACTGCTTTTTAATAATTAAAAATTGCTATCATGACCAAAATCATTGGGTAACAGCATATGGTTTCAGATCTGTAACATCTTGTCCCACTTTTTTCCTGCCCACTCCTTTTCACTTTGCAAACTCACCCAGTCCTGTCACCACCATTGCTCCTAGGTCAGCAACATAGTTCCCTTTGCGGAAGGTTGCAACTCTTCCTCCAACCCGGTCCTTTAAAAGCAGAACACAGGAAACCTCTGATAATGCTCAGCAACACTTCTCACTGAAACATAACCACTTAAACTCTAACACAACCTGCTCTAAGCACTGTCTTATTCAAAGCTTCAGTCAACAGAATGCACACTTTCCTGTGAAGAAGTACTTGATCTCAACTAAGCTGTTGAAGTTAAGGAATAAAATATTTTACGCTGAATTTGAAGAATTAAAAGAAAGGATCAGAAATAAGAAAAGTCTAAACTGATCTGGACAGATTTAAGCTACATCTACAGCAGCTTTTACTGTTATCTTTAACACAGTACTTCACTGTCCATGGACAGGTTGTTATGTACTTCCTACCACAAAATCCAATAGATACAGGAAATTATTCAGCTGTGTTTGAGAAAACTCAATTTTAGGGTTAAAGACAAAGCCATGAGACAATTAATCCCATCTGCTCTCCACAGAAACTAACCAGCAGCCCATTTCAGAAGCAAAAAAAAATCTGTTTTTGCTGGATGACACATATGACTGCCTAGAGGATGACCCTTTAACTCCCACATTTCGTTTGGAAATAACTGGCTGCCCTCCCTGGTCTCAGTTCAGCTAGCAGGATGGTGTCAGAGAGAAACATCCATTACAGTTGGGCAAAGATCCCAACCAGCTATTAATACATACTAAAATGTACAAGTTTTTGTTTTAACAATTAAATCAGCAATTCAGAAGCAGCAAGTTACAGAAAGTAAGTAGGGACACAGAAACTATTACCTGAATCACTGAAATCATACTGCAAAAACACACCACACAGACTTAGAAACAAAAAACAAAATACTAGAGAGTGTTCAAGGAGTGCAGCAGTCTGGAGAAAAGAACATTACTTCCAATCACTCAGTATGGAGATGGGGTGAGAGACTGTAACAAAGGTGTGGAGAGCAAAACTCACATCACTGCATGGCTCGCTCTCTTACAGCTCCAGACAACCCCCAACCCACAAAACCAATACAAAATCAAATGCAAAGCCACAATAATATATTCAGGGGAGCAAGATACTCCTAAATAACTATTGTTGTGCTTTCCATTGCTCTAGTGGCATGAACCTGTGAAGCAGAGCCAGATGTCCAGGTCGCTAGTAAGGGCAGTAGAGAGCAACATTAATAACCTGAAACATTAATAAAAAGCTTAAGCAGATCATTCTGATCTGTGTCAGGAAAGTGTCAGAAGTAAATATCCAAACAAAACCCAGTCAGGAACGGAAACATAATATAAACTCAATGTAATGGGTCAATGGATTTATTTTAAAGGAGTTATCAAGCTGCTCTTCATTGATTCATTATATCAAAAAGCCATCAACTTTAAATCAAAGGAGATTCTACTTAGGGCTGGTTACAATACCTGAGACACTGTAAGAACAATCACTAGTTCAGGCACCACAGAACTTAGCTATATAGAACTAAACCCTCAGTTAAGAAGACAGTAACAAACATGAAAATCATTAATGCAGATTTAAAAGGTGCAAGAAGAATATCCTGGCTGACACTTTATGGCAGCTCCAGATGAGCAACGGGCAAGCTTTTCACAAACAAGACTTGTATGCTGCCTATCCGTGAAAAACCATTTTTTTAGTCATGAGAGCAAGTAGATTCCATCCTGTTACTGGTATATGACACTAGCATCTGCCACACTCCCAGTCCACCCCTGAGAAAGCACTAGCCCAGTCCTAAAAACACAGACAGACTCAGTTCCCTGTCAGACAGGCTCAGCACTCAGCAGCACACCCTGACTGCCTCCAGCGACACACAACCTGTGGGCATGCTGCTGGGATACCCAACCTTATGCCAAGACTGAATGTGGTTAAGTTTCCATACAGAGGTGACATAGCACAGAAATTCATACCCTGGCTTCCAGAACTGTGACATCCATTCCAAAACTCTGCAACTGGCGAGCTGCTGCCAACCCAGAGACTCCAGAACCGATGATGATCACCTTCCCAGTCTTCTTGGCTAAAGAAACGGCAAAAGAAGCTGCCCGCTCTGTCTGTGCACTGCTGCATTCTAAGTGCTCATATTAAAGCTGCATGTAACAGCTATCAAGAACAAAAAGCTGCTTCTTTCTCATCAGTAACTGACAGAACAAACTCTTTAGCAAAACAGACAGCCACAGAAACGAAACACTGTACAGAAGGTGGTCACTGCTTACAAGGAAAACCACACCAGCAGTGCCAGGAAAGAAAACTTGCAGAAAAGTACTTTTGAAAGAGAACTCTTGGAAGAAACGGATTCTTACTAATTACTGAGGGACATAGTATATAGTTTTATTTCTTTCTGCCCCAGAAAAAAGGCTAGAGAGGACAAATTCAACACTTGTAAAATTCAAACAGGATATGTCACCCAACAAATGTAAGCATGGTGCTGTACTTGTCTTTTGGTATCCAAATGAGGAACAAAGAGAACTAAACTGTTGACAGTTACTGGAGCAGTTTGGGTTGGAGGGCACCTCCATGAGTCGTTTGATTCAATACCCCAGCATTGAGTGGGGACATCTACGATTTTAAAAGCTTTTTTTTTTTTAAATTTGGTTGAAAATTTGATAAGGAGATGGAAATATAAATTGACCAGAAACTAAAACCCCTGACCAAGATTCTTTCAACCAATTAGAAATACCAGATTGGTCAAGAGGAAATAGCCTGAAGTTGTGCAGGGGAAGTTTAGGTTGGAAGACACTTCTTTATTTAAAGGGCTGTCAACTGGAAGGGGGTGTCCAGAGAGGTGGTTAAACCCCCATCCCTAGAGGCGTTTCAAAGAGGCAGAGATGTGGTGCTAAGAGACTTGTGTTAGCATCATTGTTTAGTTAGATAACAGTTGAACTTGATGATCTCCAAGGTCTTTTCCAACCAAAATCATGATTCTATGATCTACGATGATCTGCAAACATTTCCCCTCTCAAAATGGAAAGCCTGGACATCTACCAGATGGCCTCCCAGCCTTTTCTTATTTTCTCACTATTGCAATCCTACAAAATACACTCAAAATTTTGTCTTAAGAAATCACAGAACAGCAAAACAAGTCCAATGAGAAACAGATCTTACTCGGAAGGGGCTTCACTCTTTTGTAGATGCCAAAGTTGATGAGCCCATGCCGCTCCAGATAGCTGTGCACTCTGTGAACCAGCACAGTGTCACCTACAAAATGGCAATGGTCTAAAGTTATTCTGCACCTTCTCTATTCACAAGCAAATGTAAACCAGCATCAATCCAGTAAAGTCACACCAAACATGTCCTTATCTGCACCCCAAGCTGCCCTACTGAAAAATACATTTTCTTGAGGAAACTTGATGTTAATTTTCCGGAAACTGCAAGTTGTTTTCCATGCATCTTGCACTTATGAACACTGCCTGGAAAGCTCTCCAGGTCATTAACGTTTCCATTTCTCTAGCACAGAATAACATTTTCTGAAACTGACTACAGAAATCCAGGTTTTCACACAAAACTGTAAGGAAATTTACCAGTTTCAAGCCAAGCCACTACTGGAGCACTGAATCCATGATTCTGCAACACCTGACCCTGGTTCTGTGCACCTTTCAGTGTTATCTTCTTAATTACTTCTTTATGGCTTCCCCCAACCCTTTCTCAGCTTATTGAGATCCTTTCTGAGGACAGTTGGCTGTCCTACTTTGGCAAGAAGTTACTCCTGGCTCTTTATTGCGCTCTCTCATCATCGCCAGTGTGCTCAAGTCTTACACAACTTTTTAATGCCACTGAAAAACTTTATGGTTAAGAAAATCTCACAGCTGCAAACCACCACAAAGCTGTAGCAAACCTTAAAAGCAGTCTGGGAATCCACTCCTGAGAAACTTCAGTAACAACCCATTTTTTTTGGTAGCTGTTTGGAATTCTGCTAGGAGCATCTTTTTTGTACCAAAGTCTAACAGACCTGAATCAACACACTCCACCATCCCATTCATACACAGACGCTCATGGAGCTCCATTAAAAAGTAAAAATTTGACTTACTGTTATAAGGTGCTTCTAATTGCTGGATAGTTGCCTCAAATGTCAGCTGAATCTTTGGGTTATCCAGCCAGAGCTGCAGCTGTATTTAAAGAAATGACAGATTTTATTAAGCAATACAGAGTTGTTTCCCACTTGCCTGTGTTAACAAACACAATGAGACAAAACTCCCCAACAAGCTAGACTTTGCCAGTGCTACCCAAGCCACAATGAACCTGGCACTTGAGTGTCTTTAAGGTGCAGTACAGTCCATTCTACACCCTTCTGAGCAGGTTTAAATGCATTGAATTAGCAAATCTCCTAATCACACATATGATGAAACATACACTGAAGCAACAAAAGTCACCAGAATGCCTGTCTGTACAGCCTCCCTTCCAGCAGTGTGGCAAAGGATGATGGGTGTGATTTTAAGCAGGCTCACAGCACTAGCTAGCATCTTTTTACCTACCAGGCCATTAATTCAGTTCTTGATTCCAGTTATTACCAAGCAAATTGGAAATATCAGACTTACTAGTTTTACTCCTCCAACCTCTGGAGTCTGTGCCCAAGCCAAATCTCTTGGTACTGTGTCAGTTATAATAAAGAGGATGCAGGCTGCAGTTTACAGCTCTTCCAGAGCTCTGCTGTGCACTTACTTAACCTGCTGCTCTACAACCTCTGTTACCCTGATTCTCACAGTGCTTCCTTGGAAAGGGATTCCTGCTTAGGAACTTCTTTAAGATCCACCACATCAAACACAGACCAGACACCAGGCCAGCAGCCCTCCCAGCACAGCCCTGCAAATCCTCCTTTCACACATTCCTTTAAAAAACATCACAGCTGAGTTTCAGTAGAAGGCTCTTCTGCTCAGTGTGTCCGTAAGAGGATTACTCACTGCACATTTTCAGCAAACTGTTTTTCCAGTGTCTGTGCTTGTTTTGCTCTGGTTTTACACATCTCATGAGTCCCCAAAAGTTACAATTTAAGTTAACCAAAGGGAGGTTTCCCAAGGGCTAAAGTCAGACACTTAGCACAAAAGTGTCCCCATACATAAATTTCAACTAACTGAGGTTACTAAGCACTGAGTGCTGCCAAGGTTAACACAGTGATGTCCTTTGCTCAGCTGAAGTCTCTGAAAACACCTGAATGGTAGCTAAGGTATTTTCTCTCTCCACTATTGTAACAAAGCCATTAAAAAAATATTTCTTGCTTTTCTACCATGAAGTTTTCTAACAGGATTTGAGTTGCCTAAAGGACAGGAGAAAACCCTGATCTATGAGTGCTGAGGAACCGAAAAACACTGCCACAATTGTAAAGCGTCATCTGCAAAACACAACACTGTTATTAAAGGTTTATTGGTGTTTAAACTTCAGGCACACTTGCCTGGACTCAGCTGAAGGGACTCCCCAGTGAGTTACTATGTTGACCCTTCTTTCTGTATTTTAATTTGCATGCAAGTGTTGAATTGGGCAGAAATCCTACAGACACTCAGGAGCAGTTTAAGTTTTTCAGTGTTAGTTTCTTTTATGAAGTCAAAGCTGGCAAAGTAACTACCCTGTTCTGAGAATAAGCCATGTGGCTGGCTGGATGTCTCAGCATTACAGCAACCAAATGCTAAGCAAAGTAAAAAGAATTAAAGCTGAGAGGTTTGTCTTATTCTAAGCAACAATGTCTTTGACTCAATATCACTTTTAAGTATTCTACGGAGACTTCTCTAAGCTGAGATCAAGTAACACAGTATTTGCACCAGCTTTCTGTTTCTCTAGTTTTCAGAAGCTGTATGAGCTAAATCCTGCAGGTTTGATGGTTGCTATAACACTGTAAATATCCTACAGATTCTTCATGATGCCTCACAGTACTGTCTCAAGCAAGGACTGGGTAACACCTTCCATAGCAATTTAGCTCAGGACAGGATGTCAATAATAAAACCCCACCACCTCAACCCCCCAATAAAAAAATCTACCCACTGTTAGATAGGGTAACTGCATGGCATATGAACATCCTACCCTTTGTTCATCAATACTTTAACAATTAACTTACAGTGCGGTTCCTGATGTACAAAAACACCTTCTGAGTCTGCTGGGGCCCACTGATTATATCAGGGAAGCAGGCAGCTTCTTGAGATGTCATACGGTCATGTGGAAGTCTACTCTGGAAAGCTGCACCCTCCACACCTACAATAAAAAGACAAGTTGTCTACAGGCAGGCAAAGGGAACTGCTGGAGAAGCATCTTCACACTACTCTTTCTAGCTAGTGTATCTAGTCAGGAGGTGATACGGTGGCCAACTTCATGTCATGCTTTCATCTAGTCCTTGGTTTTGCCTCTGCAAGACATGCAGGCCCCCAGAGCAGCAGTTCTTTGAATTACAACTATCATCTAGAGTCAATGAAAGAGATATTATGGGAGCAGGGACTCGCACACCCAACCTGAAAAATCAGCAGGGCAGGGGCAAGTACCAGTAGAACATGGAAGAGTCAGCAGAACACGTGCAGAACTCATCAGCCATAAACCACATCAGCTTTAGATGCTCCCCTTCACTGTGTGGCTTCCTGTTTCTACCAGAATATGAAAAACGTTTTGGAACCTCTTGAAGCCAAAAGGTCTGTAAGTTCTAAACACAATGCCTAAAGAGACCTCTCACCTATTTTTCAAGCTTTCATTGGCACCCAGCTCCTCAAGCTAGAGGAACCCTATATTGACATCTGGCAGGGCAATGAAATACCACCTTGCTTATACTTTTCCTGTGCCCCCTTCCACAAGTGCTGCCCACAGTGAACAACTACAGATTTCTGACTTATCCTTCTAAATGCTCCACATGGAAAAGACTAACGTTGAACACATACAGGAGACACTTCATTCGTAAAGGCATCTGTATAAATTCAAATGCTGCCAATGAATTCATGTATCTTATGCTCTTCAATCTCATCTGAATTACACACTACAAAAGATCAGGTAACAAACAAAGACATAGTTGCATAAAGCGCTACAGCACAAATAGAAGGTAAAAGGTGAATCTCACAGGCACAGCAAGCAGAGCGAAGTACTGAGATGTGAGACCCAGCAAGAACAATAAAAATCTTGTATGTCCTAGGAAGTGACTTAAGACCAGGACAGAGGAGAGGATATTCAGTCTGGAAAGATACAAGCCAACACATCCCAAGGTGGAGAAAAACCCACAAGTAACCTAGTAAGATCGTCTGCTGAAACCGCAATTGTTTGAAAGATTCTAAATCGGCATCAAAGGGAACAGAACCTTGGAGTGTTACACTACCCAAGACAGCTGTTTGGAAGTCTGAAGCTCAAGTGCAGAGGTACTTCTGCCACTGCACCGGGGAGAGGAATTCTGTTCTTTCACTTCTGGTGCAACCACACACACCCTTCACTTCCAAGCACTTTTACAATCCAAATGTGAAGGAAAAAAAAAAAATAAGCAAGGAAATTATCATAAACCTAAGGAAAAATCATTCACAAGCACAGACTATGAGACCTGTGTGATGAGTCATGGTAAAGAAAACACATACAGCTATTTTACAAGAGGAAATTAGTAACAGACCCGTGCAAGAAAGTAAATTAACAATAGGAAAAGTTGACACACCCACATCACTTCTTGACAGGAATATTGTTATTGAATAGAAACCCAAGTTCTGCTGGAATGTCAGACTCTCCAGGAACAGAGTGTGCTCAGCTCTTTTGTTGTCCTTCAGTCTACCAGTGGCCCAGACCACTGATGCAAATGTTTCTTCATGAATGCAGAGGCTAAATGAGGAAGTCAGTACAAGTATGCACATAAACCAAACCCAAGGCACCAATTCTTTGCTAACTTTAACAGATCTTAATTCAGCTTCTAGATCATCAAGCATTAGCAAAAGCTCAGCAGCAGAACTTTCAGAGCACAGACAGCTAAACAAGGGTCTGAAGTGCTGAACCTGATGACTTCATCTGTAGGCTTATGCTAAACTGAGTGTGTCTCCTCCAGATACTGGCTAAAAAGGGTTGACTCTCATGCAGCAGATGAACTACAAGGAAGCTCTCAAACATGTGAGTTTAAGGCAACTTGCCAATTTCTTGTAAAACTGTGATTTATTTCTTCAACTTGAGAACCCAGAGAAACTGATGCTCCTAAGGGCCTTAGAAAGAACACCAAAGGGGAGTATTGCTGCTGTTGGTTTTTCAAGGCCACTATCTTTTATGCCCATACTCAAACTTCAAAATATGACAGTAGCTCTGAATGAATGCTGGTGTTCAGAAAAAAAGCAACCAAGACAACAGGGTTTGACAGCAGAATTTAGGAAAAGCCCAGCTATTATTAGCAAAAGCACTGTTTTGTTTGGCCCTACTACCGGAAGATAAGAACTGAATGTCCTTTAATTCTGCAACTACACAGCTCAAAGTTAAAATCCATTTTAGGTTGATTAAATCCTCCCCCATCCCACACCTTTACTGCTTATGTTTCATGAAAGAACTACACACACTCTGCTTGGGGCAGGAACTCTTCAGTGACTGAAGGAATGGCTCTGCCTGGTCTGGACTCTCATCTCCTCTTCACACACATTCATGCACACATTTGCCACTTCTGGCATTCAGAATCATCAACTAATGTGCTAAAAATTTCTGATCATTTCCTTCCCCACAGAAGAAACTTTAAGGGATGATGCTCATGTAAAGACTTATGAAACATGTAAAGATGAAAAATGCTCTGAAGGAAGTTAACCTGGCTACTGGATCAGACACTGGCTAAAGCACACCCTCCAGAGACAAAATGCAAAAGATGCAGAAATTCCAAAAAGACAATGCTGGCCTAAAAACGAAACAGGCAAAGCATCCTTAGGGACACAATCTAGAATAGTTAGAAATTCTGTCCAAGTGGCAAGATCCAAAACATAACTATGCTCCTTTACCTGGAACAGCAAGGATGGACTGGCAGAAGTTATCATCAATTTATATTTGCTTCAAAAAGAGCACCTTGAGGGCACAGAATAGGTTCTGTAGCCTTCAACTCTTTTGCATAAAACCCTAATCCTGAATTTTAAAGTGAGAGTGAAAGTGGCAGAGCTGGTAAAAGATCTTCAGTAGCTCAGAGTAAAGACACCACTGCTGTCAGTTAAGCAATATGTGCACACTGCTAGCATTGGTATTTTGACCCAAACACAGGTCCCCATCCAGCCCATGGTAAAGCAGACTCTGAACATGCCCAGCAGACAGATCTAGGGATAAGCCCTGCACACAGCTCAAACACAAGCCCTTGCAAAAGGCAAAAAACAACAAAGGAGCAAGAAGGTATTCCAGGCTGTTTCTTCAGCAAGTCTGACAAAAGATGCTGAAGTCCAGGTCCTTCCACGTCACTCTAGCTGGTAAAAATTGGCTAGGTAAGAAATCTCTCCTTGCACATTTGGACTCCTCTGAACATGGAGAGGAGCGGAGGGATGAGAGATCGGCCTGAGGCATTTCCACACGCATTAGCATCCTTTTCTGCAGTGGGTACATACCCCAACTGAAATGGGAGAACACTCCTTGCTTTTTTAACAGGTGGGTAACCAACTCCTGCATCTCTTGCTACGGCCTGGACAGCCACACCCATGCGCACTCGCAAGCATCAATCCCTAACCTGGCGGCTCTGCTACTAAGTAGCAAGCATCAAACGCCACCCTCACCTGATGCTTGGCCGTCTCCATACCCTCCAGAACTGTCGTCTTGAAGTCCTCCTGCTTGCCCTGTGGAAGGAAAGAGGAGAACTCAGGGACCTTACTCCATATACGAAACCATACTGGACAAAAGGCCCGGCAGTTGGCGTTTTAGGTATTAAATTCCACCAACTAACTAAACCCGTTTTCTGAGAATCCCATCTTCTGGAACCTAGGTTCAGGGCACCAAATTCTGTGGTCTTCTAAAGTTTATCCATGTTACTGGAACACTCCACATCGGACTTTAAGGGAAATAAAGAAGCACACAATATGTAGCATTCCTGCTAACCAAACACAATCAATCTCATTAATAGCTAGGCGTTAACAGCAAGACTACTTTTCTTACTGCCAAGACCTGGTGGACTCTAAAGAATTTGATAATCTTGTCCTCTGTACTTCCAAGTCTCCCCATCTGCAAGGGACAGTATGAACCATCCTGACAAGCCTCTTACATTCAAGACATTCTGGTGGGGATTTTTCGCCATAAATCCTTCATGGAATCCTGATGACAGAAATGAGCCTTAAAAGGCCCAGAGCACTCAGGCAGGCTTCAGCACCCTTGATACAGTGACAATGTTCTAGCACACTAGTACCACCTTTGAACCAAGTACATGTAAATATCAGTCACATGGCTGATCAACATCCAGCACTGAAAGACATCAGTCTTTCCATGTGGTCAGGACTAGAAACATGAGGAAAGGCATAGCATTCATCTAAAAGATCTGAAGAAGCCTCAAAAATCACCTTAGCCTGCATGTAAGTCCTAAACAGCAGCCCTGACACAACCAGGAACAGAGCATGTCTAGAACAGAGATGAGTACAGCTGTGATGTTTGCAGGAACAAAGCTAACGTAAGTCATACCCCACATTCCTAATCTTCCTATCAGCTCCAAGGTTAGCTTGTAAGCAATGTTCTTCCACAATCAGAAGTTTGCCTGGTCTTGCCACCTCCAGAGAGCAGGAAGCTGTGAACACTATAGATATGGTCAAGTGCTGTTCAGCTAGCTGCTCCTGCCCCCAGGCTCTTTCAAATCAAGTGCCTTAACAGCGCATTGGGTGCTTTCCAAAGTTCAAGGAATCCCTCACTGAAACAAACTGCCGTGGTCGAGGTAACAGGTTGGAACAGTCACTTCCTAGAGCACAACTGTTCACAGTGTCATCTCCAAACAGGTAAGAGCAAAGTTTAAACTTAGGCTGAACACACAAATGTTAAAATTACTCTGTCGAGTTTGGGACTAAGTCCATGATTTTGCTGAAGTGTAACTTGAGGCTCCTAGGGGATGTTCTAACTTGAAAGAATTTCATCTGAACTAGAAATTTAACCCCTAAAGCAAGACACAGAAAGAAAACCAAATTTTGATAACCTAGACTGACACCTGGAATGTTGTAACATTCCACATCTACAGACAAAATAAACAGGAAATAAAACAAGAAAGCCATTTTCACTCAGCTACAGTAGAGAAGCAAGTCAGTACCTTCTATAATCAGGTCAGGTAACCGGTAGGGAAGTTCAGAAACTTACAAGAGAGGCCAAAGTCAGGATTCAATAAAGTAAATATCTGCAATAGCAAGAGAAAATTCCTCCATTCACCTACATTCTAAAGTTTTGCTGGGAGCATTTCCATCCTGGGAAGGACTAACATAACTCAAACACTGTCTCCACTACAGTACAGGCCATTTGTTCGCATGAAGTTACACCTCCGCCTTTTGTACCTTAAACTGAAAAGGTGTTGGCATCAGTCTAGGCCATTCACTATAAGCAGATAAGCACTGAGGAAAGGGAATAAAACTGCTTTCATTTTACTTAAGAAAAAAAAAATATTTTCCTCTTCCATTAATAACAGATAAAAAATTGTCAGCCAGGTTACTGCTTGCTCAGACAACTGTAAACACCACCCAGCCCGAGTACAGGAGTGTGGACACATGGCCTGCCAGTGCAAGATGTTTCTCGCTCCCCCTAAGTCACATCCAACCTCAGAGCCAACTGCAGATCTGTGCTAAGAGCCAGTGACAGCATGCACAGAGCAGAATCTGCTGGAAGTCTCAAGGCAACACAGAGAGGCTTAACAGCAAATCAGAAAGATGGTCTACAAAGAAGTTCACTGCATACAATTATCCACGGAGTCAGCAAACAACCACTGAGTACTGAATTAAGAAAACAGGGGTGTCAGATGGAAGACAGAGACAGAACCACTACATATGACTCTTCACTTGATACTGATCTGGGTCATGCTCTGTCTCACATGTCCTTGGAAAATCACAACTAGAATACTGAAACTGTGGTACCACAAAGAAACTAAGAAGAGAAGAGCTGGAGGAAGTTAAAGAAAACCTTCTGGAAGATAAAAAAAATAAAATCCATTTCAGTGAAGGGAAATGAAAAAAGTTCTTAAGAGAAAAACAAAAGCAGCAGGCTTCTTAACTTCAAAAAGGATACTGGCAAAAAAGAACAGAAGTGTCATTGAGCACAGAAACCTTTTTGCTATCAGAAAGTATTCAAGTGAAACAGAGGAAAGGAAGATTAGAAAAACTAATACCTTAATCATGAAATAGTGTCATACCTTTCAAAGCTGCTCTCCAGTAAGATGCAGTAAATCCTGAAAATCCAGACCCTAACAATCTGCATAGCCAGAACACTGGGGCTCCTCCACAGCTGAACACATCAGTGGAACCCACCCCACATAACACCAGCATGTTCCTGACACTAATCAGAACTTCCTTCTAATGCAGACTGTCTGTGAGGACCACTAACAAAACACCAGCTACTGTCACTACAAAACTGTTACATTTCCACAGGGAAGGTCACAACCTCTACAGGACAGCTTTACACATTCACTGCATGACTGTAAACATGCATAGACAATAAAATACCAGTAATACTTAAGCTAACTTCTGGTATTTTGTTAAATTTTCAATATGCAGTCCTGCTCTAGTTAATATTTCTTATTGAAAACTCCTATTGATGCTTCCAGGAAATGAAGAGAGAGAAAGCCTCAAATATAAACACTGCTCCTTATATACAGCAGCCTCAAAGCCTCTTTCTGCTAACAGCTGTTTGAATTAGAGGTTTCAATGCACTTGTCAGCATACAATGACATGATGCTCTTGACATCTGCATTAACAGAGAGATATACCAATGTATACAGTTTCAGAAGCCACTAGCTGTGAAATGACAAGTGGAAATGTGCCCTCTTCCTACACCTCAGATGCATATCACAGGATTTCTAGAAAAGAACAGAGACAGTGACCTGTTTCTACTTCTTTCTAAGCAGCTAGATATAGCTTGTTCTAAAAGTTACTGTATTCAGGCAACAAAATAGAGAGCTTGCAGAGTGATTGCTGAACACACTGTTGTGTGTAAGAATGACATGAGTCTACCACTGCCTATCTTCCACACTTCTTCCCTTGTGGGATAAAACACTGTACAAACTGCCTTTGTCTTGACTTGATTTCCAGAACTACTCTTGGAGGCACAAAGGACACATGAGAAACACTAGATCACAGAACTGCAGAATGTGAGGGGCTAGAAGGAACCTTGAAAGAGCAGGATCTCCTATACCAGACCACACAGAACATGTCCAGGTGGGTTTTGAATACCTCCAGAGAGGGAGACTCCACACCCCTGCCCTGAGCAGCCTGTTCCAGAGTATATTAATACTAGGTCTCAAGGACAAACTCAAAGTTTAAGCTAAACTAAATAGTAAACTTAAGATACTTGCTCAATTACACATATTAATATTCTATTTTTGATAGATTAGCTAAGAGCAGGGAGGGCTTTTATCACTGCAAATATTCAGCCAAGCATATGAGCTACTCCCATGCAGAGTTAGGATACTGTATATGGTTAACACTCCAGGAGGAGTGTCCCTGAACTCGACACTTGACCTCAGGTGGTCTTGACCCCTCCCCAGGGGTGGGTCTGGACACCACCAGGTGATGGTTAGCCCACTCCCCCCTTCCTGTCCCATAAAAGCAGGGCGACTTCCTGTTCCCCTCTCTCTGTGGACCACACTGCAGCTCTCTCTCTCTCTGCACCCCTGCATCTCTCTACCACGTGGCCACCACCATCACAAACTTGGGTTGTATTTATATCTTTTGGTATTTGTTATTTTTCCCCTCCCTACACCTTTGTAACCTCCCGACCTCTGATACCCTTTTAAGTTATTGTTAAACTTTTCTTTTTTATAACTTCCAAATCGAGTGTGATTGATTTATTTGGGTGTGCTTACCTTTCCTCTCTAATTCCTTTATTTGGGAAAGGAGGGAGGGAGAGGGAAGGGCACTCTACAAATTGTCATTGGTTCTATCAAATTTATTAGAGTCTCTGGGAATTTAAATCAGAACCCGAGACACATACGTAGCCAACGGCTGCCACTGAGAGACTGCAGTGGCAAATCCTAAGACATAAAACACAAGTGTGGCTTTTCGTGTGTTTTCTGAAATGGTCAGTATCCCCAAGCTGACATCACTCCACATTCTCGAACCTGCCAGCTGAAAACAGAAGCCAATTAAGAGCAGGAGAAATGAAGACTAACAGTTATTTACATCAGTGATGAAGCACAAGTTCAGCTACTGTTTAAAACCAACTAGCAAACATCTAGAGGAATTTCTCCAACAGCTCAACTCTGCAAAACCAGAATTTTGTAAACACTAAAGGGATACACCAGCAGGTAATGGTGGGAGCTGTAAACACAGCACAGGCAAAGAATGGATACCATGGCTTTCAAAAGCTGCTTCCTTAACAAGATAGATTGAAAAAAACTTTCCAAGGTAAAGTGAATCTTTACAACTCTGTCAAAGGCAATGAAGAAAGCACTAAACTTCAAGCAAACAGTATCCAACCCGAACTTAAAGATTAGAGTCACAGTTCAAAGCCACGAGAATTACTGTAGATTGACTCTTCTCCTGCACAGCAACCTTCCCAGTAAAGCTAACCTCTGGTCTCTCAGAGGAGTAAGCGAAAGTTGGTGCACAAGCAGGTGTGGCAGTGAAGTGCCAAAGAGGTTATTCTGTTCAATAAGCTTCCAAAGACAAGTCAACAAGGATCATGAGAATCTAGTGCAAGAGGTTTGGCTTGGTCTGGAATCAGATCATGTATACTGCCATCTTTATCAGGCTGCTCCTCTGTGTTTCCCCTCCTTCCACATACAGGGCCAGAAAAGAAAACACTGTGGATAAATCAGATCAAAACCAGATACAGGATTCATGATGCTGCACCTGATCCCAATTAATTTCTAGCAATAAACCAGGTAAGTATTGTCAGCTGATGACAAGGTCTCTACTTACCAGATGGCTCCTCTGGCTCACTTTCATTTTCTTCTTCTGCAGGAGCTGGTGGAGGTGGTGGTGGTAGCTTTTTCTCTTTCTCAGCTTTAGCATTTCTCTCTTCTTCAGAGTAATACTCATCTTCTGACAGGTTCGCAAGACTCTCATCCATCTCTCTATACTCCACCTGTAAAAGGCACAACAGAGGATAAACACACAGAAGACATCTCTAAATCTTGCCATTAAAACGAAAAACATCGCAAGCAGCAATATTGCTCATGGCTGAAAGCAGAGCCCTGAGTTACCTTGTGCAGAGCCTTAACACAGGTGCCACGCTACAAAATCTCCAGCAGCTTATTACTTTTTGTTACCTCCACTACAAATGTGTCACCAGTAACCAGCCTGAATAGCAAGAACTTTCTGCTCATGCTGAGCTTAGCCTACATGTATTTGTTATATCACCACTTAAGCTCTCTACTTTTCTTCCCTGCCTTCACCACCCTATCAATCTCAGAGATAACACATTGCCTCTGTGTCCAATCCCTTTATCTCTCAGATGAGACTGTTCAGAACTCTACACAAGACTTGCCAAAGAAATCCCACCCACGTCCTCTACAGAGCCATAGCTTGCAGAGTCTCCTGTTCTCTGGAAATTCCTACCCTGCTACAGATCACATTTGTCTCCCCTCCAGGATGGTTACATTTGACACAAGACCAAAAAGTAATATAAAATTCTTTATTGCCATATATATACATCTTGTTTTGTTCTCCAAGAAGAATAAATAATATTATAAGCTAAAAAGACTTGCTTCTCCTGAAAGAAACGTGGAAACCCCAAGAGGAAACCTAGAAGGAAAGTGTCTCACACTGTTTCATAGACCAAGATTTGGTCTAAAGTTAGAAAGATCTGTATATTGCTGTTGAATTCTCCCAGCTAAATGAAAGGAAAAAAGGTACTTCTCACGATGTGCAGCCACTGGCACATTAAAAAGAAAACAGTTTCAATATCCTACAGATCAGCTTCTACAAATGCACAGTTGTCAAAGGAATGGCAAATCTTCATTCCCAGGCAGCAAAACACATTCCCTGACCTGACATCTTTCAAGCACTTACATTCCATCCTGCCCAGCTTTTCACACTGTTGAGCAAAGGCCACACTACCAGGATGTTTTGTGAACTCCCACTCTGAATGCGTTTGTAACCACACAAACCGGTTCTGCCCGAAGACCCATCCTCCTTGAGCACACACAACTGTCAGAGAATAATCGAGTCCAATAAAACCCTAAGCTTTTCCCTAACTTTATTTTTAACCTGGATACTCTCTCCAAACGAGTTCACACCGCAAACCTTGCAGTAAGGCTGTCCTGAGGTGGTAATAGGGGCATAAGGTGATAGAGATGAACGCAGGTGAGTACGGTCAGTGCAGAGAAACATTACTGAAATACGGCCCAGAGGCAGCACGCTAATTGCTACTTGTTACACACCACTGCACTGCATATAAAACCCAAGCGAAACTCTTCTGAAGATCACAGAATGGATTGGGTCAGAAGTTACCTTTAAGATCATCTGATTCAACAGTCCCCCTTTCCCTGGGCAGAGACATCTTTTACTAGATCAGGCAGCTCGAAGCCCCACTCAACCTGACCTTTAACGCTTCCAACGACAGGATATCCACAACTTCCCTGAACAACTTGTTCGTCTCTCACTATTTTCTTTGAAATGCTACCTTAGGTCAAATTGACATCAATCCTCACTCAGACTGGCACCAGACTGGCCTCTCCAACAGCTCCTATACGCAAAGAACCATTCCAGCTATCACGTCACGTAAGAGCCCTGGGGAGCAAGACGTTCAACGCTATGGCTACAGCATAACAGACTTCATAAGAGTAGTTTCAGCCTCCGTATCAAACGCACCCAGCTCTCTCAACAGCCATGACCTCCAAAGTCTTCTGCAAAGAGGTTTACACCAAAACTTTCCCCACCCAACAGAAGCTCAGAATCACAGGCCAAAATTACCGAAAACTTCTTATGGCCTTTAGCTTTAACACAGCATTGTTAAATGGGCAAGGGTAACAGCTGTAACACAGCACTGGCTCAACTCTCCAGCACCAGCTGAGAGAGGCTGAAGAACAGCCTCTATAAACTGGAAAATCAGCCCCATTCCAGGTACATAAGCCTCAACAGAGGCTGCATCCATACACTCCCAGCAAGACATTCGTTCACGATAAGTTGAGAGGAATTATGACACAGTGCCGGGATCGTATTCGCTTAGGGTTCTATTTTTTACGTCTGAGTATCCGACCAGCGCCCGAATTCTGCCTAGTTCCTCTGAGGCTCAGCACAGAATGAGACCTTTGCATTTGCTGCCCGCACGCCTTCACGTTCCTGCCGAAGGCGCCTTCCCCCGGGCAATGCCCTCACCCCACATGCTAGTGCCGCCCGACAGAGCCTGACCAAACAAGATGAAGTCTGCTCCCTCCTTTCAGGGACAAGACCTGGTCGCAGCTCCGAGCGGGGGCGGGGCCCGAAGCCCAACTGCCGCAGCAGATCCCGCACAAGGCCGTGGCGACCACCAGACCCCCGCTCCAGCCCGCAGCCCCAGCCCACCTACACCTACTTTGGCCCGCTTGCGGCGGCTGGTCCTGCGGCCTTCAGGGGTCTCGGCGATGCCAGTGGTTTCGGCGCCGGGCGTAGAGGCCGCGCCAGCGGCCGGCGTCTCGGACAGACCACCCGGGGGCGAGGCCCTCGGCGGCTCCTTCTTGCGAGGAGTGCGTTCCGCGACCCCGCCGCTCTCGGCAGAAGACCCCAGTGCTCCCGCGGCGACGGGCGGAGGCGGCGGCACCTCGGGCCCGCCCTCGCCACCCGCCGCCGCCTCTACCGCCTTCTTGCCCCCCGCCAGCATCTCCCCAGCCACGCCGCACAAAGGACCCCCAAGCACGCTACCGGCAGCGCATATGACGTCACCGCCGTCTCACAGCGCGCGCGCACTAGACCTCCCGCACCGCGCTCAGCTGCGCGTGCGCAGGAGAGCCAGCGCCTCCCGCGAGCCTCCGCTGCAGTAGGGGGCGCTCTAAGGAGCGGCTGGGAGTGCTGGAAGTTGCGGAGTGGTTTGGAGGGGAAGGGACCATCCCGGGTCATCTTGTCCAACTACCCTGCAGTGAGCAGGGGCATCTTCAGCTAGATCAAGTTGCTCAGGGAGCCATCAGGTCTGGCCTAGAACGGCCCCAGGGATGAGGCTTCCTTCACAGCCGTGGGCAACCCGTGCCAGTGTCTGCTCACTCTCCTCGTGCAGAACTCCTCCTAATGTCCAACCGAAATCTGCCTTGCTCCACTTTCAAACCATTGCCCTTTGTGCTATGCTCTCAGGCCCTTCTGAACAGCCCTCACCAGCCTGCCTGCACATCCCCTTCAGATCACAGAATCAGACAGGTTGGAAGAGAGCTCCAAGCTCATCCAGCCCAACCTAGCACCCAGCCCTGGCCAACCAACCAGACCATGGCACCAAGTGCCCCAGCCAGGCTTGGCTTCAACACCTCCAAGGATGGGCACTGCACCATCTCTCTGGGCAGCCCATTCCAATGCCAATCACTCCCTCTGGCAACAACTTCCTCCCCTCTAATCCATGAGGAGGAGGTAAGGGACCTGCTGAGCCACTTGGATCCTCATAAGTCCATGGGGCCAGATGGGATTCACCCTAGGGTGCTGAGAGAGCTGGCAGCTGAGCTGGCCAAGCCACTCTCCATCATTGATCAACAATCCTGGCTCACTGGAGAGGTCCCCGAAGACTGGAAGCTGCCAATGTGATGCCATCCACAAGAAGGGTCGAAAGGAGGAGCCAGAAAACTCCAGAGCTGTCAGCCTGACCTCAGTGCCAGGCAAGGGCATGGACCAGGTCACCTTGAGTGCCATCACAAAGCACCTACAGGATGGCCAAGGGATCAGGCCCAGCCAGCATGGGTTTAGGAAGGGCAAGTCCTGCCTGACCAACCTGATCT
>WAAF01004828.1:12249-64055 GCA_013400475.1 Tricholaema leucomelas | reverse complement strand
GGTGTCCAGAGAAGGGCAACAAAGCTGGGGAGGGGCCTGGAACACAAACCCTATGAGGAGAGGCTGAGGGAGCTGGGGGTGTGCAGCCTGGAGAAGAGGAGGCTCAGGGCAGAGCTCATTGCTGTCTACAACTACCTGAAGGGAGGCTGTAGCCAGGTGGGGGTTGGTCTCTTCTGCCAGGCAACCAACAACAGGACAAGGGGACACAGTCTCAAGTTGTGCTAAGAGAAGTACAGGCTGGATGTTAGGAGGAAGTTGTTGGCAGAGAGAGTGATTGGCATTGGAATGGGCTGCCCAGGGAGGTGGTGGAGTCACTGTCTTTGGAGGTGTTCAGGAAAAGACTGGATGAGGCACTTAGTGCCATGGTCTGGTTGACTGGATAGGGCTGGGTGATAGGTTGGACTGGATGATCTTGGAGGTCTCTTCCAACCTGATTGAAAACAAAACAAAACAAAAAAAAAATCCAGCCTAGACCTCCCCTGGCACAGCTTGAGGCTGTTGTTCTGTTGCTGGTTGCCTGGCAGAAGAGACCAACCCCACCTGGCTACAGTCTCCTGAAAAGCCTACTGAAATGTAGCTCCAAGGTCTCCCTTGATATGGGAAGTGGAGGATAGAAAATACAGAATGTAGCAACCTAGGTAAGCATTAATTGTATAAAGCATCATCAATCAGGTATATGCATAAAGAAAGGTGGTTTAGGCATGAGAAAGGCCAGAAACACTCCCAAGGAGAAGAATACTGTATTCAAAGATGAGTGATCCATAACTGGTGCCAAGAATGTGATCCATAACTGGTGCCAGATGGACAAAAGGTAAAAAGGACAAAAGAGGAAGACATGGAGCCTTCATCAGGAAGACCCCAAAAAAACGCCCACCAGCTGGCAATGAGCATGTGAGAAGAGGCAGATGTTACAGAACTGTTTGTAATAATTCCACCTCGTCCTAGAACTAATTGTACTAACCCTACTCATGTATGAATATGTATGATTTTGTAGCATACTTACCTTACCTGAACAAGGTGCAGGTGTGCAGGGTTTGGTGGAGTGATCCTTCCTGTCACCCAGCACCATAAAATAAACATACCTTCTTCACACTACTTTGTGTGGTGTGGTGTTCTTTCCACAAGTCACCCTGGAGCCTTCTCCAGGCTACACAGTCCCAACTCTCCCAGCCTGTCCCCATAGCAGAGGTTCTCTAGCCCTCTGACAACTTTCGTGACCCTCCTTTGGACCCTTTCCATTAGGTCCAGGTCTCTCTTGTGCTGGGGGACCCCACATCTGGACACAGCACTGCAGGGGAGGTCTCCCCAGAATAGAGCAAAGGGGCAGGATCCCCTCTCCCCATCTCTGGCCACACTGCTTTGGATGCAGCCCAGGCTGCCCTTGGCCTTCTGGGCTGCAAGTGCCCATTGCTGGTTCCTGTCCAGCTTGTCACTCACCTGCAGCCCCATGTCCTTGTCTGCATGGCTGCTCTAGATCTCGTCATCCCCCAGCCTGGACTGATAGTAGAAGATTGCTCCCACCCAGCTGCAGGACTTTTCATTTCCCCTTGTTGAACCTCCTGAGGTTCAAAGATGGAGGCCAGAATGAAGTCTCAGTCTCATTGCTGGCAGTGTCACATGCTGTAGTCCTTGCTATTTCTACACAGAATTGGTGCCTTTAGAATTATTATTTTTTAGTCTTTTATCTCAGTTACTCACCTGGCCTCACACTGTTCCTTATTAATTCTGTCCTGCAAGCTTCCCAAGCACCAAGGTGAATCAACACAACTCAGTTCACTTTCATGACATCAGACAACCTACACATTCTGTTCCAGTTTCCCTACCTGCGTATCTAATCCACATAGGAAGCACTGGGACCTGCTGGCAACCAAGAACAGCGAGAAGCCCTGTGATCACTGCAGTCCTTTGTGGACACAATTATGTCCAGAGCATGTTTCATGGAGTCCCTTGACATGTGGAAAGGAAAACATTTGTGCCTATCTCCATAAAGCATTCCACTTTTAGTCCTTCTCACAAGGCTGAACTTTTCCTCAGTGCATGTCCTCCCAAGCTTCTGCATATGCCACCAGGAAAAAATGGTGATGGAAAGCTGGGAGCTATCAGTTTTTAGGCAGGACACTGCTGATCAGTGCTCACTAGCCCCACAGATGCCTTCATGGAATGCACAGCCAGAGGTACTCTGTTCTGGGTTCTCCTGAGTACTTCAACATTATTAGCTGAGAGTAACAGAAAACAAAACCCCATTCTTGCTAATTTCTTGTCCCTCTCCTCCAAACTGGTGATTGCTCTGAAGGGATGTGTGGCTGATCCCAGGAGGTGCATCTTGTCCTCAGTCTAGTCTGTACTAGCTGGCCACGAGACACTGTAGCATTCAGAGAGCTAGGAAGGCAGCATCTGCACAGAAAGATTTAGGTGTGACTTTGACCATTGTCAGAAGTGGAGGAAGCAACTAAAGACTACAGAAGGTCTGCTTTATTCACCCTTCTGAACTGAGAGAATTAAGTTAATCCTTTTATTTTGACGGGCTGTTTATTAAATGCAGCTGACAGGACAAACAGGCTCCCCATATCTGTAAAACTGTCTCCTAAGGCCCTATCTATAGTTTAGCTTCATAGCCACTGGGGTATAAACAAAATTGGAATAAGGCATACAAGGGGCTTCCAGAAACAGCTTTTATCTTGTTGCACCTGAGACACCATTGCGCCCATCACCTTACAAGGCATCTCCCCCGATGCCCAGAACAAATTGAAGCGAACAGGAAAGTCTCTTGAAAAGAATTTGCTTCAGCTTCTTCTCTTTGTACAGAGCTGTGCAGACCCTCCTCATCTACCACAGACTGAAAACTGGATTTTTACACTAAGTGTGTACATTCAGATGGCCCCAAAACATTTGTATAGCACATACAAACTTCCTTATATTAACCTTTAGCTTTGTTTCAACAGAAGTACATTTAATTCCACCTTTGATCAGAAAAATCCAAGGCAATCAATCAATGCAGAAGCCACATCAGCAGTTCTTCTCTGTCCTTTACTAACTTATATGAACAAATTGTGACTTGGGCTAGAACAATGCCAAGGAGTGTTTCCTAAGTATTCCAGTGCTGCTATTTCAGCTTGCTTTGTATGAATGGAGAACTCTCCATGGCATGGAGAACAAACCTGCTTGGAGTGAAAGTTCAGCTCTGCTGCACTGTCTGAGCAACTGGACAACTCCACACACAAAACATGGGTATGGACAAAGTACAGCAGCAAGGGAGGAACTGAGGTGTGGAAAAGTTGTTAATCATTCTGCTCACAAGAAAAAGGAAGAACAGAGAATTGGCAACTTTCTCTAACATCTGGCTCCTGTTCTGGCTCTCAGTACAGCCTCCCATATTCCCAGCAGCACAGCCAAGATGGGGAGGAGCCCAATCCTACTGTAATGCTACCAAATACCAACTGGTGCTCATTTTCAAGGAAGCCATGGTGCACTGCCTCAGCTGGAATTCATCTCTCCTCCTGTGCTTCAGAGAAAGAAGGTTTTAATAAGCAGCGTTTTCAGTGGTGATATACATGAATCCAGGAGAAAGGCCAGCCCCTGCAGTCAGCTTTCAAACCCACAGACAGTGCCTGGCAAGAACAAGCATCATATATGAGAAATCAAGTCACTCTTCACCATGTAGACACTTGAGACTGGGAAGGTTCAGAGTGGTGAGAATGGGAAAAGTATCTAAAGCAATGTTCAAAGCATACACAAACTGAAGAAACAGGTGCTCTGGAGTGTATACATTTACTTTCCTCCCTTCCCAAGTTTATGCTATAGTATGGAGATGAAAGCCTGGGTATGTGGGGAGCAGGACTTCACTCAGTACTTCTAAATTCACGTCCACAGGATTTTTTTCTTTAAAAAAAATTAATTTATAATTTAATACCCGACTCAGGGTGTGATGCTGTTAACACTGTACTTCATTAGCATTATTTTTAAAAAGAAATTAAAAAGCAGCTCTGAACTTTGCTTCTGAGATGGGAGCAGGATGTCTGACCCAGCTCCTGTCACTCTTGCTTTGCATCTTTCAAGGCCTGCAGTCTTTCTAAAAGCGGCGGATGGGAGTAATGCCACATCGAAAAGATCCAGTCAGAAACGGGGAATCCTAAATTATCTTTGTTTAACTTGATCAAAGCAGAATAGAGGTCTTGAGCCTTCCCAAGTTCCTTGGCAAATGCATCTGCTTGAAACTCAAATCGTCGGCTTAATACAGTCAAACAAAACGAGAGAACCTGTGGAGAGAAAGAGATCAAACTTTAATTAACATTTAGCTATCTGCAAGCTCCTGAGAGCATCACTAACCACTGCTGCATCTGCCTGCCCACAGCCCACACCTCACTATGTCTGCAGAATGAGCTCCCTAAGGTTTATCCAGGCCACACCTGGAACTGGGAGCCTTACACCAAACAGACCACTAAGCTCCCAATTAAAGCAATATACCACATGGAGTCTCTGGAAACTCCAAGCTTTCCCTTTTAGTCAAAACAAAAGTAATTATTTAAAGAGGATGACACTTCAGCAGCTATTTCTTGAAAACAATTTACCTCATTGTAAGGTGAAAAGATGAACTGGAAAATAATCATCAAGCCTATCAGGGTAGGCTGGGTGTCATAGAAACCAAATGCAGCAAAGAGTTCTTTTCTACCAATTAACACAGCAAACAGGAAGAAGCAGAGGAAGGAATTCATCTGCGGAAAGGACACAACATTCTTGATTAGGAAGTGTTTTTATCTGTGTCTAAAATGTAGCCTAGTATTATAGCCTGGCACAGAAACACTACTGAAAAAAAACAGACAGATCACTTCAGAACCAATACACACAGAGGATGAGCAGCTGGCCTTGTTCTGTTAGTGTGCAGTAAGGAAACACTGATTGCTCTCAGTGACCTAAAAACGTCAATAGTAAAGGAAGATGAAAAGGCAAGAAGAGAAGGTGAGTAGGAAGCACAGAGTAGAATCCATCTCCTTAGAATGAAGCACAAGTTCCAATGAAAGCTTAAAAGCAAACCAAATCTGCCTGTGCTATGTGACACTTCTGCTCCTCGGCACAACCCAAGCCTCTCTAAGCCATGCAATACCTGTGTCACACTACTTGCCTGGCTTTGCAGAGCCAAGAGGCAAGGCCATACCCTACCACATTTGCTAGAGGTGATTAGCACCTTTGCAAGCCATTAGCACCCACTCAAGATCAAACAGTCTTAGTAATGAGGGAGGTGCCAGAATATTGTTGTAGAAACACACAGAACAGGGATGGTGGTGACAGCAAACTATAGAAAAAGAAGATATCGAAAAACTTCTGCTAGTGAAGAAAAAAAATCTACCTATTACAGCAAAACAACAGTATCTAGAAAATGGATCCAAAGACCAGAGTTATAGGAGTTAGGAGAGTGGCAAAAAGATTATAATAGTTGTTAGTAGGAGGGATCAACACTGATGTCAGAAGTTCAAAGTTAATTCCTTTAAAGAAGAAAACAAGAAGGACCTCACATGAGTGTTCAGCTGCATATGTAAGAGAAGTTCAGTGTGGAAATGGATAGAGAGATTGTTTTAAGCTGGAGCTTATGCTTACAGCCTGAAAAGCTTGTGAATAGTCTTCAAAATAGAACAGCACAGCTGTTTTTCTGTGATGGTGTTGTGGAGGGCCCATAGGCCCAAAAACAGACTTGCATATGCCTTGCCCTGCCTGGACATGGTTTTTTCTGCTCATAATCGGGAGTGAGCACATGGCCAGTGCGGAGAGGCACAATGGGCCTGGTGCCGTGCAGTCTGGCCTGCCCAGGCTTTAGGTTGTGTAAGCCCCCACATGCTCAGCCCATGCTTGCCAGGTGCTAGGCCCATGTGAGCCCCATATTTGGAAAGCCCAGGTCTGTGGCTCCTTGCCTATTATGGTAAGGGTGGCTGACTACTAACCTGATTGGTCACTGTGTGGCCAATGAGACCATTGATCTCAGCCCACAGTTAATAAATGGACATGCACAGGCTCACGTGCTAGGTGCTTTCGCTCGCCCGTGCATTTGTGTGCTAGGTGCATTCGCTCACAGCTCACTCACCCACGTGTGCACTGACTCGCTCAGTTGCCTGCATACTCACTTGCAGAGCTCACTTAAGCCTGTCATTACGGAGCTCAGACTCCCAGTGCAGCCGTGCACCCCACTGCACGCCCACTGCCTTATTGCCTGGTGTGTGCCGTTTCCACAAGTCACCAGGAGCAGACCCACTTGTCTGCACACGATCGTATTTCCTCTGCACCTGCAAATCCTGCCTGCGAGTTCCCTGGACACAGCAGCCAGAAGGACCCAGCAGCAGAAGGTCAGAGACCATTGCCCCTGAAGCCGGGAGTATTCCAGCCTCGGAGTCCACAGGCGGAGGCCCTGAGGAGTTGGACATTTTCTACAGGCTGGGACGTAGCCCAGAGGGTGATTTATAATAAATTAGAACCGTGAGTAAATACCTCTGTAATTTCTATTGTTCCTGCCACAGAGCAGAAAGCTTTCAGCCCACCCTGCTGGGCAAATAGGTTATAGACCCCAAGTGGCAGTAGCCGCAGGGAAAACTCTCTGTTTAACAGCTGTATGCTAGTCATTGTAATAGAGTTATTAATAAGCCGTTTGTGATTATTCCCATAAGGTTCTTCCATAACCGTGAGAATCCTATTTAATATAGTGGTTGGGGGTGAGGAGAGTTAAGAATATTGAGTTTAATAAATATATTTTTATAAAAACTATCTCGCACCGATTGATTCCTCCCCTTCACCACAAACCGGCGTAGGTGGCAGGATCCCCCTCCGCGACAGATGGTGCAGACATCTCAATAAAGACAGGATGGGGTTACAGAAGGTGCATAGGAGGGATGCTAAAGAAAAAGGAAAGAAAAGGCTGGGAACTCTAAAAACAGGATGAGTGACACCTGGAACATACCAGATGCATGCCACCTCTTCACAGAATGTGAAGAGGTCTGGGGCAGGAGTCTCCTGTATTGTTCACTGTTCAGAGGTGTGTGATGACTCAACAGACCATCAGGCTCCTTTTCTACAAAGCTGAAGTTGGGCAGTCTCTAGAGATCACTTCAATGTTCACCCCATTTGGGTACCACCAGGAAGGGCACAATAAAGCTCTTTACCACTGACCAATGCACAAGGCATGAGAATACTACGGGAATCAGAACGTCTTCGTGAGTCACACTTCAGAATCCTGAATCCCATTCCTTCTCATCTCTCCAAGGAACAATACTGACAGAAACTGACATGGGGCTCTCTCAGAAATAATGACAAACACCTGAAAAAATGCAGGATGGGAGGCAGGATACATCCAGTCCTATCTCCAGCACAGAGATGGAAACAGACCTTCAGAGAAAGCCCTGAATTCAAACAAAGGAAGAACCGCTGTAGAACAAGAAAAATGTGTCCACACTTCATGACAGGTCCTGAGATGAACTAAAATGTCAGCAGGCATGCTTCTTAGATGCTTTTTACCAACCAGATGGACCGAGGAGGGGACAGAAAGCCTAGTTAGTGCAGGTTCGTTATAGATACAACAAAGGAAAACCACACAAAGCAGCTTCCTGGGGCCGGGTTTAAGGATATTGTGGGAACGTGCACTTGCAAATCTGGAAGCAAGTGTTTGGAAACAGCACTAATTACAGATTGCTGAAGGAAAAACACCAAATCACCACTTTGGCAGTACTCACCTGGCTGATGATAATATTTTTGATGGTGTGGCCTAGTTTCCAGTGACCTAATTCATGACCAAGTACAGCCAGAACTTCTTCGTTTTTACATCCTTGTTTCTTATTCTGAGGGAGTACAAAGCGAAAGTAAATCAGATGTGAGTCAACACAAGTGAGCATGCTTCCTACACACTGGTTTTTCCCAAGGTCACTTAAGTGTCCCTAGATCAGGCTGCTCCCATCTACCATCAGAGACACTCACTATTTTTTGAGCCTTTTTTAAGAAGATACTTACAGCCCTTCTGCCCTGATTTTTAAGTTCCCAGGATTTCTCTGTTGAGGTGGGATTCTCTTATTCCCATGTATATAGATGTGCCCAGGCAAATCTGGAAGAATGCTAGAAGATTTGCTTTCTGTACTCTCTCTTACCATCTCTTGACCTCATCCTGTTTTGTTTTTCACTCAAGAAGATTCATTACAATGGAAGAGTCTCAGATTTTCAACAGAGAAATAAGAACAAAGCCCTCAACCCATAATTTCCCTCAACAAGAATGAAGAAATGCAAAGATGAACTCACTTTGGTTTTAGACTTCGTGTCTTCATTCTCACCATCTTCCCCTTCCGCTAGCTCTTTGTTCAGTGCAGAATAGTCCTCCAGGAGGGTGTCAAAAAGCACAATCCGCTTATTCTTGAAGAATCCATAGAAATAGGCATTGCTGTGAGAAGAACGCTTAGAACCTGAGACGGAAAATGTATGTTAAAGGCTGGACAATGCCAGGTATTCTGTTAACCAGGTTCTTCCGAAGGAATTTCAGAGGTATCCAAATGAACAATGGACAAACTCAAGCAAGAAAAGATGGGATGAGGCACTTAGTGCCATGGTCTGTTTGATTGGATAGGGCTGGGTGATAGGTTGGACTGGATGATCTTGGAGGTCTCTTCCAACCTGGCTGATTCTGTGATTCTATGAACTGAAATTCCAGATTGAAGCAAATTTTAAAATGACCTAAGTAATGCTGACTGCGTTCACTGACAGCAGGGAAGGAAGCGTTTTTGTCTGTAAGATGTGATCACTAAAATTGCTATAAATGTGACAGCAGCCATAGGAAGATCCAAGAGTCAGAGAAAAAGCAATTTCTAATTGCAGTCTCAAGGTGAGAGCAGGAGAAGCACTCTGCACAAAGCATGAGCTGCCTTCCTGGCCAAGGAACTGCAACAGCTTCCAGTATTCTTGGAATCTTTGCTATGTGCCAACAAAGA
Source organism: Tricholaema leucomelas (assembly GCA_013400475.1). NCBI lineage: Eukaryota > Metazoa > Chordata > Aves > Piciformes > Lybiidae > Tricholaema lacrymosa > Tricholaema leucomelas. The sequence continues at coordinate 55,107 of WAAF01004828.1, read as the reverse complement.
AGATTCAAACCAGATGAGGATGAAGGTGTTAGAGACAGAGAGGAGAAGGTGAGGAGATGAAGTGCAGGTACCAGGCAGCCCCTCAAAGTCACTTTTGTTTGAAAGATGCAATCTTTCATGGCTGTTTTTATCTAGACCAGGCGACTCATGGACTGTTTCTGCAATCAATGTACTTGGGGTCACAAACTCCACTTTCTCCATAGCACAGGGACTGTTTCACTGTGTTAAAAAGCTGTCTACGTCATAGAACAGAATCACAGAATTCACTCGGTATGGAAGAGACCTATCATCTAATCCAACTGCCCTGCAGTCAGCAGGGATATCCTAACTAGATCAGGTTGCTCAGAGTCCCAAACAATGTCTCTAGTGTTTCACCACACTAATAGTAAAAAAATCTTCCTAATGTCCAGTCCAAACCTGTCCTGCTCCAGTTTAAAACCACTACCCATCTATCTACTGCTACAAGCCTCTGTCAGTCCCTCCCCAGCTTTTCTGTATGTCCCCTTCAGGTATGGGATCCAGAACTGGATGCAGCACTCCAGATGGGGTCTCACCAGAGCAGAGGGAGAGAATCACCTCCCTCGCCCTGCTGGCCACACTTCTACCGATGCAACCCAGGCTCTGCTTGGCTTTCTGGGCTGCAAGTGCACACTGCTGGCTCCTGCTGAGCTTCTCTTCCACCAGCACTCCCAAGTCCCTCTCCGCAGGGCTGCTCTCCAGCCACTCACTGCCCAGCCTGGATTTGTGCTTGGCATTGCGTCGACCCAGATGCAGGACCTTGCACTTGGTCTTGTTGAACCTCATGAGGTTGGCTTGTGCCCACCTCTCCAGCCTGTCCAGGTCCCTCTGGAGGGATCCCTGCCCTCCAGCCTGTCTGCTGCACCACACAGCTTGGTGTTGTCAGCAAATTTGCTGAGGGTGTACTCAGTGCCACTGTCCATGGTGCCAACAAAGATATTGAACAAGACTGGTCCCATATCTTTGTCGGTTAGGAGATAACCTCTGAGGTCCTTTCCAACTTGAGACATCCTGTGATTCACCAGAGCAGAGCACAGGGCAGAATCACCTCTCGGTTGTTTGGATGCAGCCTAGGCTGCCATTGGACTTCTGGGCTGCAAGTGTCCATTGCTGGCTCATGTCCAGCTTCTCATCCACCAGCCTATTCCACTCTCAAGGCCTATTCCAAAGGGCTGCTCTCAATCTCATCATCCCCCAGTCTGAACTGATATTATTGTCGATTGTCCTGATCCAGAGGCAGGATCCTGTCAGCTTCCAGGTCCAGGTGCAGCACTTAACCTTGTTGGAACTTCTTGAAGTTCACCTGGGCCCACATCTCCAGCTTCTCCACCTCCCTCTGGAGGACATCCTATCCCTCTGAGATACCACTCATGTGAACACCCTAAGAAGGAATAGGTGGGTTTAACTTCTATAACTTTTTCAACTGTTTCACTGAAGACTCAGGCAGTCAATACTGAACTGAGACCAGAAAAGACCAAAACGCCTTTCCCCTCTGGTTAAGTTCTAGAATTGGACTTTTGATTGCTGTTTCAAATTCTGACTGTGCTGTGTATTTCCATTTCACAGAGACAGGATAATGTACATTTGCCTTCACTTTTTGACCTTAAGGCAAAGAAAAGGAAAATGGTACAGACACTGACCAGCATTCCAACAGCTGAGGAACATAAGCAAATACCCTACTAGAGCACCCACAACTGAATCTAAAATCCATGAGTTCAAAATGACAAAGGTTTTTTTAGCAAAAGAATCTCACCTTCAACAACGTAGACTTTAGTCAAGGGGAAGTCAATGCCCTTCGCCATCATTTCGATTTGTTGCTTGAGCTCCCCCTCGGGCAGTGGAATGAATTTGTCAAATAAAGGTGCAATGTAGTCTGCATAGATTGTGACAAGCACCTGCAAACACAGGCAGAAATTAAAAACAAGGTACAGAAATGTGTGGTCAGTATGAAAGATGGAGCGGAAGTACAAGGAGAAGTCATAATGCCAGAAAACACACTTGATAAAGCAGAATCCTGCACGAAGTGTGAGCCATAGCAAGGCTTCTGTTGCTCATCCCATCTGCCGGCACAGCTCCTTAGCCTGCTAACAAGGCAAGCTGAGCTAGGGGCAAGTTCAGCTACAATCTGCAGTCCTCAGCAGAGCTAGTGTGAACAGTGGGTTTGTTTTGAGGACATATCAAACTGCAAAGCCACTATGGCTAGGGGCCAGGGGTCTGATTGGTCACAGGCTGTCATTCTCACCCACTTCACCAATACTGGAAAGCTCCGAGGTGTCTCAGACTGAGTGGCCTGGACCAGGAGATTGTCCTGTTCTTCAAATTCCTGTTACCTTGCAAAGCCACAGTTTAAAGCAGACAAGAAACATCACATCCCTGTGGTGGACGGTCCAAAAACATGTTCAAAATATATATCCAGGATGTGTCCCTACATGTCACAAACAAACTCACCTTCCCCCTGCTTCCCTGTTTCCCGGGTTGGGCAAGGTGGGAAAGAATGCAAAGACCTTGTCAGCCACAGGTCTGAACAACGCCACGTTCAGACTTGTTTGGGAGCCTGCTTTGTGCTGGTAAACAGGACTCAGGCCACTTACCTGTGGACAGCCTGATGCTGAGAGCATGCATCTTCTATTTTTGGTATAAATAACCTCCTATTGGATAATTGTTGTGTTTTCCTCTATTGCTACTACTGCTGGACCAATGCTATTTTGACAAATGTTTAAATTCTGATTTTTGGTGAACAAGCTGCTGCTTCTGTCTGGTTTACCTCCGTGCTCCATGCAGTCTCAGTAACCGTTGCCTGGTTACAAGAGAACCAGCAGTCGAAGCCAGCCGTAGCCTAGGCTCATTGGGTTGCACTCGGGACCACTGCTGAAGGTCGCGAACAGAGCCCAGCCCCGCGCGCACCCTGGGGGCTGCTCCCTGAGCCACGGAAAGAGTCACCCCCGCGCGGCCGCAGGAGACAAGGCACCCAGCTTAAAGCTACAGGCACCGCTGCGAGGTTTTCCTCCGCAGCCCCTCCCCAGGGAGCAGACCCCTCCCAACGGGGACCAGACTCCACGCGGCCGGAACGATCTTTGTTTACTTCGCGCAGCCGCGAACTGTTCTTGGGATTACAAATACTGCAACTCCGAGACGCTGACTGTGTCAGTGAACTGCCTCTTTTCCATAAAGTGTTTAAGAGTTCTGTGCCTGCCGCTTCAGTTCAAGCGGCTAAAGTTCCTTTAAAGTCACCCCTGGAGGGCAGACGGCACATTGCACCGCGACCTCGTTCCGAACTGGTTCTGAATTTTCTCATTTGTCTAAACCGTTCCAGTGACGTCTGTAGACATTCCGCAGAGCTAGCGCGTTCCAGCCGAATATCCGAATCTGTGCATACAGTGACTGTAAGGAAGTTTTGGGGAAGTTTTTTATATTAATAATGTTAATAATTGTATTAATATTTGCCTTATCATAATTAATAACGGCTCATCAGTCCCTTGTGTTCTTGCCCTTCTCCTAGCTGTATGCAAGGCTATGGAGCTGCTTGATGCCTCTGGTCCACAGTCATGTTCCAAAACTCATTGCATTGCACCCTGCATCTCCTGAAACTGACAGTAGATGCAGCCCAGGTGAGAAAGGCAGGACTGGAATAACACTGTGACGGAAAGAAAAGCTGAACTCCCTTCCTTCACACTCTGTATCTTCACAAAGTTATTTATTAATAAAAAAAAATGGACTGGAGAAAACATTAAATTCTGATTAGTGAAAAAGGAATAGGACAAGAGAGACAAACAGTCAGCAACATGAGCTTCAAAATTGTTTTGACAGGTTTTTATCCACTGAAACAAGTCTCTTGACCTTCCAAAGTATCTGCCCTGTTGAAAAAGTCCAATAAAATCTAAAGCTAGGGAAAGTGACCTTCCCACAGTCGGAGCAAGGGAGAGCACTTGCAGAGCAGTATGGAGCAAGAAAATAAAACCGACTGTTAAGACTTCAAACCTCTGCAGATATTTTGCAGCAACTGTAGGAAGATATTTTATGATCAGAAACCAGCTGTGGTTTTCAGTCCAGACCAGTGTCTGAGCCCATGCAGCATGTTAAGCTTTTATCTCTGATCTTTCTGTAAAACCTTGACATCAGGAGGAGTAACAGAATGGTAGTAGGATGGGTGATTAGATTCAAGGAATTTTTCCCTAATTGGAATTCTGAATGGTAAATCTAACACCTCTTAAGCTTACTTTGCATATCAAAGACTGTTCAAACAGGCCTCAAACCCTGATCAAATCTTGTAGAGCTGCAGAGCCACTGCAAGTCACCTGAAAAGCACCAATTGCCTGGGCACGCTCTTCAACTTAGGAAAACCCAGTAATTTCATTTTTAAAAGAAGAAAAGTGAGTCATTGGGTCTTGCAACGCTGCCAGTCAGCACAGAGCAGAAGTCTGGACTGCTCAGTTGGAAAAGACAGGCAAAGCAAAAATAAAATAATAGTTTGTGATAGGAAAGTGCTGGAAAGAGAAGTGCCATCACCTGAGTACATTCTGCTTCTTGCCTTGACATTTGGTGTTAGGTACCACTCACCTTTGCCTTCCTTCTACTAAACTTGCTTGATAAAAGCTGTTAAATGGACTTTCAGAAAGCTTCTTGCAGGAGATCACACAACATTTTTTACAATACATGTTTTAAAGAGAATATGGCAACAATAAAGCAGCCAGCATCTGGTACAAGTGAAACTGAGAGAAAAAAGTTCACTTCACATGTATAAATGGGGCAAGGGCAGGCCACTCCAGAAAATCTTGGCTCTTCCTTCGATCTCAGGGCTACCTGTTCTTTTAACATTCCATCTTACTCCTTCTATGAAAAATCAAATTATTAAAGCCTTTAAAACTAAAGACTTAAAATATGAACTAGCTATCACCACAAGGAATTACTGTCTCCCCAGTTTTGTAAATAACAAGCCTGCGCTGGAACGCCCTGCGAGCATGGGCTGCTTCACTGAGCTGGACAGGGCAGCAGCTCAAACGCTGAATTACGATGTAAGAGTGTACTCTGATAAAAGCCTGAAAGAAAAAGACCAGCTCATTAAGAAATCCTACCAGAAGTCTGCACAAGAATTCCTGTAACAGTCATTTCAGTAGGCATGAACTGACACTTCTGGGCTCTAACACTATGGTTTGCTAGAATACATGTAGAGACAAAAAAAAGGGAAGAATTCAGAGCATAAGGATGGCTGGAGCTAGCACACAAAGTCAGGAAACATTGTATGGTGAACCAAAGAACAAAAAATGCAAAGAACTCAAGACAGTAATTGTGAGCCAGACTTGTCACCCTCATGGAGCACTTTGCTACTCTGCTGTCACTGAGTGAGTCAGAAACACAGCACTATGCCAGAATCAGTGGCTGTGCAGACATCCACTACTGCACACAGGTTTTCTTTCAGTTACATGCTGAGTTATCAATGAAGCAAAAATCCCAGTAGAACTACCGATACAACTCAGATAAGGACATCTGTGACCCATAAAGCCAGGATTACGAAAAGGCTTTGCAGACGTGGGTTCAACTGAGCCACAGTTCCTTCCCTGTTGTCATGCCTGAAAAAGTCAATGCAGGTATTGGATATCTGGGTGGGAAATCAGATCTTCCTGCATTAACTGCAGTGGCCTCCCATGCAGTAGTAGGATCCCATTTTTGTACTAATGTGGCCAGCCAATGCCTGTGCTTTAGGCAGGAAGCTGACGAATTCAAACTCCAAGAAAGCTGTCAAAGTAATCTGAGCCTAGGAGCAGTGAGAGAAAGGAAAAAAAAAAAAAAAGGAAAAAAAAACTGAAATCACTTAAGTCATGAAAGAGAAATTTAAGAAATAAAACAATCCTGATTTCCTGCTGAGGAATTCCTATAAAGTTGGTGATGCATTCCAGTTGAACAAGAAAGTCTGAATTTCACACAAGAATTAGGGGCTGATTAGCTTAAAGGTATTATTAGGCTAATGTGGCAGGTTCTAATGTAATGATTCTTTTACTTGTTAAGGTGCTCTTGTCATCTAAAAATAAATTAGTCCCCACAGCAGTGCCTCTGTCATCCCTTCTTTGGGGGAAGCAGTGTTAGCATATTGAGCAAAAAGCCAGCAGAGCACCATGTTGAGAAATAAAAGAGCAACTTCAGAGCTTATAGCAACAATAGAAAACATCGAACCCTTATGATGGATACTAAAGATCCTTTAATTAAAGAGCTAAAAATGTCAGTTACCAATTCAGTGTATAAAAGTAGCTAGACAAACAGAACCACAGACACTGGAATTCCCAGAAGACTTGGATTTGTCTCCATTTCCTTTCAGTTATGTTTTTAAACCTTGGTACACTGAGCTACACAAAGCTAACCTCTGGAAGAACCCCAGCCATGTACTCACCAAGGAAACAATTAATGTGAAGAGCCAAGCGTAGATGAAGAAGTAGTCTCCCCCTATTTTGATGATGTAAAGCAGAAGGGCTGTCACTGGCAGCAGGATGCACTGAGTCACCACAAACTTCTTGAGGGCATCCTTAAAAAAAAATCCCAGAGTCTGCAAAAAAGGACCCAGAGACGTGGTCAGTGCCATGGTGCTCACAGAACTGACCCCTGCAGTAGTTGCAAAGAAACAAAGTCATCAACCAGCAATGCCACTGAGCCAGCAAGGTGCTCTTGTGGCCAAGGGCATCCTGGGGTAGATTTAGAAGGGCTGTTAGTAGATCGAGGGAGGTTCTCCTCCCCTCTTCTCTGCCTAATGAAGCCACATCCAGATTATTGTGTCCAGTTCTGGGCTGCTCAGGTCAAGAAGGACCTCAAGGAACTGCTTGAGAGAGCCCAGCCCAGAGCCCCCAGGCTGCTGCAGGCAGTGAACATCTCCTGTGAGGCCAGGCTGAGGGAGCTGGGGCTGGGAGCTTGGAGCAGAGGAGCCTGAGGGCTGCCCTCAGGGCTGTGCTAAAGATGTGCAGGGCAGTGTGGGCAGGACGAAGCCAGGCTCTGCCCAGGTATGGCCAAGGGCAGCACAAGGGGCACTGGGTGCCAGCTGGAGCAGAGGAGGTGCCAGGGCAACAGGAGGGGAAACTGTCCATGTGAGGGTGCTGGAGGGCTGGAGCAGGCTGCCCAGAGAGGTTGTGGAGTCTCCTTCTCTGCAGAGATTCCAGACTCCCCTGGATGTGTTCCTGTGTGCCCTGCCCTGGGCGACCCTGCTGTGGCAGGGGGTTTGGACTGGATGATCTCTGGAGGTCCCTTCCAATCCCTAACGCTGTGTGATTATGTGATAAGGAAATCAAAGTTGGTAAAGAAAAGATGGGAGAAGATTTTCACCTCCCTCCTGGTGAGGTGAGCTCGCTCTTAGTAAGGGCAGACCCCAAAATCTTACTCTATACACGATTAAAGGAGCAAATTTAAAAAATCAGCATATCTTTCTCCAAATTCCTCTATCAATCTATATCCTAGCCATGACGAGATTTTTAGAGAATAGGAACCTTCAAAAAACACAGCTGCTGCAAAATACATGGTCTCCGAACAATTGCCTCCACTCATCTTAACCTGCAAGTACTACTCATTGTCCTAACTGGGAATATATAAATTAAAGACTTTTAGCTACAGAGAGGCTGTTTTACTCCAAACTTCCACTGTTATGCAGTTACTACTCATGTAGCTGTCCCAGGTTTTAAAACTAGGTTAAATGTAATAGAAGGAATAGAAATGTCAAAGATGTCTACCTGAATGAATGTGATCTAGTGACTGCATCATGATTAGGCTGCTAACTAGCTCTAGGAACTGTTAATTCAGTGCTTACAGCTGTCTGCAAGGCACAGCAGTAAGTGGGTCGTTGCGTAAGATGCTTCCCAACAAGTTAGCCTTACAAAGCTGTCCCGGTTTCACTGGGACAGAAGCACAGGGCACCAATGGGCTGCAGGACACAAGCAGTGTGGAGGCTGCCAGGGCAGCTGCCCAGAGCTCTCTGCAGGAGTATCTCAGACCATCAACATCATATAAAGGGAGAAGTCTGGTGAAGACAGAAGACCTTCTTGCCTGGGTTCTGTACTTGCTCAGGCTTCTCCTGCTCCAAAGGACAGCCTGTCACTGCCTTCCCAAGGACCACCTGGCACTGCTGTGCCTTGGCTGAGCTGAGTATAGCTTTGCATACTTTATGTTGGCACTGGAATTAGCTTTGTGTTTTCATTAAACCTGCTTCCATTTCAGTCTGGGATCTTCTTTCCTTTTCCCAAGTCCTCTTTTCTGCTGTGGAGGGGTCATCAGGTGATAAAGCAACTGCTGCAGGTTAGCCACAGATGCAGGTTAAACATAGAGAAAAGCCCATGTGCGAAACAGCTTTATCCCACTTCTGCTATCCATCCAAATTTCACTCTACTATAAAAGTTTCCCAGTGGAGCTGAAACAGAAAATACTGTGGCCAATGCTAGCTGGGTCCAAAAGCAGAAAACAAGTCCTGTGCCCTGGCAAGGGATGGCTAATGGTGTGTCTCAGACTGAGGTTCCTCTCTCAAGAGGAAAATCTGATCTCATGAGAAAGAAACAGTAAACCAGGTTAAACTAATTTGGTGAGAGAAATTAAAGCCAGGGTTGATACTGAGCACCTAGCATAAATCCAGATGAAGAGCAGAATTCTCAGATGACAAGAATTCCATAAGTAAACAGAGCAAGAACATCATCATTGCTTGAGTTTGTTTCATCTGCTCTGGGTAAATAACTCAGAACTGCCCCTGCCAAGCAGTGACCCAGAATACTCAGCAAGGGCACATGAAGGGCAGGAAAGATTCATCCTGAACGAACAGCCAAGGTATGAAATGTTCTTCATTCCACTGCCAGACCACACATGTCTCTGTGCTCAGAGGCCTGCTGTGGCCATGGGTACCTCTGCAATAGTCACAAACTGTCACCGCTCTTATTTCTAGGCAGTGTGTGTAGAAAAGTTCCTGAAACGAATGCTCTGTGGCAGAGGGATGGGAACACATTAGTCCTCCTAACCCCCCCAACCTACCCCAGGTGTCAGGTCAGTACCTGCTGATTGAAGCCATGTTTCTCTTCTATGACAAACGTGTTGTACAGACTCCATGGCAGACCTGTCACTGCACTGAAGAGTGTTGCAAGCAGCAGAAAAACCAAAGACTGAACAATCTAAAACCAAACAAATGCACATCATTAAAAAACCCAAAACAACAAAAAACATCTGGTATTCACTGAGCTGCACATACACTGCTACTCCAGGTGTTAAAAATGGATTTCATGTCAGGTAGCTTTAAGATTTGCACGTTTCCAACACGTGAAGCTATTTAATTTGTAAGCTAATATGAAAGTCCCATCTGGTGATCAACTCCCAGCCTCAGCCCATCCCTGCACTCACCAGAACAACAGCTGTTGTTTTTAATACATGGTGCCTGTGTCTGAGTCCTGCTTTCAGTAAACACAAGCTTAAAAGTAACAGTATGGTTTATGGATCAAATGTTTTCACCACAATTTAAAATTACTTACCTCATATTCTGGTCCAAACCCAGCATGGCCAGAGACCTGACCAGACAGATTCCAGAGAAAAGGAATTCCTCCACAGAGGAGAATCATCTGGAAAATAAAAACACATAGAGGCAGTAAGAGACAAGACTGTCAACACCTTCTACTGGCATTTCAGCAAGGTAAGAACCTTTCAAAGGTGAATGAGAAAAGCTTTAGAATTAGGCTTTTTTCCCCTCTGATCTCAGCAGTGCATAAAGAAAACTTGGAATGTTTGGCAATGGTTCATTTGTAGTTTAGAGAAGTAGAGATCAGGTCAAGCTTTTGCTTGTCTTTTTGGTGGTCCTTTTCGAAGCCCATGCGCTCTGCTGCACTCTTACTGTGCACTCTGCTGCTCTGGCTCAGACATAAGATAAACGCTTCAGAAGACCTTAAACTCACTCGTCTATGGCTGTAAAACACCTTCCCTAGGAGGGCTGTGCAAGACTCAGCAACTTGGTTGCAGTGGGACCTGCCTGCATCTATGCCCCAAGGAAGGTCTTCAGAAGAAGGCTGTGATTTCACTTACAGTATGAGTGCTGCTTCAACCATTTCAAGGAATCTTCATGCTCTCCTCCTTCTGGCTGCCTGCACCCAGGTGGCCAAGGAACAGAGAATGGACTACTCATGACACACCATCATCAAAGACATGCTTTAGCCAGAGCTACTGCAGCAAGCACTGCCTGTGGTTCAAGGCTGGGGTAGGAGTGTTTCACAGAATCACAGAAACATGCAGTCTGGCAAAGCCCCTCAGGATCATCCACTCCAACCTAGAACCTTAGTCTACAAGATTCACCTTAAACCATCTCCCCAAACACCACATCCAAATGACCTTTAAACACATCCAGGGTGGGTGACTCCACCACCTCCCTGGGCAGCTCGTTCCAGTCCCTAAACACTCTGACCACGAAAAACTTTTTCCTGATGTCCAATCTAAACCTCCCCAGCCTCATCCTGAGGCCATTCCCCCTTGTTCTCTCTCCAGTTCCCTGTGAGCAGAGCCCAGCAGCAGTCTCTGCACAATGTCCCTTCAGGTAGCGGCAGACAGCAATGAGCTCTGCCCTCAGCCTCCACTATCCCACACTACCCAGCCCCAGCTCCCTCACTCTCTCCTCATCAGATTTTTTCTTCAGGCCCTTCACAGCTTCCTTGCCTGGAACCTGGTCCAGCACCTCCACAGCTCTTCTGTATTGCAGTACCCAAAACTGCACACAACACTCGAGCTGTGGCCTCACCAGAGCTCAGTCCAAGGGCACAATCCCCTCCCTGCTGCTGCTGGACACAGCATTGCTAATCCCAGCCAGGATGCCATTGGCCTTCTTGGCCTCCTGGGCACTCTGCTGGCTCACATCCAGCTGCCTGGGCACACTGCTGGCTCACACTCAACTGCCTGGGCACACTGCTGGCTCACATCCAGCTCCTGTCCATTACAGCCTCCAAATCACTTTCTGCCAGCAGCTCTCCAGCCACACAGCCCCAGGCCTGGAGCATTGCTTGGGGTTGTTGTGGCCCAAGTGCAGGACCTGGCACATGGCCTTGTTGAAGCTCATCCCATTCATGCTGGTCCATTGATCTAAGCCTATCCCAGTCCCCCTGCAGAGCCTCTCTGCCCTCATTCCAATCAGCGCTGCCACCTCACTTGGTGCCATCTGCAGACTCACTGCTGGCACTGTCTGTGCCTGAATCAAGGGCATCAATAAAGATGTTAAACAGAAGTGGTCCCAACACAGATCCCTGAGGAACATCACCAGTTCCCAGCTGCCAATTGGATTGAATTCCACTGAGCACCACTGTCTGGGCCCTCCCATCCAGCAGCCTGTGCTCAGCCAAGCCACAAGTAGCCAGTTTGCCTACAAGAACTGTGTAGGGAACAGTACCAAAAGCTTTTCCAGTCTAGGAACACAACATCCACAGCCTTCCCCTCATCCAGCAGCCAGGTTATCTTGGCATAAGAGATCAGGCTGGTCAGGCAGTACCTACCCCCCATAAACCCATGCTGACTGGGCCTGATCCCCTGGTTGTTGTCTATATGATGCAAGATGGCACTTGAGATGCCCTGCTCCATGACCTTCCTTGGCACCGAGGTCAGACTGACAGGTCTGTAGTTTCATGGTTCTTTCTCTCTGCCCTTCTTGTAGATGGGTGTTACATTTGCTACCCTCCAGTCCATTGGCACCTCTCCAGTTAGCCAGGACTTTTGGTAGATAATGGAAAGTAGCTTGCCCAGCAGTCTGCCAACTCCCTCAGCACCCTTGAGTGCAGCCCATGCAGCCCCACAGACTTGTGTATGTCTAAGTGGTGCAGCAGGTCAGTGACCACATCCTCATTTATTGTGATGTCCTCGTTCCAATTCTGTGGTGGAGGGTCCATAGGCCCGAAAATAGGCTTACATACACCTTGCCCTGCCTGGACATGTTTTTCTGCTCGTAACCAGAGGTAAACACATAATGAGCACAAAGGGGCACAATAGGCCTGGTGCCATAAAGTCTGGTCTACCCAGGACCCCTGATTGTGTAAGGTGGTTGTGTAAGCCCCCACACGCCCAGCTCGTGCCTGCCTAGTGTAAGGCCCGTGTGATCCCCATATTTGGAAGGTCCAGGCCTGTGGCTTTTGCCTATTATGGTAAGGTTGGCTAACTGCCCACCTGATTGGTCATTGTGGTGGCCAAAGGGGCCATTAATCTCGGTCCACATTTCATAAACAGGGGTACACAGGTAAACAGCTCACTCGCTCACTTGCTAGCTCCCCCGCATTGCTTGCCTGCCTGCGCACTCGCTTGCTGAGCTCACTTAAGCCTGCCTGTGTATATGTGGAGCTCAGACTCCCGTGCAGCCATGCATCCCACTGCACGCCCGCTGCCTTATTGCCTGGTGTGCGCCGCTGCCACAAGTTGCCAGGAGCAGACCCACTTGTCTGCACGCAATCGGCCTGAGTAGCCAGCATTAGACCGTGCTCAGACTGCACGGCACCATACTTCCTCTGCACCTGGAGATCCTGCCTACCAATTCCCTGGACAGAGCATCCAGTAGGAGCCAGCAGCACAAGGTCAGAGACTGTCATTTCCCCTGAAGCTGGAGGATTCCAGCCTCAAAGTCCACAGACAGGGACCCTGAAGAATTGGACACTCATATAGGCTGTGACGTAGCCCCGGAGGGTGATTATTGATTAAGCAGAAATTGTAAATGCTTTGATGCCTCTGTAATTTCTGTTGCCTTCTGCCATAGAGCAGAAAGAGCTTTCGGCCCACCTGCTGGGCAAGCAGTATACTGACCCCAAGCAGCATTAAGCCGCAGGGAAAATCCTCTCTCTGTTTAATAGTTTGTTGCTAGTTATTAACAAGTTACTGCTTGAGATATTCCCATAATGTCCTCCATGACCATGTAGATCCATATTAATGTTAAAGTTCAGTGGTTGGGGGTGGCAAGAGTTCAAAATGTTGAAGTTCATAAATATATATTTTTATAAAATATTATCTCGCATCAATTAATTTCTCCCCTCAGCCACAATTGGCATAGGCGGCAGAATACCCCTCCATGACAGATTCCCCTCCCTGACTCCTGCTTCACAAGGGTGGGTGCCCAGAGCACTGCTAGATCCAACAGCTTGACTCCAAATGTTCCACATTCACTTTCTCAGCAAGTGACCCATCCCTATACACACAAAAATCAGGTTTGAAGTAGGCAGCCTCCCAGGATAGGAAGAACCAGATTTTATTCACATTTTTAAAAGGTGTACTCTTAAAACCTAACTATCAGGGTGCATTTTGACTGTCATCAGGAGATGCAAGTGACCAAAGCAAAGTTTTCTCCTTCGTAGGCTGAAAGTAGGTATCATAGACAGAAATCCAAGAAGTACCAATCCCTGAACAAAGACAGCTGTTAGCATGTTGGCACTACTTATTAAAGAAAGCAATGGCTGAAATAAATCACAGCCTGCTAGTAACCCTAACACAGCATCTCCCTGCAATTCAGTTGCCGGGTAAGTGAATCATCCTTCTGCCTACTAAAAGCAAAACGTTGCAAAGCTTTCATCCAACTTCATCAGCTTTGGCCATGACAACTTCCTTCTAGTTCAGGCAGTTCCCAAAGACAATAAAGGATACAGTTTACACTCTAAGGGAGAGGCAAACCCAGAGAGTAGAGGCCAGACATCAACATCACAGGAAGTAGCAGTAACTCATCACACACATGCAGAGAAGCTGCAGGCTCCCTCCACAAGGGATGTTAGGGTAGAACAGGATCACAGGATCATTAAGGTTGGAAATGACCCTTAAGATTGAGTCCAACACAACACAACAGCAAGTCCACCACTAAACCATGCCCCCAAGTGTTGTGCCTATGCATCTTTTCAACACCTCCAGCAGTGATCACCTGCCTGGTCAGCCTGTTCCAGTGCTTGAAAAATCTTTCAGAAGGTGAGGCCCCACCTGGAGCACTGCATACAGCGCTGGTATCCCCAGCACAAGAAAGACATGGAACTGATGGAGAGGGTCCAGATGAGACCATGAAAATGATCAGAGGGCTGGAGCACCTCCCCTATGGGGACAGACAGAGAGCTGGGGCTGTTCAGCCTGGAGAAGGCTCCAGGGAGACCTCAAAGCAGCTTTCCAGTACCTGGAGGAGATACAGGAGAGCTGGGGAGGGATGTTCTACAAAGGCTTGCAGTGATAGGATGAGGGGCAATGGAAGAACTGGAAGAGGGAAGATTGAGGCTGAAGATTAGATAGAAATTTCTGACAGTGACAATGGGGAGACACTGGCACAGGTTGCCCATGGAATCTGTGGATGGTCCCTCCCTGAAGGTGTTTTAAGGCCAGGCAGGACGAGGCTTTGAACAACCTGGGCTAGTGGGAGGTGTCTCTGCCCATGGCAGGAGGTTGGATAATATTTGAAGTCCCTTCCAACCCAAATCATTCTGTAAATCTGTGAACATAGTGAGTGGGGCTGACTGCACCCTTAGCAAGCTGCAGACGACACTGAGCTCAGCGATGCAATTGGTACAGAGTGGAGAAGGTAAGGGAGGGGATGCTACCCAGGGCAGCCCTGACAGGCTCCAGGAGTGGGTCTGTGCAAACCTCATGAAGTTCAATAAGGCCAGGTGCAAGATCCAGTTCCACCCTTGTGCCATGGGCAGGGATACTTCCTAATAGCCCAGGTTGCTCAAGGCCTCATTCAGTCTGGCCTTGAACACACCCAGAGAAGAGGCATCCACAATGTTTCTGGGCAACCTGTTCCAGCATCTCAGTACCCTCACTGTAAAGAATTTCTTCCTAATGCCTAGCTGATGTCGTTGATTAAGGTATGAAATGGTACTGTCCAAGTATGGACTCTTGAGAGGCACCACTGGTTTCTAGAGCCATTGGCTGTAACTCTTTGGACATGGCCAGCCAGCTCTTCATCCACCAAACAGTCCACCTGTCAAACCTGTACCTCTCCAATTTATTAGCTAGAAATTTATGGTGGACCGTAATAATGGTAGTCCCAGGTGAAGGTGAGCACAGACTGCTGATGCAGGTCTTTGTGTAGCAGGGCACTACAGCCAATGGCAAGAAAGGCTCACTCCAGTTGTGTGCTTCCTCAGAAACAGCAAGGGATGCTGCTTTGGGTAAAGCTCTTAAACCAAGATAACACTTCAGAACCTTTTGCCAAGATGTACCATCTCACCGTGGCCACTAATCCACTGCTGGAGGATCACTTCAATTTCACTTCAATTTTCAAATCAAATGCTGCCTTTTAAGGTGGTCAGAACCATGGAAACTTTTCACATTCACATAAAAATTGCCTGAAATTCTCCAGTGAGCCAAAAAGCCCAACGGGAGGAATGTACCAGCAGTGCTGACAGGTCTCTAACTACATTTTCACAAGTTCACAGAAAATGAAACAACGTCCAGGTCAGGCTACATGGAAGAGATAAGGATATGCTAAAGTCAAGAGGAGTCATCACTCTACAGGAATGGTTTCCCACCATAATTCCATCACTTGCACTATTTCACAATACTGCTGCCATTACCTTTTAGAATTAACCTAGTTGCTTCCTTAAGATCATCCTGTTGTAGATCATACTCCAGTTCTATTTTGCAATGCCAAGCACTTCAGGATTCCTTTTTGAGCCATTTGTGCTACTGATGAGCAGTGCTGCACTTCAGCAGTCAGAAGAAGTTTCTCTTAAGCCTGTGTACCACTGCTGTAATGCTTTCTTCTAACTCAATGGCTCTACTTTTTCACATATGCAAATGTCACTTGCCCTGAGCAGTTGCTCTTACACTTAAGAAGCATCTACTGATACTCTTCCTGTTCTCACAGATTTTTCTTTTTACCTTCTACTTAAATTTTATCTAAAAAATAATGCAGTTCATAGAATCATAGAACACTGAATGGTTTGGGTTGGAAGGAACCTCCAAAGCTCGTCCAGTCCAACCCGCCCTGCACTCAGCAGGGACATCCTCCACCAGAGCAGGTTGCCCAGAGCCTTGTCGAGCCTCACCCTGAATATCTCCAGGGATGCGGCCTCAACCATCTCCTGGGCAACCTGTTCCACTGCCTCATCACTCTCATGGTAAAGAACTTGTCCCTAGTTGCATTACCTCAACCACAGAAAAAGGTATTTTCAAAAATTTTAAGTAATTCTAATGCTGCTTCATTATTTGGCAGAGGAAACCATAAGAGCCCAGCTATGTCACTAACCCAGCAATGCACTACAGCCTGTAGCTGTGCAGCGTGACTCAGCACTGCATAGAGAGAAGATGTACTAGCTGAGGAATTTCCTTGTTTTACACGGCAAACACAGGACCAGACAAGGAACACAGAACCCAAGACCCACCAAATGTCAGCATTTGACCTAAAATACCAGGATGCCAACAGTGAAGCTGCACCAGGAATCCAAGCACCGCAGCTAATTAGTATCCTGTGAATGCTGAGGAAGCGCAGGTACTTACAGTGCCCTCCACCTCCGAGTACAGGCCTGACCAAAAGCTGAAAGTGCTTTTGTCCAGCTGGTACAGACGAGACTTTTCAAAGGTTTCTGGATCCATGATCTGCCCTAACTCCTGTGGCACACATGTTGTTGTCCTGTACACCCGCCTCTGAAACATTGAAAAAGAAACATAAAGTCTACACCCAAGGTTTTAAAGAAATACACTTTAAAAGCAACATATAATGTGATCACATGGGCCACCACTTCAAAGATTAAAAAACAAACCAAAACAAAATAACTCAGTATTTATAAATAAATTTCTGTTTTCTATCAAGGCCCAAATATGAAGCTGAGGCATAACTACATAAAGATCACATGAAACCATTTTTCCACAGGATCTGGTCTACTGCATTACAATAATGACTAAGCAGAGTTTGAAACTAAGCACCAGATCCTCCCATGCGAATCATGCGACTTCATCAGAAAAGGTACCTGTGCTGTAGCTACATGAGGTGCAATGCCATTTTCAGTAGAGAACTCACCACTCAAAATATTCTAAAGACTAAAGGGTTTTTATTCCACCCACTTCCTGGTTTCAAAGATAAAAGCTCATATCCTGTGTCATTTCATAACACATTCTTCCTCTGAGCCTCCAGGCTGCAGCTCCTCAAAAGCTCAGTGTGCCACACTGAGTCCTGGCAGCCCTCTCCCAGCTGTGCCAGTCTGACTGGGACGGGATTTGGCCCACAGAGGGGCATGCACAGAAGTAAGTTTGCATCTGCGGCCAGAGCAGTGCTGCTGACACCCCTGTTCTGGCCACTGCTAAACAGATGCAAGGCCAAGGCTTTCTACTTCTCTCTCTTCCACATCAAGGCTTAGAGTGGGTAAGAGGCTGCAAGCTAACACAGCCAGGACAGCTGACCTGAGCTGCCCCGAGGGGTGTTCCACACTGGGTGATGTTATATTCAGCAACCAAAGCGGATACAGAGGAAGAAAGTGGGAGAGGGAGTTTGACTTTCCGAGGTGGCTGTTACTTGGAGACAGATCAGGCATGTGCCTGCTTGTGGGAGATGGTGATCAACTGCCTTTACAAACCTTGTGGGGCTTTCGTTCCCCTCTTTCCTTCACCTATTAACCGGTTTTTGCTTAGACCCCTGAGTTTTTGCTCTTGCTCTCTCACTTGGCTAGGAGGCGGAGGCTTGAGCTGTTGGGCGAGTGCTGGGCTGCTGGCTACCCCACCACACCTGCATTTTTCAGACGGTTCCACGCACTCACCTAACTCACTGGCGTGACGCTAAGTATCCCCACCACCCGCTAAAGCAAGGAGCAGCTATGGCCGGCCCGGAGCGCAGCCATGCCCCAGAGATGGGCCAGTGTGAGCAGAACAGGCAGAATGGGACACGAGCCCGGCTCGACAGAGCTGCCGAGAGCTTCACCACTCGGCTCCGAACACGAGAAGCACAGACGGACACGGCGAGTCCCTCCCCCTTCTCGGAGGTCCTTTCCCCATGGCTCTCGCAATCTGTCCGCGGCAAACCGGTTCCACCGACGGATCGTGGGTGCGCAGGGCTGACACCGCGCCTCAACCCTGCTGCCTCAGCCGGGACAGGCCCAAGTTCTTCCCAGACAGGGGCCGGACTAAGCCGGTCCCCGCTCCGCGCCCGGAACACCGCCCGCCGCCCCCATGTGAAGTCGGGCCGGGCCGAGCACAGCCCCCGGCCCGCTGGCGCCTGTCCCCGCCGACCTGCCGGTGTGCCAGGAAGGCCTCCCAGAGGTAAACGGCCCATGAGAAGAGCAGCACGGAGCAGAAGATGCGCTTCTCGGCCGGCAGCTCTGCCCACACCTCACCGGGCAGCACCATGGCGCCGCTCCCGCGCTTCCTGCCGCCCCCGCGCTGCGGCGCCGCCTGGCGCCTGGAGGAGCCGCGGAACGGACGGGGCCGGGCCCGGAGGAAGCCGGCGAGGGGGGCTGAGGCGGAGCCGATGGGTGAGCGGCGGCTGCAGTCCGGGGGAGGGGCCGGGGCCGGGGCCAGGTGGCGCACAGCAGCGCGGGGCGGGTGTGGCAGCTTCCCCCGGAGAGCAGCGGGAGTGAGGAGCTCGCGGAACTGGGCCAAGTCTGCTCCTGGAAAGGCGGCGGGTGAGAGGGGGCCTGACAAGGCGGCTCCCAGGACAGCCCCGCTGGACGTGCGGCGCAGGCGGGCACTCAGGTGGAGAAGTGCTGTCGGGGCCTGCTTGTGGTGGTGGGAGGCATCGGCAGCAGGAAAGGAGCTACCCAGCTTTGTATCCGTGCTGGACGCTTACCCTGGACAGAGGCCTTTTCTGCTGCTGAGGTGCAGAAACACAGGGACTGGTCCTTGGGGAAATTCCCTCCCTGTCGTGGTGGGCCTGTAGGCCCGAAAATAGGCTTATTTTATGCCTTGCCCTGCCCAAACATGTTTTACTGCCCAAACCAGGGGTAAACACCTTAAACGGATAAGCAAGCACAAAAGGGGCACAATAGGCCTGGTACCACAAAGTCTGGCCTGCCTAAGGTCCAGGTTGTAAACAGGTTGTATAAGGTAGTTGTAAAAAGGTTGCATAAGCCCACGTGCTTAGTGTGTGGCCCACCTATGCTCTTCCCGTATTTGGGGGTACCAGGCAAGTGATTTAGCCTATTATGGTATTGTTTGGCTGACTGCCATAACACGATTGGTCATTCTAGTGGCCAAAGGGCCATTAATCTCGGCCCACAGTTGATAAATAGAGCTATACAGGTAAACAAGGTGCTCTGACTCCATTGCTGCAGCTTCACCTTCTACTTCACCTGCCTGCCTTCACCTGCCTGCTCTCGCTTCACCAGTGTGCTCACACTCACTCAGGCCCTGTGCTCGGGCTCCCCTGCTTATTACTAAATTTAGACTCACTAGCCTCTTGCTTATGCTGTTATTACAGAGACAGAATCTCCCAGCCAGCTGTGGTGAGTTACCAGGAAGCAGATCCTGTAAATGGCTGCCTTATCATTGCCTGGTAAGCACTATTGCTGCCGAGTTACCAGGAAGCAGACCAGCCAGCGTGAGAACCGTCCTCAGATGTGCTTCTCCTGCACTTGAGGTCCTGCCAACAGTCCCTGAACCAGTCCCCGGACAAAGCATCCAGAAGGAGCCAGGAGACAAGGGCAGAGAATATCATTTTCCCTGACAGCTGGGAAGACTGCATCATTTCTCCAGAAGCCGGGAAGATTCTCCTATCCCCGAAGCCAGGAGGATTCCAGCCTCAAAGTCCACGGGCAAAGCTCCCCTGAAGTTTGGACACTAGTAATAGGCTGTGACGTAGCCCTGGAGGGTGATTATTGATGATTAATCAGAATTGTGAGTAAATGCTTTAATGCCTCTGTAATTCCTATTGCCTCCTGCTGTAGAGCAGGAAGAGTTTCAGCCCAGTCTGCTGGGCAGATAGTATATAGACCCTAAGCGGCATTGAGCCACGGGGAAACACCTCTCTCTGTTTATAGTTTAGAATGTTTTGCTAGATATTAATAAGCTATATTGTGGTATTAATCCTATAAGGTACTTCATGACCATGTAGAGATCCTTTTAACATTAAATACAGTGTTTGGGGGTGCCAAGAGTTCAGAATATTGAAGTTAATAAATATCTATTTTTATAAATATTATCTCGCACCAATTAATTTCTCCCCTCCACCACGAATCAGCGTAGGCGGCAGAATCCCCCTCTGTGACACTCCCCTAACTCTTGCATCTTAACAGTGCTAAATTCGTTTGATTCCACCTGATTCCAACCGTGAGACTGACCAGTGTGGAAAAGGACACTGAGAAGACATTTTTTGGTGCACCTGCACATGCTGTATCCTGAATCACAGGGAAAACACAGACAGTGTGTGCCAAAAGGCCACAGAACACCAACCCCATCATCGACCTCCAGAAGAGGCAGAGGACTGGACTGATAGCAGTGTAGTGGAACTGATTGGACAAGGGCAAATATTCCTGCATAAATCTGATCAGGTAGGTCAATATGCTTCTGAACTTTTCCACCCATCCAAGCCATGAGCAGCCAGTTTCTCCAGGAGGATGCTGTGTTGAAGGCTTTACTAAAGTCCAGGTAAACAACTCCCCCAATCTGTCCCTCATCCAATCAGCAGTCACCTTGTTGTGGAAGGGGATCAGGTTGGTCAAGCAGGACCTGCCCTTCCTGAACCCGGTCCTGACTGGGCATGATCACCTCGTTGCCTTTCAAGTGCTGCGTGGTAGCACTCAAAATGACCTGTTCTGTGACCTTCTCTGGCACCAAGGCCAGACTGACAAGCCTGTAGTTCCCTGGGTCCTCCTCCTGGCCCTTCCTGTCAACGTTTGCCAGTCTTGTCAGCTGGGAAATGCTGGAAAGTGGCTTGGTGAGCCCTTCCTCCAGCTCCCTCAGCGGCCTTGGGTGGCCTCATAGACTTGTGTGTGTTGAAGTGGTGCAGCAGGTCACTGACCCTCTCCTCTTGGACTATGGAGGCTTCCCTCTGATCCCCAGCCCCATCTTCCAACTCAGGGGCTGCGTATCTGGTGAACAGCTGGTGTGACTGCTAGAGACTGGGGCAAAGGTGTTGAGTCTCTCAGCCTTTTCCTCACCACGCTGTTCTCCCTGCATTGGACAGAGGACAGAGATTCTCCTCAGTCCTCCTTTCTGTTGCTCATTTCTTCGTAGAAGTTTTTCCTGTTCTCTGGAACAGCTGAACCCAGATTAATTTCTGCTTGGGCTTTGGCATCTCATTTTCTCCCTGCACAGCCCATGAGAGAGCTTTGCAGTCCTGAGTATCCTGCCCCTTCTTCCAACACCCACAGACTCCTTTTCTGCCCAGGCAGCAGGCAAACCTCTCTGCTCAGCCAGGTCCCTTCTTCCCCAATGATTCAGCTTTGGGCACAAGTAGCCAACCTGTTGCTGTGCCTTTCAGACTTCCCTCCTAAAGAACATTAAGCCTTCCTGAACTCCTTTGTCCTTCAGGGCTGCCTCCCAACAGACTCTGTCCACCAGCATTTGAACCAGGCCAAAGTCTGCCCCCTGGCAGTGCCAGGTGCAGTTCTGCTGAGCCTCTATCTTCATCTCTCCCACACCTGAGAACTCTGCATTTGGTGATGGCTGTCCCCAAGGTGGTCCCCAGCCATCACGTCCTCCACCAGCCCTCTGTTCACAAACAGCAAGTATCTTCCCTAGCTGGCTTGCCACCTTTCTGCAGGGAGAAGTCCTAATTCCTGCCTGACAGATTTCAGGTGGTCCTGTGGTTGCTAATTCATCAGTGGCCTTAGTGTCTTTGCTGCCACAATGGCAGCATTCCTTACCTCCACTGACACAGCAGACCAAAAGACCTTGCTAGCACCCCGTCCTTCAAATGCCAGTGTGCTGCTCTTGGGATGGTTTCCAGTCCAGTTTTGTGGCCTTGCCCCTTCCAATCCAGTTTAAAGTTCTGACAGTGAGCTCTGCCAGTTTCTGGGCTGGGATCCTTTTCCTCCTCTGAGACAGGACTGATGTCCTGTGAACCAACCCTTGATTAAAGAACCCAAAGTCCTGGAGACACGAGGCTTGGAGCCAGGCATTGATTTCCTGGCTCTTCCTGTTTATTCCCTCCCCCCTGGGGGGACAGAGGAGAACACTGATGGTGCTTTTAGTCCAGTAACCCATCCCAAGACCCTGATGTCTCCCTTAATTGCCCCTAAGACTTCTTGTCCTTACTTTATCACTGCCTACCTGAAAGACCATCAGTGGAAAGTGTTTTAAGGGTGGCACTAGAGAAAGCTTTCTCTTCACATCACCAGCCTGGGCTCCAGGAGGCAGCAGAACTCCCCAAGCCACGGATATTTGGCCTCCCCCTCCCATTAGAAGCAGAGCAGTGCCTGCCCTCCTCTCACTTCCTGTGTTCACACATTCACCTGCTTTTGGAATAAGGATAGAAGAATTAATCAGTGTTAAAATCCTTCATGCTGTTATTTCCATGGCTTCTGCCTAACTCAACGCTAAGGTAAGCATGTGCACTCCTTTCTGAGCCAGAATAAATTGAAAATGTTCTGGGAAAAAAAATTCTAGAGCACTGCAAGGAACCAAATGTTCATGTAGAGTCAAGGCAATCCCTTCATATTTAGTGTCTGTAAAGTTGAGGACAGCCTGGGTGCTGCTGAAACCCACAGAGCTTGTCACAGCAGGAGCTCACAGAGCAGCAAATGTGTATTCGGTAGAGAAGCGTAAGGGAGGTGTTAACGAATGGGCCTTTGTAGCCAGTTCCTGAGACAGTATTTTAGTACCAGTCACTCATCTTCTTTCCTCCACTCTAATGCAAACCAAAACTTCTCTGCATTCTAAGTGGGCTTCTAATAAAATGATTTCTCACTTCTCCTGGCTCCCATTGGTAAGAACTCAGCAGAGTGACCTGTCAAACACATTCAAACACAGCTTTCCCTTTTCTGTGAGCTGCTGTGTTCACCAGAAGAGAAACTGTGGCTGCCAACTGCCATCACAGACAGGGCAGTGCACCTCTTGCCGAGCTGTTACTGGCTAGCACTTCTCTGCTTCCCTAGAGAAATCTCTGGCAGTTCATCCCAGGTGGCCAAGCCAGATGCCTCCCTGGTATGGCACTGCACCCTGACTAATCCTCTACTTACTTCCTTCCCTATAATGGTAAAGCTTAGGACATGTTCAAGGAAGAACACCAGTCCTATGCCAGTCTCACCCCCTCCAAAATCCTGTAGGCAAAAAACCCTGGGACAATACTTCTGTAGGGACTCAGGAGAAGAGGATTCGAGGGCACAAACTGTAAACTTCATGGGAACGGAGGAAAACAGGTTCAGCACCTGACAGGGCCAAAGGCAAGGTTTTCAGCTTCCCTTGCTCCCTGCCACAACCATGCTCAGGTTCTTGACATAGAATTCCATAGAATCTTCCAGGTAGGAAGAGACCTCTAAAAATCATCCAGTCTAACCCCCTGCACTCAGCAGGAACATCCTCCACTAGATCAGATTGCCCAGAGCCCTGTCCAGCCTCACCTTGGCTACCTCCAGGAACAGGCCTCAACCACCAACCTGGGCAAACTGCTGCAGTGTTCCAGCAGCCTCCTGGTGCAGAACTTGTTCCTCACATCCAATCTCAATCTGCTCTGCTCTCATTTCAAACCATTGCCCTCATCCTGTCCCTGAAGGCTTTTGGGAACAGTCCCTCTGCAACCTTCTTCTGGAAGGCAGCTCTGAGGTCTCCCTGGAGCCTTCACTTCTCCAGGCTGAACACCCCCATCTTCCTCAGCCTGTTCTCATAACAGAGATGCTTCAGCCCTCTGATCATTTTTGTGGCCTCCTCTGGACTTGTTCCATCAGGTCCACGTCCTTCCTGTACTGAGGGCCTCACAGATGGACACAGCCTTCCAGGTGAGGTTTCCCCAGAGCAGAGCAGAGCAGAGCAGAGGGGCAGGATCCTCTCTCTGCATCTCTGGCCATGCTGCTTTGGATGCAGCCCAGGCTGCCATTGGCTTTCTGTGCTGCAAGCTCACACTCTGCTTATGTCCAGCTTCTTGTCCATCCACACCCTCAAGTCTTTCTCCTCAGGGCTGCTTTCTATCACCACTTCCCCCTGCCTGTATTGGTGATGAGGGTTGCAGACATGACGTGCTAGGATTTACCTGGAAACTGAATTTCCCTCAAATAATTCCCTGCAGCTCTGCTGAGAGCCCCGCCAGAAGTCAGTCTTGAAAGTGTCTGTAGTGGTATTAACAATTCTTTATTACCCATGCAAGCAGGCAGGGCATCCCAGAGCCTTGGTGAATTTGGGCGTGCACCACAGATGAATGTGTTGTTTTCCTACAAAATCCACACGGCTGACTTGAGAAATTTTAAAAACAAGAGCAAACCACTATGATTGTGGCACTGCATCCACGTTTCTTCAGGTATCTGCTGTTCACAGCAAGAATCCTTTTTAGGAAGTCAGTGTCATGGTAGTCCTTTATCACAGAAGGATTTCTCCCATCTGTTTGAAAGCCAGCATCTGGGAATGCCACATCTTCACTGAGGCACAACTCCCAGTAGCACTTGGAAAGAAAAACACTGTCTACTTGATGACATAGAAACAGAAATCAACAGGGAATGTCTCGGCTTCAGGTCTTACTCTTTTGTGGCCTCCTTCCCCAAAACCAGTCCTAGGCAGTAAGAAAGGTCAGATAAACACTACACTGCCAAGAAATCAGGATTTGACTCAACCTGGATAGTTTTGATGGTGTCTAGATTTCATAATGTATAGCTTTTTAGATTTATCTCATAAATGTGGAAATTTTCATCCATGCCATCACTGAAATGGTTGCATATTGTGTAGATGTGAGGAGTTCAAAGACCGAAACACACTGTCAGCATCTGAAGTGGGTTAGACATTACTGCGCTAACTAGAGAGCAGCTGACAGGGCAGTGCAGCACTGCTGCCTTTCAACAGAACACAACACCAGAGGGAAAAAACTGCCTCCAAGACGCTCGCGTACACCCACTGAGGAAAACCCACTCCCCACTTTCTCAATACCATTCCCGGACTGAAGAATTCCCCAGGACTTGTCTTCTTACCTGACAAAACAGAAACATTTTTCTTAGTCTTGTTCTGAGTGATATTCAAGCCTGTGAACATAACAGTGATGTAACAGCAGCAACCTGCTCAAGAGGCTCTACAGAATCCTTCAGAGACGTGACCTGTAAAACCTGCCCTGTGTATCGCGGTGTTGATTCCCATGTGCGCAACAACTCTAATCTGGTAAGAGTAGAACATCTTGGAGGAATTTAAGGAGGAATTTCACACACAACTGTTCTGTGGGATTACAGAACTGAACTGCTACAAAACTCATGCTCAGTGTGCCAATTCATTTATAGAAGTAGCAGGACGAATTGTTTTAATAGGAAAGCTAGGAACACTGAAGAACTTTAAGCCGCTTATTAAAACAGCAGGATTCAACAAAGGTATTTTTAAAATTATTTTGTAGTTCTCTTTGGTGGCAAGTTTGCAGCAGACTTTATATGAACAGTGTGCAAGAAATAAAAACTCAAAGTCACAGTTTTAAAATGATCCAAAAATTGGTAGCCTGAAAGAAGGAGGAACCTCTGCTGTCAAGGGAGAGGCATGGCTGCACCAGTCTGTTCTAGTCATTATGGTATCTCCAAAGAACTTGCACTTTGAATTGCTGCTTTTGACACCAGTCCTAAGTGAGCCTATTCCTGCATTACTGTCAGAGCAGATGTGTTGTGAGTTACTCTGAAGATGACAGAATGTTAGGGGTTGGAAGGGACCTCTGGGGATCATCCAGTCCAACCCCCCTGCCAGAGCAGGATCATCCAGGGCAGGTGACACAGGAACCTGATGGGGATAACACCCCTGCAGCTTTGTATCGTCAGCAAACTTGCTGAGGGTCCACTCAGTCCCCTCATCCAGGTTGTTGACGAAGATACTGAAGAAAGTCAGACACAGTGCTGATACCTGGGAACCATCACTGGCCACAGGCTTCTAACTGGACTCCGCACCACTAATCACAATGCTCTGAACTCTGTGGTTGAGCCTCTTTCCACTCCACCTCTTGGTCCCGTCATCTAACCCACTTTTCCTGAGTTTACCTATGAGGATGTTAGGGTACACAGTATCAAAAGCCTCACACCACTCTTCCACTCCATGTGGCATTTGAGCCAGCCATCTTAGGCACACTTATGTCAGGTTTTGATCTTTTGCACAGAAAAGCTTCAGCCATGGCAGGCAGGAATTCTTCTGTTCCTTTTCTGAACAATTTTTTGCAATTAAAAAGATTCTGGGACCACAGAATTCACTCACAAGCTCTATAAGGTTGTTCAAAGGAAACCTGTGGTTACAGCTTCCTACTGGGCAGAAAAATACCAGTGCTGACTCCCAGAGACAATGGAAAAAGAAACAACCTTAAAAAAGGTTAAGCACAATCAAAAGTATCAGTCAAGTGTAAAAAGAAAGCAAACTGCGATCAGAAAGTGATATTTCACCCAGCTTCTGGCTACAATGTGTGCAAAATACAGCACAGGCAATAGGGGAAGCTCAGAGGAGCAAGTGGAGCTGTGCTATGACATTTCTAAATCCAGTCATGTCTCTGTTCTCCAAGAACCTCAACTGTTCATCATCAGACCTACTGCATAATCTATGAAGTCTAAAATTAAGGCAATTTTCTCTGAAACATTTTTTTGCGTGTATAGGTAAAAAATACTACACCTAGCTATTACCCCAGTTAAATTTCCTCCTGCCAGCCAAGCTATTGCCAGGTAACTCAAGGGGAATGGAAAGCAAAAAGACTGCGTTTAAAGGTCTGCTCATTAGTATCCTCACAGAGGAAATGCCACTCCCAGGGCTCGAGGCCTCATGACATATCCAGAAGGATAGCAAGAACTGAAATGCAGAAGAATGAGACAAAAAAATCTTGAAATATTGGATTCCTCTTCAGGTGAAGCTTCCAGAACAAAGCTAACCAGGGAACCCCAGATGTGTAGATATATACTTTCGGGTGGTGCAATGCCTTCAGAAGGCTGACAGTGCTCTTCACACAGTTAATTTGTACCATACATGCTCAGGGAATCTTCTTCCTTATAAGGGAAAAGAAGCTAAAACTGTCTCAGCTTTAAGTGGCAACTGTCTTCAGCCTGCACCAATGAGAATGCTTTCAGATCTAAATAAAGCACAGAGAGGATTATAAAATAAAAAGCAATACTTTACTTTTCTGTATCTACACTGGTTCAGCAGTCAGACAAATTATCTACAAATGCATGAAAGTGAAGCAACATTATCCAATGCATTCAGAATGGTCCCAAATTCAGTTACAAGTAAACCACATTAAAGACTTACTGTACAGTAAACAGATGGGTGAAAAACTGTAATTTATTGAAACTCATAACTCAGAAAATATAAGATGCTGTAGTGTACAATATGTTACACAAAGCACCCTAGGGTGCACATTCAAGTCAAGTAACTCCATTGCCCCCAAACCCTGGTACCCTAGTACTTGTTCCATATACAATCATGCACATTTACTCTTCAAGAGGAAGCCCCCAGTATTCTGATGTGTTAAATAGCACCAAAATCAGCATAGTTCATTGAAAAAATGGGGAGCTAAATTAACTTGGCCAATACTTTTGACAGATATTATACATTCATGGAATTAAACAACCTAAACTAACCTAAACAGTGTGTACTGCAAAAATTACTGTTCTAGTTTGAAGTTCTCCCCATAAAGCAGTAGTGGAGATGATCTGCTCTAAGCAAAACTACTTACGTACTTCCTACACAAAGCTCATCTGCCTTTTTTGTTGGAAATAAGTCTATGAGGGGTGTGGAAAACTTGGATCTTTCAAGAACAACTACTGGTCTTAAGTAGTGAAGCTGTTTTAAGGCAAGATCTCCACAGTCTGTTAGTGCCTTGTCCAAAATTGCCCTCAGATTTTCTAAAGAAGGGGCAGATGGAGATTCTGATAACAAAGGCTGTATTTCATGGTTATTTGGGGCTATGATTACAGTTTTGTCATCTACAGGGTTGGTTGCTGGTGTATCCTCTTGACTGTCTTCATCTTTTTGCAAGGCTTTATCTGCTGTCAACTGCTCAGAAGACTCCCATTCTACTATCTCATCAAAATCATCATCATCGTCATCATCTTTTCCCTCACTTTCCTGAATAAATTTTAAAAATGAAGACTCAAATCCCATTGGTTTGTAAGTCTTTAAGTCAAATGGTTTGGACACAGGAGGCTTCTGGAATTTGTCTTTCATGACACAAAGTGCCGTTCTTTTTGTACTCTGATTAACCACACTGTGCTGACATCCTTCTGGGTCTTTAGCCCTCGGTAGCTCTAACTGTAACCCTGAGCAGTAAGAGCTATTCTCTCTATCATTGTTCTCAGAAACATCTTCACTTTTACCCACACCCGTCTCCCTGATGTTATGCTCTTCAAAACAGGCATTCTTCAAACTGTGGTTACATTTTAAAATGCCTGAATACATAAAGGCATCAGCATCCAAACTCGTGCTACTCGATGGACCTTTGGTTTGGTCTTCACTGCTTACATCTTGAGACTCACAGTCAGAAATTGGAACAGCAGTTTTTTCACTTTCCTGCACAGTGTCAGGATTAGCTGATTTATCCTCTTGAATTTCTACACCTATTTTATCTGAGTCTAAATCTGCATCAGAGCAGGACTGTTTCTCGACCATGACACCACACTTGACACAGACAATGAGCTTCTGAAGCCGCTGCTCAATGTACAGGTTGGTCATTTGGTGCGTTCGCTTGTAGTGCCGCAGGATGCTGCTCTCCAGCTTCACCACAGATGAGCAGCCCTGCACCATGCACGGGTACTGGGTCTGGTTAGACTTCTCCTTGCACATCTGCAGGGCTTCCTCTTTTGTTTTGAAATTCAGCAAATGCTTTTCTCTATGTCTGCTTATTCTTTTAGGCTTTTCTTTTAGCTGCTTCCCATTCTGCCTACTTAGGTCGAAAGTGTCTTTCAAATAACCCTGTCTGTTCTCTTGATCATCCTCTTCCTCTCTCCGGTTCCTAAAAAGACTATCATAGTACTCACTGTGCTTGAAGTAGACATGCTGAGAGTAGTGGCTGTAGTTTGTGAAGATCCGATTACAGCCGTTAAGGTCACAATGGATTTCAAAATCTTTGTTTAGTTTCTCTTCACTGGCATGTTCATCTATCAGGTGCTGCTTAAGCTTATCAAAGGTATAAAACACAGCAGGGCAATGGGCTTGGTTGCAAGCAAATCTCACAGATTCAGCTTCAGAAATCAGTTTTTGATCCTCTAAGAGTTCATTGTGGAAGTCACTGCAATGCTTTGCAAGAGCTTTAGAACAAAAGAACCTCTTACCACACTCTTTGTATTTGCAGGCAAATATTTTTTTACATTTGACAAGTTCCCTTTTTGTTCTTGCTTTGTCTTTCTCTAAGCAGAGATGTTCCTTATTATATTGGTGAACAGTCCTGTAGTGGCGAATCAAACCCTTCTGGTTGGTAAATGCTGAGTTGCAACTTTTATGTATGCAATGAAATGGTTTGTGGTACTTATGCAATATATAACATAAGTTTCCTTTAGCAACTGTTCTTCTGCTTCCCCTTCCCTGTCTTGCTTCCAGTTCTTCCCTATGACTGTCCAGAGATGCTATGTTAGGTGCTTTTCTGGTGACATTGTTGTCTGTCTCCTCACTGGACTCCAAATCTGTCTCAGAGCTACAGTCCTCCTTTTTAGGGTGACACAGCTGCTCAGAGTGGTCTGAATGTTCAACTAATTCAGCACTGGCTGCACAAACAGGTGTTGGAACAGCACTGTTTTTATGAAGGTCATCTGTGCACAAACCAGCATGATCAAGTTTCTCGTTTGAACACACCTTGTGAGCTGCCCTCACGCAGCCAATCTGATGCTTGTTTCTGTAGTGGATTCTAAGGTGTGTTCTCCTTGTAAATGACCTTTGGCAAATGTGACACTTAAAGGGCGAGTACCGGTGCTGGAACATGTTTAACTGAAGAACCATCTCCTTTGAGTAGTTATGCTTTTTAACATAGTGCATTAAGAGAGCCTCTCTGGTCACAAACTCACACGTACACCCATGATGTTCACAGAAAAATGGTTTAGCTGCCAGCTGGGTAAGGTACTGGCTGGGCAAATCATCTTGTTGCTCTTGAAGCTGAAATTTTGAGGTAGTTTTATTTACTGACTCAGCACACTTTGCATCCTTAGATGAATAGGACTGCAAAGAGCCCAAAAAAGGCTTGTGTCTTGAAGAATTCTGAATGGTAGAATTTTTTAAGCTTAGATGTTTCAAGCCTAACATTAGTTCCAACATATTATCTTCAATGTTTGATTCTTTAGAACTGTCATAAAAAGATGTTTCTGGGGAAGAAGGACAAGTTTCATCTTTCAGGCTATTGCTTCCTTTAGCACCTACAGCACAACACAAGCTTTCTGGGGAGTCAGCATTTGTATCTGAATTATGACCTAACTCTGTATTATTGTCTGTAGGAGATTTACTGTCCTGAATGTCACTCAACAGATCAAGAAAGTCTTTAGTTTTAATCTCTGTATCTTTTTTACCTTTGAAATTATATGGATGAGCCCTGCGAAGATATTTTTGCATGCTTCTAGAAGTTTTGTGTGTAGAACAATAGCCTTCAAAACCACATGGAAGGTTTTTTTCATCAAAGCAAACTGCCACACTGGAACACTGTTGTTTCACATCTGCTGGATGGAAAACTCCTTCCTGGGACATGAGAAAACCCGAGATCGATTGATTGTGAGCCATTGTTCCAACCAGGAGGGGAGACACCTGGCTTTGGTCTACTGCAGCATCTGTGCTGTGGTCCCCACAATGAAGGCTGCAATTACTTTCACTGTCTAGATCTTCACTGTCAGAGAGAGATTCTTCCTTAATCTGTGGAATTCCCTGAGAGCCAGAGGGATCCAAGTTATCATTCAGACTAGAGTTTTCAGATTGTTCAAGCAGCTGAGACTCTGGAAGATAACTGCATTTTTCTTTTGAAACCAACTCTTCAAGTTTCAGCGTCTGCTGCACTTCACCATTTGACACTTCAATGTTATGCACTGCAAGGTGATTCTGAAATTCAGTTTTTGAATAATAAAACTTTTTACACCCAAAGAAGTTGCAGGTGTAGGATGCATCTCTGAAGTGCTGTGCTTCATGGTGGTAAAGTTGCCCCAAATCACTGAACACAATGTTACAGCCATTTAGCTCACACTTGTAGCGAAGGTCATCATGTGTTTGTTTGTGGTTGAGCAGCTCATTAACAGACCCAAACCTGGCATAGCAATCCATGGACACACACATGTATGGCTGAGGCCCGCAGTGCACGCGCTCGTGCTCCCGCAGGTGGAAGGACGTCATGAAGTGCCGTCGACAGAAGGCACACTTCTCCCTCCTGTTCTTCATGTCCAAGTAGTGTTTTGCATTCTCATCGTTGTTTTGATGTTCAGCTTTCAGATGTACACTTAAGTATTTAAACTGTTTGAAAACTCTAGAGCAATCTGTTCCAGGACATGGATAGATGTCTCTGTCCTGTAGCTGGCAGTTCTCCAGTTGGCTGAAGGTGACATATTCCTCTGTGTCAGTTTCAAAGTTTTCAGGCAGCTGTGGCTGATGTGATTTCTCCTGAAATGCTGAGGGTGGGCTGCTAGAGGCTACTGTATTTTGTGGGGATCTCTCTTTTTTCAGTATTATTTTCTTTTTAGGTCTGTGTGTTCTACTAGGTGGCATTTTAACATGTTCCATTACATGTGGTACAAAAAACTCCTTTCTCTTGAACTTTTTTGTGCACACTGGGCACGTATAAATGCCATCTTCCATGTGCATCTTGGAGTGATGCAGTATTCTAGCTTCTATGCACTCCCTTTTGCAGAGCACACAGAAAAATTTGTACTGAAGCCATCTTTGGTACCTCTCTGAAGAACCAATTGGTTTTTTTACTCTTGCCTTTTCTTTGGGGTGACTCAGTGTGTCTTTGCCATCATAATATTTATGTTCTTTTGTCTCATCGTAGTCACTAAAGAAACTTTCTAGCATGTCCGTTTCATTGATGGACATATTACAGCTTGCATCATCCTCAGAATCAGAAGCTACTTTCCCTAAAAGTTTCAGGCAATGTCGCTTTAAAGTCTTCCAGTCCCAAAATTCAGGGTCAAATGGCCAATATGCTTTTAAAGCTAACAGCAGCTCACAACGGAGGGAATTTGGAACAGGAGCATTTTCTTCATCAAATTTTTGATCTGGTTGCATATAGAGCTCTTCTAACACATTAAATCCACTCAGAGTTGGCTCAAGTAAAAATTCTGTGAGCTGACAAGCTCTCCTAACTTCAAGGTCTTCTGGTAACAGGCAAGCAATCGTTTTGCACACTGACGTTTTCATTTCATCACTTCCGTTTGATCGGATCTGAAGGGCTCTCACACACAACAAAACAGACACAGCAAGTCCTGCTTCTTCTGCCTGTTTAAGGAAAACAACACAACACAGAAGACAGCCACAAAACAAATGTTACTTCTCTTTGTAAGTACATTCTCTCTAGAACTTTCTATGAAGATGAACAATGAGAACATCCAATAGACTACAACCCATCCAGAATGTATTCAGACTTCCAAGTGTTAACCGCCCAGCACTTTAAAGAGCTGCCATTTATTTTGTGAGGAACCTCTTTTACTTTTCAGGTGAGAGGAGCCACTTCTCACTGAGTGCACTCTGTGGAGTAGTCACATGAATTAGTTTAGGTGTTTGATGTTCAAAACACCTTTCTAACTCCTCTCCCTCTTTTCACTGATTGACTTCCAGTCGTAACCAGTTCAGATGTCTAAAGGAGCATCCCTCTGCAGCATCCACAGAGGGTATTAACTCAGAGCAATAAGGAAATTAGTGTAAATTCACATCCTGAAACAAAATAATCTTCAATAACAAGCAGAACAGTAATGGAAATGATTCCTAATGAAGGTAACTGGTGTTTCACTTCCAAACATGTTCTGAGTGATCTGTGTAACTCTGTGGTGCTGCTCAGTGGTATCAGGAAGACACCTACAAATGCTGATTTTAAAAAACAATCTATCTCACACTCTGCATGGACAAAACTGACAGTTCCCTTATTTCAAAAGCATACTTTTCAGCACAAAGATTCTGAACACTTGATGTAACTACCTAAGTCATTCTTATAAAAGCCAAATAACAGGTGAGATATTTATGAACAGTGTAGAGGGATAAGATGTGGCTTACACCACCACATCCACAACAGCTCAAATGGTAAAGATCCCAAAGGATTAAGGAGGAGTTAAAAGAATTAGCAAACTCTGGTATTTACTGTGCATGGCCTATTGGAAGTCATGCAATTTCCCTTTAATTCAGTAACAGAATTAATTTGCTGGACAGCAGTAAAAAAAAAAAAAAAAAAAAAAAAAGCAGCTATTTCCCCAGGAGAAATGTGAATATTGTTTAGCAGGAAACACAGAAAGAAGTAGTGTGTAGTTAAGAATGCGTTAGGCTTTATCTATCAAAGTGCAGACACAGACGTGTTTTAAAAGCAGGAAGAAGGCAACTTCGAAGATAGGAGCATACAATTCTGTGTCCACTACCAAATTCATCTTTGCCAGATTAAAGTTCTAGCTCTATCGTCTGCCAGAGGGACAATCAAGGAACTTTTCTGATTGCTACATTGGCTCTAAACAAAAGCTTTAATATTTGCTTTCTTTATCAAATCACACTTGGTGAGTCATTTCATTAGCAGAATTAACTCTAGTCAGTGAAAGATACTCCCAAATAAATCTGAAGGTAGAGAGAAACATAATTGAAAAGTAAAGGCATCTTGTCTGTGTTATTTACAATTCTTATGATGCTGTGCTAACTCATGTCCACATAAGAATGCAAAAGGATGAGCAAATTGAGGAGAGTACTGTTGAACTGAAACATTCATAAAGCTGAAGTTCATGTGGCAAATTATACTGCTACATGTGCAAAACTTTGCTCATTTTCAGGAAGAAATATCTGAAATATTTTGGAAATTTTGCCATTCCCATGTCTAAGGTCCATGATTTGTGTAACACTGTCACTGAAACAGCCGAGATCCTGTTACCAGCATTTGGTTTTCCTCTGTTAATGTGTGCCTGTTTAATTTTCATTCATGGCTGGCCTTGACAAGTTCTGCTCTCACATTGTGACCAGACACAAGGAACTGCAGTCTAATTAATTCTGAAAGTCAGAGCAGAGCAGCCATCAAAGGAAGACAGAAATACACTCAAGCAACTGCCCAGGTTAACAACAGCTATTTCTCCTTCTGCTCTGCTTATGAACACTATGCTGGATTTGCCTCCTTGGTAGGTGGATCAAGTAAAGTCTTTCCATTACTCCTCAAACAGATTATAAATGTTGCTGTTAAGCACTCCTGAGCCTTTCTGCAATTTTGCAAAGATGGGCATTTCTTAAAGATAGGCATCAAAGGCAGAAGTCAAGATGTGACTGTATCTCACATTTTGAGATAAAGAGGTGTTCTCAGAATACAAAACCAGGAAACATTTCAGCCAAGTCTCCGTGTCTTTGAGATGCTGCAGAAAATTACTGCTGTCTCACTTCTAAAAAGGCATCTGATCAAAACATAGCTGTGCTTTGTTTACAAAATCCTGTCAGACTGTATGTTCAGACTAACAAATGGATCATTCCACACTGACTGAAGGTGACTTCCATGTGTCAAGCTGACACAAAACTACAATGGCAGCCATTTTTCAGAGATTTTTTTATTAGTAAGATATTAGGCACTTGATCTGAAAGCATGGATAACAAAAGAAGCTATATTTCATCAGCACTAAGAAAACAATGAAGTAATATAAACAGTTTTGGCTGTATCCAAAGACTCTGGATTGCAGCTTACTTACTTCAGATTGTATGACTCTTATCAAGAAAAATAAATGCTGTAGGGTCTTGGCAATGATACCAAACTGACGACATCTTTCCAAAAAAGAATCTAAAGACGGATCTATTCTTCTCTGCAGCTTGCTCCAGAAAAGTGTCAGCTCCCTGCAAAGATTGGAAAGCAAAAGGTGAGGACACTGCAGATACACACAATTGGCTACAGTCTGCACATTCCAGTGCAGAGCTGATGCCACAAAAATTTCTTAGGAAACACAGCACATACTTCAAGTCTCCATTGCCAAAATATGCTGAAGAGAACTGGCATCCTGCCCTACTCTCAAATGAGCATCAGATCAGAACCCAGTCTAGATCCTGCCATTTAATGGGGAAAGGCACTGGCAATGGGATTTCTGTCTCCTGATAAAGGCATCTGCAGCTGCACACTTCCTTTCCAGACAGGAAGGCGGGGAGAGAGTATTTACAAGGTCTTACAATGATAGGATGAGGGGTAATGGGTTTAAACTGGCAGAGGGGAGATTCAAACTAGATGTTAAGAAAGGGTTCTTTACAGTGAGGGAGGTGAGACACTGGAACAGGTTGCCCAGGGAGGTTGTGGATGCTCCCTCCCTGGAGGTGTTCAAGGCCAGGTTGGATGAGGCCTTGAGTGACCTGTTCTAGTGGGAGATGTCCTTGCCTATGGCAGAGGGTTGAAACTGGGTGAGCTTTGAGGTTCCTTCCAAACTAAACCATTCTATAATTCTGTGTCTGGTGATGTGATGTTCCATCCAGGAGAAAACAACTTACTTGGGCATAACTTGAAAGCCCAACCTACAAAACCCACTGTGAGGGGCAGAAAACTGCATCTCTGCGTTGGCTCTACCAGGGGCAGAGAGGTGAATAGCACATGGGGAATTAAGGGATTCCAACTTTGCACTTTCCTACTTCTTATATCTCTGTGGTAGGAGTGAAAAAAGGCATCAAACTCTCATGGGAAGGAAGAATCAAATTACAATATAGTGGACTCACAAAGCATAGAGGTTTGATACCCAGTGTGGAGCAGTGAGGAGTAGCAGTAATCCTTATTACTTACCAAGAGCAATACACATTTGCTGTTTGAAGCTGATGAGTAAGGTATGTTGTACAGAGGATAAATGCAGTGTTTTCTTGTCCCTCAGATTCCAAGTTACATATGATGTCTAGTATTTCTTTGCAATCCACTTTTGCAATCTTAAAAGAAAAGGAGTTAAAAGGCATTTTATTCTCAGCACGTTTACAGAAGCAATGCACGTTTACTACATCAAAGGAAATGGCCTCACACACACATGAAGAAAACACTCCGTTTCCTGAAGTCGAAGTTCATACCCTAGTTTTCAGCTATGGAATGGCATAAGAAGTTCACAGATATTAGTTCTGATCCTCTTTTGGATTAGTTTTCTTTGGGACAATCTTTCATTTTGGGCAGCTTAGCAAAATGATTACATATAGGCAGCAGTCTAAACTAAAAGCTTCCCATTCCTTCTCTGCACTTGCAGGCATATCTATTTTCCTTTTGAAGATGACAACTCAGGTCCAAAAATGTTAAGGGATGTGACAAAGCCAGGCTTTTGTCATCTTTGACTGCCAAGTGCTGATTTTGAACAACCACACTCTGCAGCACCAAGTGTTTAGGGAAGAGACAAATCAATATAGACATCAGAGGTGCACTCTTTTTTCTCAAGTGAAGCTTTTCCCAGTTTCACAGAGGCTTACTCAAAATGTTCAAGTCTCACATTTCAAATTACACCAAACAAGAGCAGTGAAATTAGTAAAATAACACCTGCAAGACCAAGAGGCAAGGGCTGTACAACACTTGCAACGGCCTGACACAAACCATTCCCACCACTGCTACTGGAAAAGGAGAACTGCTGAAAATAAGCTGAGGGCTCTAAAACAACTCTGGAGAGGGTTGGTTGCTGGGGTTTGTTTTCTTATGTGAGTTTTTTTTGCTTTAGGGTAATTATTTTTTTTTTCTGTGGTTTTTTTTTTGGTCTTGACTAGCTCAGAGGGACTAGAAGACCAAGGAAAAGGCTGCTTTCCAATGGCACATGGCTTCTAAGTTAGAAGTGTAAGCTTTCAAACCAATCTAACCTCAAACGCAAGCACATAATGACACACTTCTCTACATCAGTAGCTAAAACAAAGGTTGTTTCCTATTTCAGTCTGCAATGCATCATTTCTCCTTTGGAAATATGCTGCAAGTTTCACTCTTCAGCTTCAGTTCTTACTGCAGAAATAAATTTTCAATTGCTTGGTAAGCATACAGCAAAAGAAATGATGGCTGCTAACCTCCTTAATGGAGTCTTCATTAGGCAGCATGGAGCACACACACGTGAGGTAGGCTTGTCGAAAAGATGAAACATTGGCAATTTCTGGAGAATCCACACACAACTTTGACAAGAAAGTAGCTTGTGGGATGCAGTTTGACTTCATCAGATGCTTGATTCGCATCTGCAGAAAGGAAGGTCCTTCTCGTGTGATCAGTTTATTAGCTAGAAAAAGAAAAAGAACACAAAATTTAGACCTGACACACCTGAAACTGTCTCAGTGCATAAATACTTTATCACAAGGCTGTGTAATTATGGTCAGCTTTCCCAAGAAACTTCAAGTACAAGAAGTAGTTACAGCAATAGATGAAACATTTTCCTACAAACAAACTGAGATTACAGTGTGTAGGGAAAGAATGCTGGAATACAGAAAGCAGATACAGCACCCAGTGATCTCACAAGGAAATCTGCTACAGCAATGGCTGAACCATGCTGATCAGACTCCACCCTAACTATTGGTTACAGTGTTCTGAACAAGATCCCAGCAGTTTAGCTGAAATTCAAAATCTTCAGCTTTTAATTGTATCTTCATATTCTACAGAGCACAAACATTTCAACCAAAGCATTACACACTTTGTGACAAGTGAATTTTCCACCCAAGGTTTTAAAAGCCTTTAAAATAGACAAAATGAAGTTGAGGGTGAAAATGTTGTAGTTCGGTATTTCGGAAGAATTGTGGTAAAGACCTGCTAGGATCATGCTCTACATCAACCAAACATGAACAATGATTTTAAGACTAGACAAACTAATTCAACAGTGAAAATGCAACTTCAGATGATTTTTGTAAGTAGTTGGCAAAATCTACACAATCTGGTTAAAAACCTCACAGATTTATTTTGATTCCATTCCCAGAATATCTCAAGTTGGAAGAGACGAATGACTAAGAACATTGTTTAGATACTCCTTGAGTGCTTGATAGCATTGATGCTGTGACCACTTTCCTGGGGAGCCTGTGACAGGGACCACACTCTCAATGAAGAACATTTACCTAATGTCCATTCTAAACTTCCCCTAGTACAGCTTCATTCCATTCCTCATGTCCTACCACAGGTCACCAGAGAGGTCATTCCTTTGCCACTCCCCTTAAGGAAGCTGTAGACTGCGATGAGGTAATCCCTTAGCCTTCTCTTCTCCAAGCAGAAGAAGCTGAGTGACCCCTTGGCTGATCCTTATCAGTCTTGCCCTTGAGGTTTTCCAGCACCTTGGTCACCTTTCTCTGGCCACACTGTAGTAGCTCCATGTCTTTCTGACACTGAGGTGCCCCAAGATGCAGACAGTACTGGAGGTGGGGCTGCAGGAGGACAGTGCAGAGTGCAATGGTTAGCTCCTGTGAGCGGCCAGCTCTGCTGTGCTGGATGCATCCCAGGATATGGCCCCTTTGACCACCAGCTCACAGTGGTCACTCCTGTTCAACCTGCCATCAACTCAGACCTCCAGATCTTTTTCCTCATGGCTGTGCTCCTTGTCCTCCAGTCTGTGTGTATAACCAGGACTACTCCAACATAGGTGGAGAATTCAGCACTTGCTCATGTTAAATTTCATATAGTTGGCAATAATCCAGTTCTCCACTCTGTCCAGATCTCTCTAAGAAGTTCAGGGCTCCTTCCTGATGCAGTGTCAAGGGCAAACTTACTGAAAATACATTTGACTGCTGTGACCAAATAATTTACAAAAACAGCCAAGAGCACTGGCCCTAAACCTGAGCCCTGGGAAACACCACTGGTGACTGGCTGCCAGCCTGGTATAACCTTGAAGCCTGGCCCAGCAGCTAATTGCTCACCCAATGGATCATGCACTTGTGTGCTGGACACTTTATCCATAGGGATACTGTGAGAGACAGCATCGAAAGCTGTGCTCAAATACATGTGCTTTGCCTTAGCTGATGGCATGGTATGCTTCAAAACAGTTTTGGGGCCACTTCTAGCTTAACAAACATATACAGAAAGGGTTGACCCCAGTCTCCAGATTTGTACTATTTCAAAAGACCCTTGAGAATTAAGAAAGAGGAGCCAATATACTCGAACACTGCATGCAATAGCACATATCAAGCAAGGAACAAACTAAGGATTGTAGCCTCTATAAACTGTAGAAACGCCTTGAGTATTCTGATAAAACCTGTGATAGAACCAGTACCCTGCAGGAGCAGTACTCAATCAGCTCCCTGTAAAGTCTGCAAGAGACTCTCTATTAGCCAAAAAAGAAAGTTTATCGGGGAATCATTGTGTAACAAATATTTCCACTATGTTAGTATCTTATGCCTTCTGTACTTCAGTTTTGTGCAAACAGAAAAGGACCTATTCATCAGAACTAGTTGGCAAAAGGCTTATACCACACATCTGAACTGCAGCATACTGGAACCAGTGCTGTTCAGTGTCTTCATCAATGATGCAGCCAGCAGGATTGAGTGGAGCCTCAGGGAGCCTGCAGACAACACCCAACTGAATGGTGCTCTTGGTATAGAAGAGGGATGGGATGGCATCCAAAGGGGCTTGGAGAAGTGGGTTTGGGTGAACCTCATGATGTCTGACAAAGCCAAGTGCAAGGTCTTGTACACCTGAGTCATTCCAGGCTGGGGGATGGTGAGATTAAGAGCAGCCCTGTAGAGAAGGTCTTGGGAGTATTGGTGGACAAAAAGCAGGACATGAGTCAGCAATGGGCACTTGCAGCCCAGAAGGCAAATGGCACCCTGGGCTGCATTGTAAGCAGTGTGGCCAGCAGATGGAGAAAGGAAATCCTACCCCTCTGCACTGGGGAGACCTCATCTGAAACCTGTGTCCAGCTATGGAGTCTTCAAGACCAGAGGGACATGGACCTGGTGGAAAGGCTCCAGAGGAGAGCCACAAAGGTGATCAGAGGCCTGGAGAACCTTTGCTATGAAACCAAATTGAGGGAGTTTGGGCTGTTCAGCCTGGAGAAGAGAAGGCTCCAGGGAGACCTTAGAGCAGCCTTCCAGTACCTGAAGGAGCTCCAGGAGAGCTGGGGAGGGACTTCTGACAAGGGCTGGGAGCAACAGGACAAAAGACAATGGCTTTGAGCTGAAAGAGGGGAGATTGAGACTGGAGATGAGGAAGAAATTCTTGAGAGTGAGGATGGGGAGACACTGGCACAGGTTGCTCAAGGAGGCTGTGGAAGTCTCCACCCTGGAGGTGTTGAAGGCCAGGTTGAATGGTGTGGGAATGCAACGTAACAGGGAATAAGAGTAAGCAGTGTATAAGCATTTGATCTTCGTTCCCACAGCTTCAGGGTGCCTCCCACGAGGGAGGAAAGATAGTGTGGCATCTGGCTAAGGAGAAAAACAAGGTGTGATATATGCAAAAGACTGGGCTGTACTCACCTAGATTATGCTAATGTGAAGGTGTGTGCACTGTGCTCTAGACTATATAAGCAGGGTCATAACCTACACTAAAGGTCTCTGGTGGGATTCACACTGAATCATGTGTAGTCTATGTTGTCCTGATGGCACGTGGTGACCCACGACATAATCGTGAAGGAGAATTTGCAGCAAAGGGGATGACCACTATTGGCGAGGGGCCCAGGCTAAGAGCTGGCACAGCAGGACTGTGACTAGGCTGCAGTATGTGCACTGCAGGAATAATACAGAAGTCGACCATTACAATGGGCACTCAAAGAGAGAAGTGAGTGGCCAGGGTGGGCAAGATGGGGCAGAATGTAACTAAAGAAGGCGGCGCAATGTTAAAGCTCCTCTTGCATATCCTCTCCCAGAGAGGGTCAAAGTATGAGGATTATACCCTCCAAAGATTACTATTATGGTGCTGAGACCATGAGGTCCTTGCTGACCCAGCAAGTGCTTTTGAAATCGACACCTGGGAACAGACAGGGAAAGTCTTGTGGGACTCAATAAGCCATGGTGAAAAGGATGCAAAAGGTCTCATGATTGCCTGGCAATTGATTCTTAGTAGGATACTAGAGAAAAGAGGTGTAAAATGCAGAACACAACCTTGAAGGACTTGCTAATTTGGTATGAAAGTAATGGTATTGCAATAAATGTGCAATCTGCCTTTAGAGAGAGGACTGGGAAAAAAATGGGAAGACCTCCTGTTCGACAATCAGGAGGCTTGTGTTAGATTCTTTAAAGCAATCAAGGAGTGATCAAGCTACAAAGGAAGCCGCTGATGAGGTGTTAGATGTTACAGAAGTGCCAAACAGTCAGTTACCATCCCCTGAGGCATCTACAGCTCACTCTTACCTGCCTAGTGAAATTTCTTTGCTTGCAACAGGGAATGGAGGATTTGGACAAATGTTAGGAGCAGATCTGCTGGATCGTTCAGCATTGCCCGGGGTGGTTGTGGGCCGAGGTGGAGAAGCTGATCCCACAGTGAACGCTGCTCTGCTTTACCGACAAGAGAAACACCTATCGCAGCATCATCCGCCCACGGCCCCCTCCTCCGTCTCAGACTGCATCACAGAATTTGCTGTTAAAGACCCAAAAGTTTTGAAAAACTGGGTTACTGTAACTATCTGTTTCCCACCTCGTTTAGTTTCTGAAGAAACTGATTCTCTGTTTAGTTTCTTTACAGGGTTCAGCCCAGGGTGGCTTGGCTTCCCATGCCCCACGACCATTTGGCTGCCATTCTCCCTGACACAGCCCAGCAGGATTGGCTCTTCCCTCTCCTTTTTTTCTTGCAGTGTTTACTTTTTCCAAGAGCTGTCTTCTCTCTTAAAGTGGCAGTGTTGCATTTGTATTCTAGTGGTAAAGAATATTTTAGTATTTTGCAAGCAAAAATCCTGATAATGTCTTTAGCTTTTGACGGTAATAGAGTTTAAAAGTTAATGGATAAGACAGTTTTGATATGTGTAGGATTCACAAGGGAAAGTATGGGGAATGCAAAGGCAAATATGTAATACCAGTAATACCAATGGTAATAGGTGATATTAATGGGGGTAAAGGAACAATGGGAGTAATAAATAGTAATTATAATAAGGCATAAGTAATTAGAGTATGTTACATAGTTGATGATTGTAATAAACTATGATAAGTGTCTTAGAATAGAATCAAACAGGTTGGAAGAGACCTCCAAGATCATCTAGTCCAACCTAGCACCCAGCCCTAGCCAGTCAACCAGACCATGGCACTAAGTGCCTCATCTAGGCTTTTCCTGAACACCTCCAGGAATGGCAATTGCACCACCTCCCTGGGCAGCCGATTCCAATGCCAATCACTCTCTCTGTGAAGAACTTCCTCCTAACATCCAGCCTATACGTCCCCTTGTCCGGTTGTTGGTTGTCTGGGAGAAGAGACCAACCCCACCTGGCTACAATCTCTCTTCAGGTAGTTGTAGACAGCAATGAGCTCTGCCCTGAGCCTCCTCTTCTCCAGGCTAAACAACCCCAGCTCCCTCAGCCTCTCCTCATAGGGTTTGTGTTCCAGGCCCCATCCCAGCTTTGTTGCCCTTCTCTGGACACCCTCCAGCACCTCAACATCTCTCTTGAATTGAGGAGCCCAGAACTGGACACAGCACTCAAGGTGTGGCCTGACCAGTGTTGAG
Source organism: Tricholaema leucomelas (assembly GCA_013400475.1). Lineage (NCBI taxonomy): Eukaryota > Metazoa > Chordata > Aves > Piciformes > Lybiidae > Tricholaema lacrymosa > Tricholaema leucomelas. The sequence continues at coordinate 12,431 of WAAF01004828.1, read as the reverse complement.
TACAGGGGAAGAATAACCTCCCTCGACCTATTGGCCACACTGTTCCTGATACAGGTCAGGATGCCATTGGCCCTCTTGGCCACCTGGGCACACTGCTGCCTCATCTTCAGCCTACTGTCCACCAGGACCCCCAGGTCCCTTTCCTCCTGGCTGCTCTCCAGCCACTCTGTCCCCAGCCTGTA
>WAAF01004828.1:0-11975 GCA_013400475.1 Tricholaema leucomelas | reverse complement strand
GACCCTTCTTGTGGATGGCATCACATTGGCAGCTTCCAGTCTTTGGGGACCTCTCCAGTGCGCCAGGACTGTTGATCAATGATGGAGAGTGGCTTGGCCAGCTCAGCTGCCAGCTCTCTCAGCACCCTACGATGGATCCCATCTGGCCCCATTGACTTACGAGGATCCAAGTGTCTCACCAGGTCACTTACCTCCTCCTCATGGATTAGAGGGGAACTGGTCCCTGGCTCCACCTGCCACTTCAGGAGGCCAGTTGTCCTGGAGACAACCTGTCCCACTATTGAGGACTGAGGCAAAGAAGGTGTTAAGCACCTCAGCCTTTTCCTCATCCTTTGTCACTATGTTCCCCTCTCTATCTAATAAGGACTGGAGCTTGTCCTTGACCCTTCTCTTGCCATTGATATATCTATAGAAACATTTTTTATTCTCTTTGACAGCTGTAGCCAGCCTAAGTTCTAAATGAGCTTTTGCCTCTCTAATTTTTCTTCTACAAGACCTAGCAACATCCTTGAACTTTTCCTGGGAAACCTCCCTTTTTCCAAAGGTGATCTACTCTCTTTTTTGTCTTTAATTCCCTTAGCAGCTCCTTGCCCATCCAGTCTGACTGCCTCCCTCCTCGGTTCATCTTTTGATACAATGGCACCGCTGCTCTTGTGCCTTTAGGAGTGGTTAGCAATTATAATGAAATATTATAATGGGAATAAGTTTGGAGTAATTTTAATAGGATAAGTTGTGTGTAAGTTTATAAGTTAATAATTCTCTTTTAGGTTGACTGTTTTAAGGCTTTTTATCCCTGTACACAATGGTATTTTAAAAGAGCACTCTATGTAATATATATTTTTTTTCCCAGAAATAAATTCAATGGTTTAGGTTTTTCACAGTTCTTTAGTTTCCCATAGATTTCTAGTGCTAGCATATATAAGGTCAAGAGTTTAGAATATGGATATTACAGAACATTTTTTGATTTTTTTCTTTATATTAATTGTAGTACCTTAAGATAGGGATCACACCAAGATTAAAAACAAACAAACAAAAAGGAACAGTTCTTGTTACAATACACTGCCAAAGTTAACATGGCAAAGATTATCAGATTCAGTTTTCACACACACAATGAGATTTCACTTGCAGCATGCTAGATTAGGTACCAGATTTCTGCAGCAAATACATAAAACGAGGTCACATTTCAAAAAGATGGCTTGCTACAGGCCACTGCAGCTATTAAAAGGTACCATCACACCTATGCAGCTGTATGCTTAGATACTAAAACAGATAACAGACCTGCCTACACAGCACACAATATACAATCATTTCACAAGAGAAGCATTCCCTGTAATATTGCAACATAGGTAATACTTAACACCTGCTTATGTGAATTTAACAGCCTTGACTTAAAACAAACAAAATCAACCCCAAAAAAGAAAGGAGGAATTCTCCAGATATGTCACACACAGAGATTCATCCTAGAAAAGGCCAATAGATCTGTTAGCATAGGGAAGGAACGTGTTTGTATATGTGTCTGTTGCCTACAAGTCTTCAATGGATGCTAGCTGGTTATGTCTGGCCTGCTTTTGGCAGTGGGCAGAAGTCTTGCTCAGATGGCTATACAGACACTTTGGCAAGGAACTGAAATACTGGGATATGGGTGTTGTAAACCTTATTGACATCAAGCACGTCTATGATTGTAACCCATAAGCATGAACAAACAACAGGAAGTGTGCATGCATGGGATGATAGCTGCATTATTCTGACACTATGCTAGGAGTTAGGTGTGCACAAGCTTTAGTCACAATGAAGTACATTAGTGCACAAGCAGATGCTCTTTCACAAGCTTTCAGCAATCCTTTTTGGTGAGAGGCAACTCTGCAAAACAGAGCTGCCATTGACCTTTGTTACTAATTCAAGGACTAGATGCACTCACTGGCAAAGATGGAAACAGCTGTTTTGCTGGTCCTCTGTAATGTTTAAAGTGCCATATTTGTTATCTTTTTGCAAGGGCCCTGCAATAGATGATGAACGCTGCCTTTGTTGTAAAACAAAAAGGAGGAATTGTGGGAACGCAATGTAAGAGGGAGTAATAGCAAGCAATGTACAAGCATTTGACCTTAGTTCCCACAGCTTCAGGATGCCTCCCACGGGGAGGAAAGACAGTGGGATATCTGGCTAAGGGGAAAACAAGGTGTATGTAAAAGACTGGGCTGTACTTGCCTAGATGATGTTAATGTGCAGGTGTGTACGCTATGTTCTAGACTATATAAGCAGGGTCATAACCAACAGTAAAGGTCTCTGGTGGGATTTATATTGAATTGTGTGGAGTCCACGTTGTCCTGCTGGCAGAATGGGGCCTTGACCAACCTGATCTAGTTGGGGACGTCCCTGCTGACTGCAGGGAGGTTGGTCTAGATGACCTCTAGAGGTCCCTTCCAACCCAGTGCATTTTTGATTTCCATTCTATGTTAAGCATGTACAAACAACATCAAGATCTGTTTTACAACAGCAGTGTGGTAGAGAGTTCTCCCAGTTTTCCTACAAATCAACTCATGTCAATACAGACACACCAAGATATTGGTATTCATGTGCTGGGCACAGCAACGAGCTCACCATAACCTGTTTGCTCTTCCTGAATGATACTACTGAAGTCAGAAGGAAAAAAATAAACCAACAAAAAACAACCAACCAAAAATCCTGATGTAAGGAAGCTGCAGCTTGAACACCCTTGGGCATAGAACATCTGAGGTGGAGACTGATGGACAGTACTGATTATGTTCACTTGGGGATGCTCTTATTTAGTCATCTAGAAGGCATGAGCTGCAGTGACTACTGAGGCCCTTTCCTTGAGCAAATATTCATGCCCCCCAAAAATCTTGATCCAGCTGTCAGTAGAAAACTGCAACAACCACCCCAAGCTCATGGGAGCTGAATTCATGAGCAGCCACAGAAGCAGCAGATAGAGCCTACACTGCTTTGAAACCTCTGCTGAACAAATTTGAGGAGCCACATTTACAGTTGATACCAGTTCCTGTTCAGGGGCAGTGCAATAAAAAAGAAAATGTACCTTTAACATTAAAGACCTCTAATCAAGAGAGACAAGAACAGGTCACATTTGCAGTAAGCATCTGATGATCTTTAACATGAACTAGCAGCTCACAAAACAGAGCTCCACTGGGCACATAGAACTGCTCTCAGATATGGCTTACCAGTGGCCCACAATAGCAAGGACTAAGGATGTGTTTCAGACACACACCACAGAAAGCAAGAAGCATGAAATCTGAGCTGTTCAAAGAGATTAAGTTTTAGATTACTGAAATACTATCCATTTACATCAACACTTCAGCAGCTAAGTGAACTGCTGTACTGAAGGATGAAACAACCGCTGAAACCCCATGGTGCTAGAGCTCTTTCTGCAGCCCCTTACTCAATGTGTCTAGCAGCAGAACTGCCATCTCTGCTCTGACCTGCAGGAAGTGCACTTAGATTCTTGCTGTTTCCATGAAATGGGGCCTGGTAGTCACAAGAGAGTATCCCAAAGTGACACAAGTAGAGGGGAGACAAACTTTCTACCTAATCAGAGACTTATGATCTATTAAAGCTACAAGCAATTACTTGTTGTGATTCCGAAGGTACAAAAGGATTAAGGTAACCCAGCAGACCTTCTAGAGGTAGCTGTTTAATTCCAGCTCCAGCCATGTCCTACACAAGGCCAAAAGAGCAATTTCAGCCACCTAGGCAGGATTTCTGCAAGACAAACATTATTGTAGCAGTGTTGTAGGTTAAGCACAATTAAGGCTTAATTGGTATAACCACAAAGGAAGTCTTCTAGAAACTACAGAGAATCTCAAGGGGGGCGGGCAGCTTGTACCAGGATATTATAATTTGTTATTCTATTCCAATTTCCTGTAGATCTCTATTGAAGAGAGTGCACAGCTAATTCTCTCTCTCCTTCCCTTGCCCTGGGAGGAGCGTGTGCTGTACTTGGGTTTGTGAGGGAGATGGTTTTCTCTCAGCCTTGGCTGGCAGCGAATTTCCAGCATCACCACAAGGCATGTGGAAACCTGCAGCAGGCTTCCAGTGTGTGTGTAGGCAGTTTGGTCTGCTCTTAAGTCAAACCAAAGAGAGGCTGTTCAAGGCCAGAAAGAAGGACAGAAAGCTTGCTTTAAAAATCCCTTCCTGTGCTCCTTTATTTTTTCAGGAAATGTTTTGAGCTCTGCTTCCCCTTTACATTATTTTTAAATTTAAATTACCACTGAGGCAAACTCTTAATGAAACAGGAAAATAAATATCTGAAGGTACTTAATGGTACCACTAATAGATATGAAAAGACTTCAGTGATCAAAAGACTGCATTGAAAATTATATGAAGTGACACTAAAACCTCCAAGTTTTCTGATTCAAGATCTTATTTCTACAGTCTAAACATAGTAAGCTTCCCAGCCCAGAGCTTAATAAAAGGAAACCTCCACATTCATCTTTTGTGGTGTGGACTTATGCAACTCCTCCTTGGGAAGCATTCAGAAAAATATTTAAAAGCACAGTTCTGAAGAGCAAACCACCTCAAGGAGTAAAATGTCTGTATTATTACAATGGAAAAAAAGAAGCTACTTTTAAAAACGAAGTTTCAAAACATTCAAATTAATGGATAGCATAGCTCAAGCAGAGATGCAGCAGCAAGGATACATTATTCAGAGAACCAACGAGACTGTTTCATCATAAGCATTGTTCAGCAACATACAAATACTACTGCACAATGCCATTTAAAATACAGCTCTCTTCTGACTTCATGTCATTGGTTCTCGATCAAAATTGCACCAAGTAACTTAATCACACATCATCTCCAACAGCATTCTTACCTTCCTCAGTTTCTACTGGTTGCTGGGACAGAATTTTAAGAAGAACTGGGTTTTTCCATACTCCTTCCCTTGTGATATCCACCAATACCTGGAGGTTGTTATTCCCAAATTCCAGTAAAGCATCATGCGAATCCTACAAAATATTCAAAAAATGTCATTAGAAGTATTTTCTAAAAATCAGACCAATGTCATTTACATTATCTGTCTTCATAGTTGACTCCGACTGTTTTACATCACTCTTTGAAGTCATTCCTGTTTTGGCCTGGGATTTTTGCACTGAGATTTAACAGTGTAGTTCTTTTCACTTCTCTAGTCCTACAGCAGACCTTTACAATTTCAGTGAACTGGAAAGTCCACAGAAATGGATGAACTCAAACCCCCTGTTCTGCAGTTGTAACCCTTGGGCCATTTTTCTCTCTCTCAGTGTACACAGGTATGTATAAACACATCCACAGAAAGAAGTGTATAAAAGACAAACGATTATTTGGTGTCAAACTATTTCCTGCCATTTAAGAAAGCAGAACAAAGACTAAAAAGTTTTCAAAACAAGTAACAAAATGCCGAGAGTGCAAAATGGTACATCGAGTGTCATCATGATGAGTCAGTCTGAGAATTCCTGAAGCTGTCACTCACTAGTCTGAGGAAAGGGCTGTAGCAAGGACATCTTTCCTATGCAAGAAACAGTGCAATGGGAGAGGCTCAGAATGGACTCTTCTTTACCAAAAGAGTGAGGCTCAGGTCACATGAAGATGCAGGTTTCCTGGTGGTTAGAGATGCAAGAAGTCTCAGTGGACTTAGGAAAGAAAAAGCAGAGTACAATATACACAACAGAGACTGCTGAGAAACTCGTGATCCTGACCAAGCTGGATTGTGAATAATTTCCTTTAACAAGACGGAAACATCCTTCCACTGGACACTGACACACCATTTCCTCATCAACTACTGCATGTGTAGTGAGTTTACTTGAAGATCCAGGGATTTTCTATCCTGACAGTCTGGATGCTGTGGAAGCTGATCCAGACACCCTCCAAACCTGCATACACAACACAAAACTCAGAGTGACCAAAGCCCTGTGGCTTTTAATTCCAAAAGCCTGAGGAGTAAAGGAGAGAAGCAAGAGACTTACACATGGAAAGAAGTCTGGAGTTTAATGCAGAAAAGAAAGCAACTGGAAACTGATTCCAGCACTTAATGATCCTAACAGGAAACCTGATCTAGGGTGCCCTGCACCCTGCAGAATTTCCTATCACTGAAAATCTGAAGCCAACTGCAGGCAATGTGTGGCTGCATGTGCAGTAAAAACACTTCTCACAGCCACAGCACAGCTGAAGTTTAAGAATTAGTCTGACACATGACAATGTTCCCTGGTTCTAGTGAGCTGTGGTTTAAGTAGGCAGTACTTTTAAACAGTAGTAACATCACTTTTCCTTTTGATAGCTGTATAAAGGTATTCACCAGAATCACTCCATGTTCTGAATTAGCAGAACTGCATGGGGCTGATGCTATGACCACTGAAGACACCAAACAAGCAAAGAGCCTTGTATCATGGTCTGTCAAAAGGAAAATAAACAGCATTCCACACTGCAACACACAAGATGTGTTTTCCGAAGTTCCTGAGTTACCCGGTACAACTAAGTGAATCTGCAATGAAAATACCCAAGACTTTCCCATTAACCATTAAAAGGTATCTTGGTATTTAATGATTAGATGCCCTTTAGTTAACTAGATGCTGATGTTCAAGATCAGGTATCAGATGCTAATTTCAGATTAACTTCAATGTCTTGATACAATTATCCATCTCCTTTCTAATATTGCAGCAATCAGCACTGCAGAAGTCTCTGCACAGGAGAACTTGGATTTAACTCTTGGGTGAATCACCTACTCACTAAGTGGTGAAGCTTTATCCCCAGCAGAAGATTTCCCAGGAGAAAATTACATTCTTGCAGTCAAAGTTTCATTTATACTGATGGATGTCATAATAATCTCAGTTTCTTAAAGGACTCCTCCCAAATTAACTACGACACCATATTATCAGACATGCTACTGAGTAAATCCCAAATTGAAGGGTAGCTAACACAGGGTTCTGCTCGGCCCCCAGTTATGTGTATCTGCACCAAGTACACCACAGCATACTTGTAGACTATCACTTAAGTCCAATGTCAAGTTTACACGGACCCAGCCATCCCCTGGGTATTTGGTCAGTCTCCAGGTATCAACCTAAGCCTATGGGGCTCCTCAAGCACTCCACGCGTCTGGGTGCCTTTGGGGCATTCTTTCACTAAACTTGAGAACTCAGAATTCAGAAGAACATTCTCCCCAGCAAGGACCAAGTGAAGATTCCAGCAATCACTGGGACACTAAAAGAAACATGCAGATAGTCCTAGAATGCTCCTTACAGCAACCACCTTCTGCCTTGCTCATACAGCACACAAAGGAAAATTGTATAGAGGACAAGCAAGATAAGGTGGTGTTTGCAGTGCAGGGGGTCAGTATCTGTGGGCCACAAGAACTACAGGGAAGCCAAGGAAAAAGAAGGTTTATTTTGTAGGTCTCCATGTAAGCTGACAAACAGCACAAAATGTATTCCTGATTCCAGAAACTGTGATTGCTGCACTCCAAGCCAGCTAATCGTCCTATGCCAGTTGTGACAAAGTAACACCATGTCCTGACTAACAGCACTTCCAGCTGTCACGCCTTAAATGTAAGATGGGAGATGAGAAAGGAAACAAAGCAAATTGTCATTGTTAAATCCTGGGTAAGCATCCAGCACCTTCAGCTTCTCATCAGACCTCATGGCCCATGAGGCTTGGTGCTTGACAGGGATGTGGATCCAGGGTATTGCAGAGAAGCTGTCAAGGTTTGCCCTCAGTCTATCACCACTTACTGCCCACACACCTCAACACCAATCACACTGCATGACAGAGTAAATACAAGGCTGTGGGAGCCTGGGGGGCATGAGCATCAATCTGCTTTTCTTCAATTTACTGAGGAAAATCTATGACTGAAGACAAAATGAAGGTCAAGGAAAGTGAGAACAGCACTACAGAATGGGGCAGTAAGTAACAGAAGACTGAAGAGGATGAGGGAAAGGTTGTGTGTGTTGTTTACCTGGACTTCAGTAAAGCCTTTGACAGCCTCCCACAGTGTCCTCCTACAGGAATTTGGATGGGTGGACTTTTCACTGGCTTAAAACTGTCTGATGGCTGGGCACAAAGGGTGGTGGGGAATGGAGCTAACTCCAGTTTGCAGCCAGGCACAGGTGGTGTTTCCCAAGGCTCAGTTTTGGGGCCAGCTCTCTTTTATGTCTTTATCAACGATCTGGGTGAGAGGATTAAGGCAGCTTCAATAAGTTTGCAAGTGACATCAAATTGGGTGATCTGCTGAAGGTAGGAAGGCTCTGCAGAGGGACCTGGCTGGGCTGGATTCATGGGCCAAGGCCAGCTGTATGAGGTTCAACCAGGCCAAATGCTGAGTCCTGCACTTGAGTCACAACCACTCCATGAATGCTCCGTGCTTGGACAGAGTGGCTGGAAAGCTGCTGTCAGAAAAGAAGGATGCAGGAATGCTGGGTGACAGCAGGTAAGATGGGCCAGCAGCATGCCCACGTGCCACCAGCATCCTGGCCTGGGTCAGCAACGGTGTGGCCAGCAGGAATAGGGAATTAACTTGTGCCACTGTACTGGGCACTGGTGAGGCCATGCCTTGAATACTGAGGTCAGTTTTGGGCCCTTGCTCCGAGGACACTGAGGGGCTGGAGCAGGTCCAGAGAAAAGCAACAAAGCTGGGGAAGGGTCTGGAGAACAGGGCTGGGGAAGAGGAACTGAGGGACCTGGGGGTGTTTAGTGTGGAGAAGAGGAGGCTGAGAGGAGACCTCATTGCTCTCTACAGCTCCCTGAAAGGAGGTGGTAGTGAGGTGGGTGGTTGGTCTCTTCTTCCTAGTCACAACTTAAAGGGGAGGAAATGGCCTGAAATTGTGCCAGGAAAGGTTTAGGTAAGAGATGAGGAAAAATTTCTTAGCTGCAAGAGTGGCCAGGGATTGAAACAGGCTGCCCAGGGAGGTGGGAGTCCCCATCCCTGGAGGAGTTCAAGAAATGTGTGGACATGGCACTATGGGATATGGTTTAACAGCCAGGGTGGTGTTGGAGATCTTTTCCAAATGAAACAGTTCTGTGACTCTTTATGATTCTGTAACCTGTCCCCAGAAAGACTGGTGCACATTCTCCTGACAATGACATCTGGGCACCTGAAGAACAAAAATGTGACTGGGAACAGATAAGATTGGCCAAGTAAAGGTCACATGCAACAACCTGATTGCTTTCTGTGCAACAGGCTACAGGCAACACCCAAGCAGTTAGATACAGCAAAGCTTCTAACAGTCTTCCATAACATCTTTAAAACCACATCATTAAAATGCAGAGAAGTGCACCACAATGCAGGTGGAAAAATCACCTCAACTCCCAGACTTGGAAGGCCTGTGATCAACTGGACAAAACTGGTGGCTGTCTTCTAGTAGCACTTCTCAGGGGTCAACACGGAGCTGACCTTTAATATCTTCATTGTCTGAATGCTGGGACAAAGTACAGCTCACACAAAACCTGCAGCGCAGCTGATACGGGAGGGCAGGGCTGCCATACAGGAAGACATTCTAGAGGCCACAGAATGCTGCTGACAGGGACTCAGTAAAGTCTGACACAGGCAAATGCAAAGTGCTGCTCCTAGCCAAAGCCCAAGTATCAGCAAAGGCCATTCACCAGCTGGCTAGATTCCAGTCTGGCTGAACAGGCCTAGGGTGTGTAATTTAAGTGCAGGTCAGTTGTGAGTCTGTACTGCAAACAAAGCAAACTATGCTGTACAGTTTCAAACACATAACAAGAGATGGCTGAAGCGCTTTATCTCCTCTTTGGTACTTCTGATACTTCACTGGGGTACAAACACCCAGTCGCATTCAGCTCTTCTGTCCAGCAAAAGTCTATACTAGCTTAGGAAGAGATAGTGAAATTTTACAGCCGTCTTTGCCTTTGCTATACTTTCCAGGAACTATCTGGAGCTGGACTCTTGTCTGCCTGAGCAAGTCAACAGACAAGACAGATAAAGGGAAATTCTTTGAAGTGTGTATGTGAAGTGTGTGAGTGTTCAAATCCTCTCACTTTGACAGGGCTGCTCAAGGCTTGCACAATCTCCATCCTCAGAGTCATTTAAAACTTGGTGGGGAAGGACTTTATGCAACCTGATTCAAGGTAGCCCTGATTCTGAGTGAAGAGGCAGATCAGACCATTTGAGCTACACCACAGCTCCAGCTACCTCAGAACTCTTGGCAACACAAACCTTCAGAGGGCTGCATACTCAATGCATTTACTAGACAGAGCACAGCGAGTAGGAGCCTGTGCTTCTGCCCTCATTAGTTCTTTTCTGATTACAAGAGTGAAGTCAAACAACAGAAGTGTGCATAAAAGCACACATTAGGAGTTCTGTCCAAATGAAGAACTATTGCCTGGAATTCCACCAGCTAAGAAACACCAAAGTTAAAAGCAGTTAAAATAACTGTAAGTACCAATTCTCCTTAGCAGCACGCAAGATTTTCTGTAAATATTGCCCCAGTGATAATTTTTTTTTCAGTTAACCATTGTAAATGTGTTCCAGCTCTTGGTCCTTAGCATACTTGGTAACTAAAATCAATTATCAAAGACTAAGCTACTTTTAAAAACTACTATAGAAACAGCAGAACTATCAAGTAAGCTATTAGTAAGATCACCTCAAAATCAGGTTTTAGTATCAGCTGGTACTAATTTGCAATGACAACCAAGATGATGCTTACAAAGACTGAATTCTGGCCTTCAGTTTGAAACATCACTCACAAGGTCAGAGGAAAACCTCTGACCTCCCCCAGCACAGCTTGAGACTAGGTCCCCTTGTTCTGTTGCTGGGTGCCTGGGAGAAGAGACCAACCCCCATCTGGCAACAACCTCCCTTCAGGTAGCTGTAGGCAACAATGAGGTCACCCCTGAGCCTCCTCTTCTCCAGGCTAAACAACCCCAGCTCTCTCAGCCTCTCCTCATAGGTTTGTGTTCCAGGCCCTTCACCAGCCTTGTTGCCCTTCACCACTAGTGCCAGCTCCCAACTGGATGTGGCACCATTCAACACAACTCTCTGGGCTCGCCCATCCAGCCAGTTCCTGACCCAGCACAGAGTGAATCTTTCCAAGCCAGGAGCTGCCAGTTTGGCCAGGAGCTTGTTGTGGCAGACAGTGTCAAAGGCTTTGCTGAAGTCCAGGTAGACTACATCCACAGCCTGCCCCACATTCACCAGGCAGGAACCTGATCATAAAAGCAGATCAGGTTGGTCAGGCAGGACCTGCCCTTCCTAAACCCATGCTGGCTGGGCCTGATCCCTTGGCCATCCTGTAGGTGCTTTGTGATAGCACTCAAGATGACCTTTTCCATGCCCTTGCCTGGCACTGAGGTCAGGCTGACAGCTCTGGAGTTTTCTGGCTCCTCCTTTCGACCCTTCTTGTGGATGGCATCACATTGGCAGCTTCCAGTCTTTGGGGACCTCTCCAGTGAGCCAGGATTGTTGATCAATGATGGAGAGTGGCTTGGCCAGCTCAGCTGCCAGCTCTCTCAGCACCCTACGATGGATCCCATTCGGTCCCTTCAACTTGTGAGGATCCAAGTGTCTCAGCAGGTCCCTTACTTATTCCTCATGGATTAGAGGGGGACTATACTGGTCCCTGACTCCATCTGCCACTTCAGGAGTCCAGTTATCCTGGAGACAACCTGTCCCACTATTGAAGATTGAGGCAAGAAGGTGTTAAGCACCTCTGTCTTTTCCTCACCCTTTAGCACTCTATTCCCCTCTCTATCTAATAAGGACTGGAGGTTGTCCTTGACCCTTCTCTTGCCATTGATACATTTGTAGAAACATTTTTTATTCTCCTTAACAGCCATGGCCGTCTAAGTTCTAAATGGGCTTTTGCCTCTCTAATTTTTCCTCTACAAGACCTAGCAACATCTTTGAACTTTTCCTGGGACACCTCCCTTTTTTTCCAAAGGTGATCTACTCTCTTTTTTGTCTTTGTCTTTAATTGTCTTTAATTGTCTTAAATTGTCTTTAATTCCCTTAGCAGCTCCTTGCC